>JAOXNZ010000021.1:9654566-9677911 GCA_028566095.1 Kryptolebias brasiliensis | reverse complement strand
CTAAAACAGTCCTCCCTTTATTTATATCAAGGCTGAGCTCTTATGCTGGCGTGAATTCTGGGGATGGTGGGCCACCCCCTGTGCCAGATTCATGAGCCTTTTTTATAACAGCTAAAATAAATATGGGGATGAAATATGTGAGCAGGCATCTTCTAAGTCAGTACAAGTCATTTGTACATTGTAGTCAACATTTTTTCCAGATACTTACCAGTCTGCAAAATGTTCTTATAGTTAATCTTGACCTGTTGCCAAGTCCTCTTTGGTCCAGTCATGTTTGTACTGTAGAAATATTGATAAGATGTGTAACAAAAAGAGTAACCTGAATTTATCCGCTGTCAGATTCACACATTACATTATAGACTTCCACTGTTCATTTATAAGTTTGAAGTTTTTAATTTGAGCAAATGTCAGGTTGAATGATATGATTATAACGTTTTCCATTAAGAGTAGTGGTTAGAAAATGTGTATTTTAAGCTACTTACGCAGTCAGGCGATCCGCTATTTTTTGCCATTCCCTTTGTTGCTCCTTTGTAGTAGTGGCAGTGTTTCCTTTCTTTAGTATGATGTGCTTCATTTCTTCATAGGCCTCCATCAAAAGATGTTGCTCATTTGGTGAGAGGTATGGCGCATGCAATTTATCCATTGTAGAATCAGGAATCGATTTCATGGTCTTTTGAAGAAATCTGTGTTCGCGCATTTACCTGGATTACTTACACCTTGCTTGACAAAGCCGCACCTCCTGAGCCTGGATTGGCCTTTGTGAAACAGATGAAGCCAGGATGAACTGATGGCACTATGTCAAGCCTGGCTTTATCTCTTATCCTGGATTTCGGAGTCCTACTTTTGTGAAACAGCCCCCTGGAGACAACACGTGATTTTGGAAGCAAATTCAGTTGAAAAGTCACTCATTTATTTGCCCCTGATGGGAAACAAAATCTTGTTCAACCCACTGTGCCACATCAGACCTTTACTGATTTCATCCATGTCTGGCACTGTGCACAATCAGTTGTTTTATTTTATTATATTTAAAAAAAAACAAGTTGGTGGTAAAAAAAACAAAACAAAACAAACAAACAAACAAAAAAAACATGCAATGGTTTGGGGGGTTTTAGCATGTTTGGTAGTTTTTTTCTGAGTTTGAGGTTTTTGTATGTCCCTGTTTTTTCAGTTTCATGTGTTTCAGTTTTTGTTGGAATGTTTTCAATGATCCTGATTTTCTGCCCGTGTTTACTCTGTATTTCTGTTACCTGTTCAGCCTGGCAGTTTAGTTTCTGTTATCTTGCTCAAAGTTTCCCTCAGTTACTCAGTCTTGCCTTGTCAGACTCATCTGTCAGCCATTTGCAATTAACTCACCTGCTTCCACTTACTAATCATGCCTGCCAGTGCACAAAAGCTCCTCATTAGCACTCAGTCTCTGTCAGGTCCTCATGTAGAGCTTCCCCGTTCAGTCCTGGGGGTTTGTCTCCTGCACCTCCTGGTGTTGTGTTCTTATAAAATAAAATAAATAAGAAAAAAATAATACATTTTTTGTATCGAACCTGCCTGCCTGTCACCTGCTGCTCTGCTTCATTGGGTCCTCAAAACAACAAACCACCATAAATTGTTGCAACAGACACAAATGAGAAAAGTAAAAATGAAGGAATTAGAACAATAAACTCACCAGAATAACAAACTCAGACCAGCATGGAGCTGACAAGAGCAATAGAGGTCATAACATTTCTGCCCTCTGACAGCTTAATTTGGACAATTCTTAAAGGCAAAATCCAGCTTCAGAAAGTCCTTTATGGAAGTTCAGGTAATCTGGGTTTGTCTGATCTCTTTCAGATCGTTATCGCCCAACTCTGAAAGGTGAAAGTGGATGATAACGTTTCTGCTCATGTCTGTGTCTCTGTCTTTTACCAAAATAGCTCATGAACCACTGGACAAATTTTAATGAAACCTTCAGGACATAATCATGGATGTACCACTGCAACAAAATAACTACTGGAGCCAATCTAATTCAACATGGCTGCCAAAGCCAACTGACCTTAGAAAACACAGAAATGGCTGGAGTTCATTCAGTTTTACAGATACTGAGCTAAGATTTGGGTCAGTTGTAGCTGACAGTCATTTACAACTCATACTCAAAGCCCTACTTATTGTGCAACAGCTTTGCCTAAAACTTTGGCATCAACTATGTTTGGCTGTTAGCAAAATATCTCTTAAACCACTGCACATGTTTTTAATGAAACTCTCAGAAAGAAAACATTGATTGTACATCCACAACTGATTAACTTTTGCTGTCATGCCAATTCAAGACAGCCACAACTAATCAACATTAGGAAACACAAAATGGTTATTATTCCATCCATTTTATAGATATTGAGCCAAAATTTGGTGTAATTGTAGTTCTTACCAGATTGCATGTGACTGACCAAATTGTCATTTTCAATTTTTGATCAAAATAGCTGCAACTGTAAAATTTCTTTACATAAGATGGTACAAAAGCGACCGTTCATATTTATCTGTCTATCCAAGAGTGAACATATGACTAATTGACAAAGACTGATCTCTTGGCTCTTGGCATTGCTTAAACTGAAAAGATAGGCCTAAAACAATTAATCATTATGTTGAAATTTACAGAGAAGTTTAATTTTACTTGCAGATATTCATCTACAGTAACAAAATGCAGAAATTGCACACCGACAAGCATATTAAAACTAGCATGGGGCCATCAGTGTGCCCTTTGTGGGTTCATTTGGATAAACGTGAGTGTGCTCAGTGCTCCATCTTTATGGCAGAATTATTATAAACACACCAAGCCAGTGAGCAATTTATCACCAGAAGAGCACAATGTCTGTACCAGACATGTTTGAATTCACTGGTTTCAGCTGGAATCCCATCAACCACTAGGTGTCAGCATTTCACCATTTTCTGCAGGCTGCAAAACACATTTTGCTAAACCACCTTCATTATGTTTCATGCAAGGAAACCGTTTACATGTTTACAAATAATAAACATAGAGCTTGAGACACAGTAGAGTGGACAGTTTGATCACACACAACACACTTTCGCCACAGCTTCTTCCTGGTCATAGTCTGACTCATGGCAAAATAAAATTAGGTCTAACTAAAACACACACAAATCTGCATTATCTTGAAGTGCAATGCATTTAAATTACAACTGCATATTGCAGTTATATAGGTACAATTCTAACATGGACCGTGCAATATAAACAACATGTGACTTTATTGTTCCTTACTGTTCTTGTTTGTCTTTTAATTATTGTTACTGTTTCCTCTCAGTTCTAAGCTCTGCACAAAAATTCCTCTGTACCCAGACCAAGTTTATGTGTACAAATGGCAAATAAAGACTTATAACCTAAACAGTAAATATCACTTACGTTTTTTTACATTTGTGACTCTTATAAAGAATTTTTTTGAAATTGCTCAGGTATTTTGTATAAAATGCAGTTAACACATTGAGAATGTGATTATGAGTTTGAAGAAAATGTTAAAAAAAAACAAAAAAAACAAGAAAAGCATCTATGCACACTGTGCAAGCACGATCTGTACAGTTTTGTGAAGGTATGTATTGCAGCTCTGTTCTCTGAATTCCAGTCACTAAATTGCTCCTGACTGACCTGAGGTGACATGTGTGTCATGGGAAGAAATGTAGCTAGTGCTTTGCTTCCAGTAAGGCCCAGCAGGGCATATGTTGGAGCTATTTCCTGCTGTTCTGTTTCATTACAGTAAGGTCATGTGACCTTGCTTTACTCCAGTGAAATGTTTGCACACACTACTTATCTATTTACCAGAATTCCTTTGAGAATACGTTCTTGCTTTTTACATGTTCATTTAGACAAAAAAAAAAAGTCACAACAATGATGCAGACAATTTTAATAAATAAATAAAAAAAATACTTCCAGTAAGTTATGGGTGTTTATCTGCAAACGAACCTGTTTTCTTTGTTCCATGTGTGGAGTTGATCTTTTTTGTGCCCTTTCAGAACAAAAGCCCACATTGTATGCTTTTTTGTTGTGGGCAGTGTCAGCTGCATCCCCCTCATAAATCTGCTCTGAGTCAGTTTTGGTAAACAAACAAAGATGATTTTAGTGTTTCCATCCACTTATATAACAAGTGTCCACTGCTGTGTCTGCTTTAGTCCCTGCAGCATTTAGGCTGACAGGTGCAATATGTGTTCATAAGATCTTCTGCCAAATCAAACAGTGCTGTGGGAGGGTTTCCATGTTTCCTTTCTCGTTTGAATCCAACCTGTTTGTGGTGTCGAGCAGTAGTGCACAAGGTCATCGCAGTACAATTCAACAAAGCAGCCAGAGCTGCTCTTTGCAGACCCTACTGGATGCTCCTTGGAGGTGAAAGAAAGGCGAGCCAAGATGGGAAGGACCGACACGAGCTCATTGGTGGTGCTTTGCCAACTCTCCTGCCCTCCACATCTACCAGACCTTCATGAACTCTACCCCTCCTTTTTTCCCCCCTACCTTCCAATAAAAACAAACTGGACTGAATTTGATGAGGTAGCCACAAATTTTAGTTAAATGAACTCAGTCCTGCAGCCAGGTGCAGAAGAAATATGAATTTCAAAAGACTTCCTCTCTCTCTCTCGTTGCCTCTTTTTGCCCATCTGGTCTTTATTTTTTTTCCTTACTATTGTTTTTCTTTCCTCTCATTCTCATCTATTTCCCCGTCCATGCTAATGTAAAGCTTCATATAGGCTTCACATCTCCTTGGTTTGTTTCAAGACCAAGCTGAGGTTCTGTAGAAAAGAGTTCCAAGCATGTTGCAATCTGTCCAACTTTTAGGAGTAAAGTTAAAAGATTAGAGGTTGCACACATTTTAATCTGTCCCGCACTGACTAATGTGACTGACTAACTGACAATGTAGTAAATTACAACTCCACGCTGCCACAGATGTTGTATTGGTTAAAACTTAATAATTAACCACCTGCCCTTCTGCTGGATTCAGATTGTGGGAACGAGTCATTTGCTGATTGTGACATGAAACACCAGACCTATTCATGTCTGGTTACTGAGAAAGAGGAACTGTTTAGCAAGTCACTTAGATTGTGATACTGACAAAATTCCACATTATATCTTTGTATAAAGCAGACCAAAGATTCTTATGAAATTCCAAATGTGAAACAGGTTATAGAAACAACAGATGGAACTTTTCCAAACTTGTTTGCCTTGAATTAAACTGAAAGGTGTTGCTTTGCTCTTTAAATGAGTTCTGAAGACCAATGTTTCAACAATAGCACTGCTCATTTGATCAGTCACATCTTTAATAAGGCTAATTACAAGGTTAAAGATCTTATCCATTACAAGTTTGTACTGCTTTGCAAACAGACTCTGCAGGTGAAATTATTAATCAGTAATGAATAATCATGATGTGGGAACAGTACATTTTGCTCAATGTTTCTGTACTTTTATCAAAGTAAAATTTAAATGTTGGATTTTTTTTGTAATGAAGAGGCTTTCAGGGACTTTGTTGCTACTTTTGTTGAACCTTTTCAGTTTTGGAACAAAGACAATGCTGGGTCTCTTTCATGCAGCCTCAGCTTGCCAAAGTCTTTTATCTAAAAACAAGAATTGAAAGTAAATTGATCTATTTCTGCTGCCTTTCATGCCAGAATTTTAAACTAAGATCATTTTAATGTATTTTGAAAAATGACAAAGTTGAGCTGTTTTGTTCAAACCTTGAAAACAATGTTACTCACATCTCATGTAATACTTTAAGATGTCAAGCACAACGTATGTTTAAGGGATGACTCTCAGCTACAACCAGACCAATTCTTAGCTCAGTATCTGTAAAACTGACTGACCTATAGCTATTTTTACTGAAAGTTTTATTAACATCTGTCAAGTGGTTCATGAGATACTTGGCTAACAGACAGAGTTTATATAAATAGTAAATTGCAGGTTTTTTCAGCAGCATGAGATAATCATTTTTACGCTTACTTGTGCATCAATTTCCAGTGAAGATTCGTGATCTAGAAAATATACTTCTTTAATAAATATCCCACCAACTTTGGATATTTTTGTTCTAAATTCTGACAGACCTATAAAACAAAATTTAAAGACAAGCTTCTGGGAAAAAGGCAAGCTGGGAAAAATTATTTAGATATTTTACCACAAGAAATCTATTTAATACCACTTGTGAAAAAGTAATTGTTTTCTGATTTTTCAGCAACGACAAAGAAAAGGATTTTTTATTCTCCGTCTTTGTGGAACTTTGAACCACTCAGTAGCAGAGTTTCTTCAGTGCAGGGTTTTATTATTAAAACCTCCTTTTTTTATTTCCAACACAGCCTCTCGAAATTTTATTTTATTCTTTGGAGACATTCAGAAGTGAACTTCTACTCATTCTTTGGATCATTATTTCATAGCTTGACACATTTCCTTGACTTTCAGATCACAGACTGACCTGACAACCTTCCTTCAGGGTTTTCTGTCAGACAGAGAACGAGCGATTCCCTCAGTGACGTCCCTGATCCAGCTGGGTGGGGGTGTCGAGCCAAAGATTAGAGGGTGAGGAGTGGATTTTCACCTCACTGTTATTAATCTGTGAACACAGAATCCTCTCTGAGCAAAGGGAGGATCTTTGAGTAATTTTTGATATTTTAGTCAATCTTTCGAGAAATTTTGAATGGTTGACTCCTTTTCATAAAGTTTACTTTTATTCATATATGAGTATATATATATATATATATATTTTTCTGTTTGTAGCTTGAATGTTTGCATAAACACACCCGACTGAACTGTTTCAGTCACCTTCTTGCTCATCTCTTAGGATTTCTTCAGGTTTTGGCTTGGTGTGCTTCTGCAAAACCCTTTCACCCATAATCACACCTTTGAAAATGATCCACCTAAAGTCTGATTCATTTGAGCAGAAAGGGCTGTAAAAGTTTTCACGCCTGGTCATGTCCAGTGTCTGTAAAACCAGTCATCAAGGCAGTCTGACAGAGTTTGGTATTTACCAACTAAGAACAAGCGATAAAAAAAAAAAACATTTTTAGGATATGCTATTATGATCTAAAACCTTGTGTTTATGTCTTATGCTACTAAAATAACACATTTTAGACCAAATGCTTTTGACCATGACAATAAAACTGTGTATGACAGTATAAAAGCCTTCTAATTATTAAAAAAACAACTTCAAATTCGACTATCACAGATTTTTCATGAATAACTTGTGCTCTGGTTGGAATGAAATCTGTGTGTTTAACCTTACTATCAAAGGTCAGCAGTTTGAAGAAAACATGATTTATCTTTTTGTTCAGGAAAATTTAAACCTGTAGAGTCAGAGTGAGTTTGAGGACAGGACTCACTTAAACTGTTATAAAGTTGCTGTATTTCCTTCAGATTTTCCTTTGAAACATATTGTGAAGTCAAAGCTTCCTTTACTTTTAATAAAAATAGATAGCATGAAAAATTTCACCCTTTAATTTCTATTTATAGTAATTTAGTCAGAGTTCTGATTGTTCTTTACCTTTACAGTGCCATTTTAATTTCAGAACTGAAAGGTTGTTGTTGTTTTTTTAAATGCCGGTAAATGCATCCATCTGTTCCTCTAAGTCTTCATATAAGTTAAGGGAGTTTTGTGTAACAGATTATCTAATAAATCACCCAGTTCTTGACATGTTCTGGTATTTACATGTGTTTGTTTCCCATACCTTTCAGCTGCATTTAGGTGTTCCGGTGAAATAAATGTTTCAGGTTGGAACAAAAGTGAAACAGTTTTGTGTTTTTTTGTTCACTATTCCTCTGTGAGAATGTGCTGCCATGCTGAAATAAAACATGCTGCTTGATGTAAAAATCCAGGGCAGGGTTTAATGGGATCTCATTTCTATTTTCAGCTTTAACAGGGTAAAAGAAAAATGTGAAAACAAGGAGAAAAGAGACAGGAGGTGGGTGAGGATATGTGTATCAGTAAGTTGCTAAAAAAAAAAGAAGGACTTCTCCTTGGCCTCTGTTCTGTTATTTGATCTTCATGTCCAGCCATCTGCACGCACTCCAGCATTACCTCAGGCCAGTGGAGCTTTGGTTTCACTAGGCTGGACACCAGACAGGTTGTAAATGGAGTCCATTCACTGTGCAGCTCCTTCTGCTCTTTACCCAGCAGAATCAGAAAACACAGTCATTAAAAGCTGCTTCTGAGGATCAGAGTCTGATTCACTTTTATTCTTTCAGAATAAGAAACAACAAACATCCCATTGACAAGAAATGTGAACCCCACATTCTTTCTTTATATATAAAAAACAACTTAAACTTGAACATGGTTGTCAAAAATATTTCTCAATAGGAGTGTTGCACTATAATGCAGGAGAAAATACATTTGGATTAAGAATGAATAGTAAAATGGACTGTACTTATATAGCACCCTGCTAGCCAACCAGGCTACTCAAAGTGCTTTACAACACAAACTGTGTCCTCTTTACACATCCACAGCCCCCCTCCCCCCAACACACACACACATACACACACACACACACACACACACATACATACAGCAGTCTACTACATCTCTACAAAGTTCATTTGAATAAATCATTCTATAGAGTCTAATCAATGCTTTAGATCACATTCATACACAGATGGACACATCTAGGCAGTTAGGGGTTCAGTGTCTTGCCCAGGGACAGCTCGACACGTGACTGCATACTGGTGGAATCAGACCTCAGCTGCTTTAACCACTGAGCCACAGCCACCCCGCCCAGAAAGCTTTCTTTTCCTTGTTAAGGTTTTAGGTAAACACACCCAATAATTTATTGTCAGAAATTATTAAAGATAGCATAAATAATAATTCATGTTGTTAACTTTTATGTATTTATTCAAATATGAGTTGCCGTCAACAAACATGAAAGCTTTGAAAAAGTGCTGAACATAACAAAGGTGTCGCATTATTTCAGACTCCGATCCTCAGAAGCAGCTTTTAATGAATGCATTATTTCTTGAAGGAATGCATCTCGCCTGCCGCTTCTCATGCAAGAGTTTTAGACAAAGATCATCTTATGACAAGAAGACAGAGTAATAGTCGTTTTGATCAGACCCCCTTAAGCGTGAACTTATGTGATATCTCACGTGAGCTCTTAGTGCTCAGAGTATGTGCTCAGGATTACTCTCAATTACTACATCAAATTTAGATCAATATTGGACTTATAGCCATTTTTGTGTTGGCAAATGTTAATTAGCAGTGGCAGCCATCTCGACTTAGGCTGACTCCAAAAGATAATCTGTTGTAAATGTACATTCATTGACTACTTTCTAAACGTTTCATTAAAATCTGTCAAGTGGTTCATGAGATATTTTGCTAAAAGTCCAACAGGGTTGACGTAAACAGTTAATGCCATGTTTTAAGCAAAAAACTTTACACAATGTGTAGTGCTCTGCATATGTGTTGGGATAATGCTCAGCTGCTACCACGCCAAATTTGATCTTAAAATCTGTAAAACTGGCTGAGTTATAGATATTTTTGTGTTTAAGTTTGTTTAGCTGTAGCAGCAAACACCCCACACACACACACACACAGACACACCCACCGACACACACACACATCACATGGGCAAAAACCTTGTCCTCTTTGTTTTTGGTGGAGGGCAATAATAACTAGTATCATGGGTTTTTTTTTCTGATACTTAAAATATGAAAACTATTTGAACAAATCAGTTACAAAACTCCACTTTTCAGCTTAAAATCAAAAGTGAACGAGTTCAGAAACTGACAACTGATTTTGTGTGTCAGTGCTTCCAGGCTGCATGTGACTGTAGCTCACATGTTTAGTGCTGAACAAAAGGAAGCTGAATCTGTTCTGTTTATTCAGACTGAAGGCTTTCAGCTGTTCACAATAAGTGTGTCTCCACCACACCTTTGCTAGATTTACTATACAGACATGTATGTGCATGATTGTGTCTTTGTTTACTTTGAATATACCTCAGAAGTGCCTTCTGGGTAATGCTTTGGTTCACTGCTGATCCTTCCCAGTCAGGTTCAGGAGCTTTGGACTCAAAAACTGCCTGACCGTCGGGCCTATGTACTCAGGAGGATCAGTAAGATACCATGTTACTTAGTCACCATGGTGACAGTGCTTTCCTGTAAAGACATCCACTTTAAGAAAAGCCACAGATGGCTTGGCTTAGCGGACAATTTAAAAAAAAAAAACAATTTAATCTGCTTGTGTTCAGACAGTTTCTTTTCTCTCCTGTATTTTTTGATTTTTCTTTTATTCAGAAAGGTTACATTTGTGAACAATTGTCCCCGCTGGTGTCCTGGCAGCTGGGACGGTTTGTTGACCCTGCAGGGTATGCAGAGTATTTGACATTTGTTCCCACGTCTGACTTAAAACTCTGGCATTTTGTGGCTCATGAAAAAAATGGAAAAAAAAATACTCTGGAAGTTTCATAATTTCAGCGTGACTAAGCAGAAGCTGCCACACCGAGGCTGTTGTCATGTACTTCCTTATCGTAAATTCATACTTGTTCTATTGTGCCACCCTATCTTTGAGAAGTAGTGTGACGTAATGCATTGTTAGCTCATGCAAATGAGCTTTAAAGAAACTGATAACAGCCAAGACTTCTAGGAAACAAGAAGTTTCCTCTTCCTCTCGATTAAGAAGCAGTTTACCACTTTACTGTCAGTTGTACGCAAGATGATCATTTTTCATTAATAAGCATGAGGAAACATGCTTAGTTTTTTTTTTTTTTTGTTGTGTTGTGATCAACTTTCCTTTATTTCAAAAAGATCTGGTCAAGAATCATTTATGCAAACTTGAATCTTGCTGCTGCAGAATGACAAATAAGTGAAGTTGGTGAAGCACTGGTGACATTTGTTTAAAAAGAAGGCCTTGTGGTGTGCTGCAGCAGCTCTCAAGTTCAGCCTGATCTGTTTATATTCAGAGCAAATGGAAACTCTCGTGATTAAAGACGTTTTTCCAAAGAGTTGTTTGCCTTTGCACAAAATTTATGATAAACAGTCGGTTCGTGTGCCATTTTCCATTCCCTCATTTCGCAAATCATTTGCAAATCTATTTCAAGACGAGCCGTTTGTCACATGGGAGCAGATCAAATTTGGAGCTTTGTGTATGTATGACCAAAAAGCTGCTATTTCACTCAGTTCCCTCCAGATATTTTAGGGGAGTTTGATGGGAAAAGGCCTTGCAGTGTCAACAGCATGATACGGGGAACTCTGAGTTTACCAAAGCCAAGGTTACTGCTCTGTTTCTAAAAGAGTTTTCAATTTCTCTGTGTCAAATATAAATAAATAATTACATCACCCACCGCCTTTCATGCCAGAGTTTCAGACTAAGGAAAATGACTGAGTTGCAGCTGTTTTGGTTAAGCACAGTCTCATTCTATGTTTTCAGTTGTTATGCTCAGAGTATGTGTTGTGATGACTCTCAGCTACTACCACACCAAATTTTAATTCAATAACTGTAAGACTGAGTTGTAGCCATTTTTGTGTTGGCTGAGATTGATTAGCTATGGCGGCCATCTTGGATTGAATTGACTCCAAATGTTAACAAGCTGTAGAGGTACATCCAATGATTATTTTCTGAAAGTTTCAATAAAATCCTTCCAGTAGATCATAAGATATTTTGCTAACAGACAATCATGGCTTCCAAAATTAATGAGTTGTAGAGGCACATTGACTGATTATATTCTGGATGCTTTTGCCGCTGCACCTCCCTCGGCTCACTTCCGGTCCTTTTATCCCAGAGGATGGAGAACTCAGTCAATTTACCCCTTAAAGGATGACGCTACAAAACAACTAGAGTTTAACTATTTATTCTAATAAGGCAGAGAATTATTACAAGGACCAGCACTGGGACTTCTGTCTACAACACCTCACTGATGGAGCAGAGAGAAGCCCCGAACAAAGGAATCGTCGACTCTTATTGATTCTAGGCGCCACCTAATCGCGATATCAATAATCTTACTATGTGTCGCCAAGAAACTGGCTTTAACTGGTTCAAGCAAGTGATTCTGTGGGTGTATTGCTATCTTGACGTGTAAGCATGCGGCAGCCATCAGTAAACTGCTCATGATACGGCAGGCCTTGACACAGCCGATAAAGGCGGCTGAGTGGTTTTCCTCTGTTTCTTTTTAGTACTTACCTTAATTTGAGGACATATCTAACAGTATCAAGAGACATTTTACAGACAGACACAGTAGAAACAAAGATTTAAACAAAGATCCTGTGTAATCTGTTAGCATTCAGAGTATGTTTTGAGTATCAGTGCCAGCTACAACCACACCAAACTTTAGGTCAATTGACTGAGTTAGAGACATTTTTGTGTTTTTAATTTCAGTGGGCTGTGAGAGCTATCTTGAATTGAGTTGACTCAAAAAGTTAATCAGTTGAAGAGATACATGCATTGATTACTTTCTTCAAGTTTCATTAAAATTCATCTAGTGGTTCATGAGATATTTTGCTAACAGACAGACACATGAAACACACACACATGCTCATAGACAAGGGCAAAAACATTTCTGCCTTCGTCTTCAGGATTCCATTCCAGCATGGGTGATGATGAGCAAAAAAAACATTCACATAAAGAGGTAGTTTAGTGCACAAACTTGAACATTTCTATAAAAAGAATGAAACAAATCGAGTTAGGCCATGTCAGTAGTGGGAAAGTTTTATATATAAAAAGTAATGACAGGAAATGCTTCACGCAGGGGCCCTGGCATAATGTGCAGTGAAATGTAATGAGGCATTTCCATGTGTCATATCTGAATTACTGGAATAAATGGACATTTGAATGTCAGCAGCCTTATTTGGTTTCTAAATAAAGTTATCAATTTGATTCCAGGAAGGCCACATCAAGAGGAACAACACCCCATAAAAATTTCATTTTCCTAAACTAAAATTACTTTCCCACCTGTTTTGTTTCTTTTCGGCAGGTAAGTGATTTCCTAACGTGATAAAGGCTTTAGTTTATGGGAAACTGGTATTTTCTGGTTATCTGAGGTGACAAGAAAAACAGAAGAAAAAATAAATAAATAAAAGTTTTGAGGTAGACTCTTCTGGGAAAGTGAAATAATGCTTCTTTGATGGATCTTACCTGAGTCAGATTAACATGAAAATACGAGGCTTCCATCTTTGATCTCCAAAAGCTTTAGATGTGTCACTCTCACGTCCCACGATCTGCCGTGCAAGTGCCAGTTTATCTCTCTGCATCGCTCTTGTGCCTTCGTCTGTGATCCCTGCCTTCACACACCACAAACGCGCAAAGCAGCCACATAGAGATGAAGAGAAAAGTCACCAAAAAAAAAAAACCACATCTGCTGCCTTTCTTTAAGTAAAACAAAGCTTGTGTGTGTTCGAACTAGCTAGTGCTTTTCTCAAATCACTCAGTCACAAAGAAAGACTAAAAAGGGAAAAAAAAAAGGCAACTAAAGATTCCATGAACTGTATGAATGTATTCTCAGTTTATGTCACGACATGTTTCTAAATTTAGTGATATAGTCAGCCGCGGAAAGAATTTGTATCTAATCTCAAAAATCAAAAATTAGGCAAGTTCTTCCTAGCGAGGGGGGCACTTCTTACAAATTGCATAGATCTAATTCTGGACCACCTCAGTGAAACCTTTACAGGAAGTCTGAATTCTCAGTTTGCCCACCTCAAAGGAAAGCAATGGAAGCATACAGTCAGCCTGGATGCTTTTTTTAATTTTTTTTGTTTGGTTCGTTGCTTTATCTGAACAAACACAACACTTGGTGGTAAAAGACAAAAGACAGAGTTTAAGGGAAACTCCTCATGTGGCAAATGAAACCCAGGGGGTCTCAGAGGTGTCACTTCCTGTCACTGCTGTGCTGTACGAGGTGGGTGGGCGGGGAGGGGGGGGGGTTGGGGGAAGAGGTTGATTCTTATTTGCCTGTTCTCACACTTCATTGAGACGCAACTTGTGCACATTTCAGTAACATCGTTTATTAGAAAAAGACACAGATTCAAATTAAAGGCCTGGCATTCTTTGAAGGAGTACATATTGCCTGCCACCTTTCAGGACAGAGTTTTAATTCCAGACGGCCACGTCTTGCAAGATTTGTTATTGCTCAGAGTTTGAGTTGAGGATGACTCTCAGCGACTCAACTTTATTTACATTATCTGTCATTTTCAGTAAATTATAGCCATTTTTGTGCTGGTATATTAGCTGTAGCAGCCATCTTGATTTGGGTTGATTCCTAAAGGAAGTAGATGTACATTTAATGAATACTTTCAGTCCCATTAAAATCTGCCCAATGGTTAATAAGATATGTTACTAACACACAGACAGTTCAGTTCAGCCAGGCATTAAAAACATATAAAGTACATAGACAAAGTTAAAAATAGACCAACATACAAGCACCAAATTCATAAATATAAAAAACAGAATTATAACTCACAATTTACAGAGTTGACTGTAACAATTAATGGATAGTGCTTGGAGTATGTGAGGATGGCTCTCTGCTAATACATCAAATTTTAGCTCAATATATGTAAAATTGACTGAGTTATAGCCATTTTTCTATTGGCTAATGCTGATAACCTGTAGAGGCCATCATAAATTGGGGTGACTCCAAAATGTAATTAGTTGTAGATGTTCATTTAATGACTACTTTTTAAGAATTTTATTCAAATCTGCCAAGCGGTTCATGAGTTATTTTGCTAACAGACAAACAGGATTCATGCCAACAGTTAAAACTAAAGTTTTAGGTAAAGATCAGGTGCTACGTGTAGTGTTCAGAGTGTATGTTAAGAATTTTAGGCCGCAATCTGTAGAATTGGGTGAGATAGAGTCATTTTTGTCTTTCAAAAGTTCAGTTGAATGTGGCAGCCATCTTGATGATTGTTTCCTGCAAGCTTTATTAAAACCTATCCAGTTGTTCGTGATATATGTTGCTAACAAACAGACAGAGTTGACTCCTATAGATAATACCAAAGTTTCTAAAAGCAAATCCTGCTCAATCAGCTAGCGCTCAGAATATGTGTTGTGGATGAGTCTCAGATAATATCACACCAAATCTGAGCTCAGTATCTGTAAAATTGGCTGTCAAAGCCATGTTTGTGTTTGCTAAGGTCTGATAGCTGTGGACGCCATCACCCTAAACATTAATCAGTTGCAGGTGTTCATCTAATGATTATGTTCTGAGTTTAATTCAAATCTGTTCACTGGTTCATGAGATATTTTGCTAATAGTACAGACACAGTAAACACACAGACATGGGCAAAAACATTATCACTCCACCTTTGCCTTTGCCTTTGGCAGCAGATAATAAAACGTTCATGTGCTGAAGAAAAGTCTATGAAAAGTGGGCTTGCACAAAGAAGATTCCAGTTGAATGAGTAATTTTACCTTGAGTAACAACTGTATTTTTCGGGGTTGAGAAACTCATCATTTCAGTAGCTTTCCACAGATTATTTATTGTATCTATTGTTAGTAATCTACAACCGGTAATTTAGGCTGACAGGACAGTGTTAATGCCTCTGTGAGGGGGAAGTGGGTTTGATGCTGCAAAACAAAAGTGCTGTAACTCACTTGACATTAGAAACTTGGTTTCTTTGTTCCCACTTTCAAATCACAAATGTCTGAAACCTGAGAGCGCTTTTATAGTAAAGTAAAACTTCTGCGTAGAGACAGAGGACAGATTGCGTTGGAGAGGGAGGGCCATGCCCGCACATGGCCGGTGTGCAAGTTTTGGAGAAGACGAAAGAGAGAAATCAAGAGAGGGAGGTTACAAAGAGGGCGACAGTGTTTTGCTTAAAACATGATTGAAATTTGCTAAGTCACACAGGTTGTGACAAACATCTGAAGGGTTTCCTGATACACCACAGAGTGACTCATGCTACTCAGAGAACCACAATCAATTCCTTGAACTGTTAGTAAGAAGACAACTCCCCACTTTAATTCCTCCTGTTCTTCTATCAGTTCTCATTCATGAGGGAATATAATCTGAGAGCTGCACTCATCTCATCTATCTTAAATCATATTTGTGTGCACTTTTATGCAACTTGGATTGTGTTTTTATTTTTGCACTTATGCATAAATTATTGAGCAAAAGGTAACTTGTGTATCATAATTTTTAACAAACAAACCCACTCCATATAATTACAGTGAAAGCTGAACTAACGGTTGCAGTGAGGTAGATACTTTGTCACCCAGTTTCATGGTAAAAACATTCAAAAATCCTCGTTTTTTAGCTAAATTCCTCTTTATTATCAGAGTGGAGGTCATCTGTAGTGCGTTGATCATAACACAATTGACAATTTCCAGTTAACTGTAGTTACATCAAGACTAGAGTGACCATTGTGGAATATTTTAGCCTTTTTTCATCACAAAAACAGGAAAAATGATCCACTTCCTCTATTAATTGGAAAAAATGCAACCTCACAACCACACACACACACTCACATTCCCTCACTCCGACGTATAAACATACCCAAAAAGTTGGCCTTGAATGTTAGTAACACGCCTTCTCTTTAAGTAAATAGTTTAAGGTTGTCTCTCCCAGAAAACCTGGATTTCTTAATGATTTACCTCTGATCATCGAGCTCCACCAGAGTCACGCAGAATTTACGTTTTTTACTTCATATGACAAATTATTTCAGCATCTCCTCATGTGTAAATTGTGCAACTATGTGTTTTTGGCAAGGGGTGTTTTGCAAGTGTGTGCTACAAAACTCTATAAGTTTCTTTTTTTCTTTTCTCTTTCGCTCTGCTTTCTTTTGGTTCATGTTGCAACAATTACATCAGTTCCAGTTTGTCATTTGATGAATTTCCCAATGTAGAGTTGCCAAAGGAAGGGATTCATAAGCCAACATAAAATCATCTTTGGGTATGAAAAAATTAAAAAAAAAGGCTTTTTGAAATTAAACATGTTCAGGAAGAATCTGAGTCAGTCTCTTTCTGTCACTCAGTCTCTCTCTTTGTGTATGAGTGTGTGTGTGATGGGAACGGTGATCCATCCCAGTTTACAGTTACTGGTGTGTACACTGTGACTCAACACACAGGAACAGTCTAATAGTCACCCTTGTTCATTTTAAAAGTTTTATGAGATATCTCGTTTTGCTGGTTTTAGTTTAGTTTAATCCCCCCCCACAGATACACACACGCACACAGCCTTTTTCCAAACCAATTTTCCTGATTGATATCCATGTTCTGAGGACAGTAACTGACATTCACACGTGGTGATTTGTGTAGGTTTATCTGTGATTATTAAGCTCTCAAAAGTACCAACCAGTGGTCTGATAAAGAGTAAAAGAGGAAACATTCTTCTTAAAATTTTAGGCAAAGTAAGTTTGATATTTCTGGTTTGTTCATCAGATAAAAAAAAGGCAGGTAAAGCATGATTTGAAAGGCGAGACACGACGAGAATTTTCTGTTTTTACCAAGAACCTTTGTTTTATGGAGCAGGCTTACTCACCATGATGTTGGGGAAAAGGTTTAAAGGAGAATAATTATTCCTTTGAACAACTTGAGCAAGATAAGGAACACTGATAATTATTTATGGTGTTATGTGAAAACTTCTGCTAATTCCAACAAGTCAGAGAGGACGATAAAAGGCTAAATTCTAAGTTTCGTCCAAAATTCTCTTGTATTAAACACGAGTCAGCCCTGTGAAATCTGGTTTGTCTGAGTCTTTCCTGTCCTCTTCTGACCTGTGAGCTCATCCTGCTAAAGTGTGTGTGTGTGTGTGTGTGTATGTGTTTGTGTGTATCGTCACACAAGTGGAAAAGGAGAGCAGTGAAGTTTAACTAGTCAAAATATACTGAGGACTTCCCTCAGTAGTTTCATTTGGGTTTTTTTTGTAATTTTCTCTCCGTTTCTTCATTTGCAACAATTTGTCAGTTCATCATACAGGATCTTATTGTTTCCAACACTGTAGGTAGGTTCAGCAAGCTTAAAAGTTCTCATTTATGCATGACTCAGTTAATAATCAGCCTAATCTGACATTAACCATTACTGCTCCAAACTCAGCCTGCACTCATGCCTGAAAATGTTAATGTCAAACTGGGAAACAGATTAGGGATTTCTTTTTTACTCCCAACTCATCTAAGTTTAACTCTAGTTTTGTTTGTCTGGAAATGATAGGAGAAATTAAAGCCCCAGCATTCATTGAAGGAGTCACCCACCGCTTTTGCTGCCAGAGTTTTAAACTAAGATCATCTTATGCTGATAAATGATGGCATTGTAGTCATTTTGGGCAAGGCTTGAGAATAACCTAATGCATATTCTTATGCAATACTGCAAGATGACACGCTCAGAGTATGTGATGACTCTCAGTTACTACCACATCAAATTGTACCTCAATATCTGTTAAGGTTATACCCATTTTTGTGTTGCTAAGGTTGATTAGCTGTGGCATTGAATCCAAATGTTAATCAGTTGTAAATGTACACTGAATGATTACTTCCTGAAAGTTTCATTACTATCTGTCCACTGGTTAATGAGGCATTTTGCTAACAGACAAATGAAGTAGATTCCAAAATTTAATGACAAAGCTTTAAAAACACATCTCACCCAATCAGTTAGTGCTCAGAGTACTTGTTGTGAATGGCTCTCAGCTACAAACGCACCAAATTGTAGCTCATTATCTATAAAACTGGTCAAGTTAGAGTAGTTTCTGTGTTTGCTAATGTTACTCAGTTGAGGCAGCCATCCTGTACACACGCTGACAATCATAGAAACACAGGCAAAAACATAATCACCTTTGTCAGAAGGTGATAATAAAAGGAGAATAAGCAAAAAAGTCTCTTTAAAGGCTTCATTCATTACAGAAACTAGAAGAACGCAGCTGACTGACTGTCTGCAGATGGTATAACATGATTTCTAATTAACCCTCGCTTCGGTGTAGCTAAAAACAACAAAGATGAATTAATGCAAAGTAGATTGGAATTCAGGTAAAACTTAATTAAAACCTCAATTCAGCTCTTGAGCTTGTCAGTATTTGTTGTAAGCACCAAAAAAGAAAAGCAAAAAAAGTCAGAACAGTTTTGTTTCTTGCATGTAAAAGTTGTTAAAAGTTTTAACACCCTAAAACTGCACAATTAATTATTTTCTTTGCAGTTTTTACATGATGAACTCTTTGTTACAATGAAAATCTCAATCTCTATAGTCCAGTTTTACAGCTTAAGAAGAGCAGCTTGAGCCTTCTGGCAAATGGCTTTCAGAAGATTAATTATGTAGAATAATTAGCTTTAATCAGTTCCTAAAACTAACCAATCAGTTGCAAAAAACTAAAAGTAATCATAACAAAATAAAGAGGCAATAAAATGCATTCAGGTAGGAATCTAACTTCAGATCTCTGACTGACACCACTTAATTAAATCTATTCATTCACCGCAGCCTGACATGTCGACTTTGTCACTCTTTATTTGATTTGAAATCATTTTTGACAGAAAGCTCCGGCTGATCCAGCAAACCTTTCCAGTCAACAAAAAGAGGAAAAGAACCTAAAATGTCTGGTTCCTTTTCAGGCCTGTCAGCCCATAAGAATGAACTTCACCATCATGACTTTTGAATGTGAAGTTTGAGAGCGAGTAAACAGTGGGGCAATCTTTGAACTGTGGGCTGCCTGAGGCCTGCAGAGACACAGCAAAAAGCACGCAGCATCTGATCGCCCTCCTTGCTGTTTCTGCATTTCCTTGGAAGTGGCAGGAACTGTTTCCACAACATTCTCCCTGCTGGGTGGTTTTCCTTTGAACATCTCCATGGCAGCTGCTTGTTATTACTAGTATATTTTTCCTTTTTTTTTGTAGGAATTTTGTGCTGGAAACAAAAGGGAAGAGGTTTGTCTGCACCTTTAAACCCTTTTTTTGTTTTTCACTCAAAGTTCCAAGAAGGATTAGAACAACACTCCTTTTTGTGCTTTATTTCTGCCCTAAAATGGACACCGAAGGGGTAGGGGATATCAGTAAATGCCTTTGTTGTGATTTATTGTGCCTAACCAAGAAAAGGAATCACTTCTACTCTTGTGTCCAAATGTATAATGGTGTAATTGTGAAGTTGTTGTGAAGAAAAGGGGGTGGAGTGGGGGTGGGGGGTTGCCTAAGTGTATGCATGTGTTCACAGATCCGTACTTGAATATCCAAAGTTGCACAAATGTGGGGCATGCTCTTCAGCAAATCATGTCAAGAAGTAAAACATGAAAAGAACCGTTTATCACCTACAGTCCCAAACTAAAGCAGATTGAAAAACACACTAAATATATGAGGAGCAGGATAAGAAGCCTGATACTGTATACAATTATTTATTTAATGCCACTTTATTGCTTATAATTATATGTTCAGGATTGTTCTCCTGAATTTGAACACTTCTCCATAACAAAAAACCGTTTTGCAACAGGATGTGCATTGTTCCTATTTATGAGACCTCATTTCCTCTGTATTTGCATGTTTTGTTCTTTTTTATTATTTTATTTAATTTTTTTACACATGGGATGCTAGGGAAATATCACATCAAAACATAATGTAAAACAATTATCATCAACTGGTGGTCCACAGACCACTTCCAGCCCACAAGATGGCATCTTCTGGTCTGCTTCGTTGGGGTAAGGGGTGCGTTCAGATTTATTAAAGCTGCATTTTTCAGGTCAGCTTTACATTTGAGGCTCTTGGAGGGTGGGATGTTTCTTCCCTAATCATGAATAACAACTTTATGTTTCTGTTTTCTACAAACACTTTCACAAATATTAAGGTCAAATATACTACTGATGTAGTAGTATATTAGTAGACTGACCAATCTGAGACACGGTACGTATTAATTCAGGCACAGATCTGAAATGCACAACCCTAGGATATTTATTAAAACATACAAACACACACAATTTTATATTTCTATTCTTGTTAGGACATTGTATTGACTTCCATTCATTTCTGTAGTCTAACCCATAGTGTAACACTAACCAGTACTAGTGCATGCCTCCCCCTAACTCTAAGCTTAAGGTAAACTCATTTTATAACTCGGCCCTAAATTCAAGCCCTAACACAAAAATGACATTCCCCCATATTTCGACTAGCCTTTGGACCTGACAAGGTAGGTGATTATCCCAGAAAATGTCCTAAAAAGGATACACCCACACACACACACACACATACTTGCATAAATGCTGTGTCAGGATTGTATTGTGAAACTACATCTCCAAAATTACAAACTGTCAATTCTCAGTGAATTTTCATATAAAGTTGTAAGAAAGTTAACATACTAAATGTAATTAAAATAAATGAATTAAATTTACTTGTTGTTTTTTTGTTTGTTTTTTCCCCACGTGAAAGGCAACCTCTTCTAAGAAAGATTTTGACTCCTGAGCAAATTCTGTTGGTGATTCTATCTGGATAATGACAAACTGGCTCTTTTGATGTGCTATAGTCTGAGTGCGTTTTCAAAACCTTATTGTTTTCTTTGTCTAATTTTGGTTTGACATTTTAATCAGTAATTCAGTAAGTGGCTGTTGCATTATACCAGCACTCAAATAGGTTTCTCAGTATCAAAGCGGATCTCTTGATAAGCTCTGTTACAGGAAGCTCTCGTTGGCTGAGCTCTAGTTTCCAAATTTTGTTCTCTTATTTTAAATCTTGTTGATTGTTTAGAACCAGGGATCTCATGCACACACCTCCAATCTACGTAATTCTTAAGCTTTTTTTTTTTTTCAGTATGAGTAATAGTGTTTCAGTTTTCAGATTAGAGTTTCTGTCAAAAACACACTAACGTGTCTTTTATTTTTTGACTGCTGCTACAGTAGGTTTTTATGCACTTGTTGAATTTCTTTTATTTCATCAAGGTTCTTTTGATGCCTGAACCTGGAGTTACAAAGCATGGCAACACAATAGAAGCTATAGGTTTAGGATACTTGCATAGCTATAACAAGATAAATGGCGTGTGACCACATTGCCTGATTTGAACTTACCTGCTGATATGTTTCTTTGACGCAGACGGATATGAGATATTAATGAGCGCCTGCTTTAAAGGAAGCTTGATTGTGAGATAGTGTTACCAGGAAAGCTCTGCTGATACTCAAAATACCCTCATGCATCATTGTGTTATTGTTGTACTTACAGGGAAGTGTAACATATAACTGATAAGAACTTGGCTGAATGTTCACAAGGTGATTAAAGTGAAAATGTGAGCTGAATCCTGTTGGTTTTATGGCAGCAATATACAAATAAAGTAGTGATTGTACTATAAAGTGCCAGGAAAGAGCAGGTCAGTCCTGTAACCAGACATTTTAAAAGTGTTTGGTCAGCTTGAAAACCTGAAATCAGCTGCCAGATGGTTTCAGCTGCCAACTTGGGGCTGTATTAAACATTTATAACATTACAACTGACCATTTGGGCAACGATAACATACAATGACGTTGTGGTCTTTGACATGGAGGAAAATAATGCTTTAGGATATTCAGTCAACATTTCTCAGTGGCATTACGTGTCACAGAATGACAGCAAAGACACACTGGTGTTGGTGTCAGGGCTGACACCAACAGTTAATGCCAAAAAATTAAGCAAAAATACTGCAGAATAAGTAGCACTCAAAGTATGTTTTGGGATGAAGCTCAGCAACTACCAGACCAAATATTAACTTGAAATCTATAAAATTGGCTCATATTCGATTTTTAATTGAGTTGACTTCAAATTTTAAACAGTTGCATATGTATGCCCACTGATTGTTTTCTGTGAGTTTCTTTAAAATCTGTCCAGTGGTTGATAAGATATTATGCTAACAGACAGACACAAACACACTTTTACTTGCACACACATGCTCACAGGAACAGGTGGGTGATAATGAAGCACATGTGTCATATTCAGGCTAAATGAATGCCACAGAGGACTCTGTACAAAAATCTGTTTGATAATCTACAACAAAAAGATAACATCCTTTATTCTGAGTCAAGCTCAGAGGAATTATCTGAGAAACAACTCACTACACCCTGGGTTGGGCATCTGCTGCTCTCTGTTTGATAAGTTACACCGTCGCCAGACAGACTGCTGGAGGTGTGTCACACGCCCCTTTTAGATTGGTGTGTGTGTGAAGGTAACATCAAGCAACATCTGGTTTGGTTCTTTAGTTTTTATATGTATGTATTTGTTATATATATGTATATAATACACATATTGTAATGGACCAACCAGTAAGGCACAAGGACAAAGGTATAAAAAAATATTCTCTGGCATGGAATGAGGGGACAGGCTGGCTAAATACACACAGGGAAGAGGGGATGATAGTGAGCATGTGCGTTCAGTCAGGCTGGCAAGGGAGTGCAGGCAGCAGAGGTGGGGCAAATTAGAGCTGCCGTGTCACAAAATCAGAATAAACTTTTCCCGTTTTAGGTCAGTTAGGATTTTCAAAATTATTTCTATTTGCTAAATGCCAGAATAA
>JAOXNZ010000021.1:9633508-9643592 GCA_028566095.1 Kryptolebias brasiliensis | reverse complement strand
CTCCTCTCCTCTCCTCTCCTCTCCTCTCCTCTCCTCTCCTCTCCTCTCCTCTCTTTTCCTCGCCATCTGAGGTCTGATGATTGGCGAAAGAACTGTAACACAAACAGCTGAGTGGACACAATGTTTCACAGCTTAGGCTCTGATTAACCAGCTCCAAGTACATCAAATTAGACTGCAAATCACATTAAGGCGAAGTGAACATTTTAATGCTTTGGGTTCTGTCTTTGTCATCTTCTGCTCCTTTTTCTTCCCTCCAGACTACATAGTGTAATTTTCACTGGTTTAGCAAAATATCTTGAAATCATAAAGCAACTATTAAAGATCACTTATGTGACTCTGAACATTATAAAAACACCTTTTGTAGTTATGACAACATATCCAGCGCTTTCAATGAGCAGATCCACTTATGAAAGGATAGACAATAAACAACAGTGTTACAAGATATTGATAAGTTGTGGCCAAATTCCTCCAAGGTAGGAACAAACAAATCTTCACATAAAGCAATTTCTTTTCTGTCAGACTCCAGGAGAGTTTTATTTATGTTCTGAGGATGACATTCAGACTTTCAATTTATCCAAAACAAAGGAGCTACACATGCAGCGGTAATACTTGTTGCCTGTGAACTTTATGGTGAATAGGATGCAGAACAAGTCGATGCATAAAGTGGTGATTCAGGTAATCCTGTTGTATCAGCAATCAAAGTTGATTGTGCAACAGGATTGCAGAGTCACCGTTCCAACGTATTCATCCCTCAGGTGGAATAATATTTCATTACCACGTCCAACAAGTAAACATTAAACTGTTTCTTTATTAAAGCTTACACAATGTTTGTCATAATTGGACAAATTACACCCATCATATAAAGCCAAAAATCTTAAAGCAAGTACTAAATGTTGCTTATTAAAGCAATAGTTCAGATCTTTTAAAATTAAACTTTCTGGATAGATGAGGAACGATAAATTTCTTACCTGTTGTAGGTAGATAGAATTTTGAAGAAGACAAAGCTCAAATCTGACAAGATTGATGAGCTAACATCTCAAAGATTTCATGAGGTTTCATGCAAATGTTACTTTATAGACCTTTATATTGCTGTCTGTTTTTCATTATGTTTATTTACATAGAATTTTATAGTTATTTGCTAGAGCAAATATTGGCAGCAGTAGCCACAGTACTTTCATGGGACACTTCCAGCAGGAATGCTATATTTAAACTGTACAATGTAAAACCAACAGCACTGTAAGGGTTTATAAAACAGCATTCACACAAACTGCTATGAGTGGAGTGGAGTGGAGTTGTTCTGATGGCAACAATCTACTTCGGTCTCATGGCTCAGGGTAATATCCATGTCTAAAAATCACTGAAAAACTGGTCCAAAACTGCCTATTTTCATTTCACAAGTGTGCTCCAGCAGACTAAATTTTAAATGTGAGGTCAGCTGTGTGGGTCCGAAACAAGCTGAGGTGGGCAGAGGGGAATAACAAAATAGTGTTCTCAGCCAAGAATTAAAGTTCTGCAAGCCGTGCATAAGCCGTGCAAAACAGGTCATAATTTTCAAAAACTGGGTGTTTAAAATCCTACCATACAGCTTGCTGGTCATTTGGTCAAAAACACTCAGAATTCAGTGAGAGTGCAACAAAATATCTGCTTATTTTTGTGCCATTTTAGAGTCACCAACTAATCACCAAGAGTAATACTTTTAGCTGATCAAAATAATCAAAATTAAACTATTTCTCCTAACTGAGACCATTCATAGAGCTTTCTACAACAGGTAACACATTAATTGTTCATAATCTTTCCACAGAATTGCACTTCATAGATCTAAACTATTGCGTCAACAATGTTTTTTTTAACTTGCATTGTGCAGAGAAAAGACGCCTCATTGCTGCATCACAATAGTTTACATTACTGCATCATTATTAAGAGTAAAACAGGCAGTACACATGCACATATTTCGTTCTGCTATAAACAGCATCTCTACGGAAGCACTAACTGTATCTTCACCTTGTTTTCATGATTAGTACGTCTACTGGCAGCTTGGGCACAGAGATTTGTAAGCGTAAAGCATAACTAACATCAATAGCTGCTCTAAAAGTCAAATAACTCAGCAAAGTCTCAACTTGACTCAATATTGAATGTTTTTTCAAAGCTGTGAAGTGCAAATTTTCTCCAGTACGCAGAGCAGCAACAAAGCAGCTGTTCTGGTGTGGTCAAATATTTTAAACACGGTTCTTCATATGGCAAAGAGCCTACATACATCAAAATGGATATAACCCCATTCAGCCAAATGCTTGCCTTCTCTACATATTGAACGGCGTTGTTAAACCCAGTAACATGTTTATATAGCAACAAGGCTGAAAAATCCTGCATCGATACATTCAGAAAGGGGAGAAAATAAATACTGCTCTGCTGTAATTATCCTGGTTCGCTTCATTTTCTTGTTTGTTTGACCACGTCCCACTACATTACTTCAGGCAGGGTCAGCGAGCGGAAAATAATGCCAAGAAGATGAAAGGCAACGTGCATCACAATGCACCGTGTTTACAATGAAGCAGATGTTCAACAAAATCATTTATTCAGCTTCTTCGTGCTGCTTGCAGTTATGTAGAGACAGCTTGAGCTACATTCTGGGCTCTCAGCTCTTGACCTGCCTGGCCTCCTGTGAGCCTGTTTGCCATTAATATATATATAAAAAAAGTACAGATAGAATGAGTGTTGAGGTTCGTTATAACATGGCAATAGCTACACCAGAATCATAATGCCCCTTGATCTGAACTATCCTGGCGGCCAGCATCAGCAGCAGACCAGTTGCCACCTCCAGGCTGTAGGAGACCCATGCAGTGGCCAAGGACCAGCCAAATGACACATGGACGTAAATTAGATTCTCGGGGGGCACAGTCCACTTGAACTCCTCCATGGCTTGATTGGAGTATTTGATATAGATGCTGACCCCAGTCAGGGTGAAAACACCTGCAGACACAGAAAAAGTACAGAGCTTTTTAAAATATAACATTTATTTGTGTTACTATAACAGAAGTGCACTTATTTTGTGATTCAAGTAACTCTTGAGCTTCTTCATCCTACACTGTAATCACCAGGAATTATTACAGATAACTATCCACGCACCAGATTTAGACAAAAAGTGTAAAAGGCACCAGTCCATCACACGGAACAGCACATAAAGGCAGAAAACACTTCATGCTCATGCCTACAACCAATTAACTCTGCTGTGGTATTCATATCTGTGGGATTTATTTTCTTGTTGTTTACTCAAAGAAATGCTGTACAGTGAACAGCCTTTTCAACCCAACTGTCAGGAAAATACTGCCTGGAAACCAGCATCATAACAATATCTAAGTTTTATTTTTTCTATGTTTTAAAAGCATGCACATTGTGACCATACTTTTTTTTCTTTTTGGGACTTGCATTATTAGGAGGTAGTTTGGGGTGAATTTAACACATTTTTGTTGACAGACCTAGTTTCGACACAGGCAGGGGTTTTACCTCAGCTATCAACCTAATATGTTTCAAACCATGCTAAAGTCCCGTCGCCTGAGCTAAAAAATGTGTGGCTAAAAGAATGAATAAAAGGGCAGTTGCCAGGTAATTGCTAAGTGACAGATTTCATGTCTCTTACAAGCACAAGGAAAGGAAAAAAAAACAGCAACATATTTTTCTCTGGGAGACTGACTTTTCAATGTTTTTTGTGAACATTTTAAAATACTTGCTTTTTAAATGTGAAGAGGACAAAGTGTGCCACTTTTAAAACAGATATAGAAATGTGTCAGTGCTACATAGTAGAACTGAAGCCTGGTGGAAACGAAAGGAAAAGGTTTGTAGTGTAGTTTCACTCTGCCTTCTTGCTGTGTGTGTGTCTGTAACCCTGAATGATTTGCAGCAAGTTACAAAGATCTCAACCCTTTCCTCCTAAGAAAGTGGACCTGAGACCTCTGACAGGTGTTAATATGTCTGCCTGTCCATCTGTCCGACTCTCTGAACAGGATGCAGCATGATGACTGAAATGCTCAAACTGAACCATGAAGGTGGAGCAGTTCAACCCATCAGTGCTAAACATTTGCAGATTTTCTATTTGTGTGGGTCATTGACTGTAATGACTGTTTTTGATTGTCTAGTGATACACAAGACTCGCAACAACAGAGTTTTGTCTGATGGGGTTGATTGTCTCTTTGTTTTTACTCTGTCTAGGAATTATCTGGTTGCGTTGAGTCCAATGCTAACTCCAAATTACACCCTATTAATGACTACGGAGTAGTAATGGGTCAGAAAAAGAACACGTTAATTGACGTTGTGACTGCTGTGTTCCCTTTACATCAGCATGTCTAGTTTCAATTATTTTCAAAATTAGAAATCCCCTCCCCTTTTCACACAAAGAAACTTTCTGAGCCTGCGCTATCTCAGTATACATGTAAATTTGTTTAAATGTTTAAGTCAAATCAACAAACATGTACACTTTGTTCAAGAAGTATTTTTTTTTTTCAGAACAATTTCTTTAAAAAAAAATTCTCACAATGAAAGCATTGATAAATATGATGTAAAAAAGGTAAATGATAACTTGTCTATTGATATGGTTGTAAATGAGGAAAATTTAAATATGAATTTAGATAAAATCTTTTGGCTATGAGTTTCTAAAGAACCATCACAAAAACTGTTTTACCTCAAAGCAACAATGAACCCTGCAATTATTAGATGCAAAGCCAGCCACTGTAAACGCATTTTCATTCAGTCATATGCAAATCATCTCATTATGTTGCCTCCAAATATAATCTGATCAGTTTTCTTCAGGAGGAAGGCAGTGCTGCAAAGCTTTTCTCTGTGTAGCATTTGATATTCCATAATAATAATTTGAATCTTTTTTTTTCTTGTGTCCACCAGAAGACAGAAAATAGGTATTGTTTAACCTCAGAGGTGGGCCAGCAAGAAAAAAAATATCACACCATTAAATGTCAACAGCTAAATGTGTAAAGTATTCAGCCAATAAATGAACAATTCAAATTGACCTTTAGCGTGGCACAGTGGAAAGAAAATCTACTTTTCTCTGCATTGTCCTGGACTCTGCTTACTTTTGTTAATTAATCATTAAATAAATTTCACAAATGAGTTTTCTCACTTTGTCAAGTACAATGTAAATATAGGTGCATGACAGAGAGACAGAAGGAAGAGAAAACAAATAATATCATTTAGATTAAAACTCGCACACCTGGAGCAGACTAGTGTTTTCAGCTGCAGTACCTACAAACCTCTGTTACAGTCAGGTTCCCACTGCCAATCTTTTATGGCTCACAGTTCATAGTGTTCAGTAAAAAAGCAGTTCTGTCAGATCTCATGTTTGCAAAATCTAAGACGATAAATTCATCATTCCAGCTGTGTATGACGCTTTGAGAGAGGGACTGAAACACAAACCCCAAATATCTGACGCTAAAATATTGAACTGAGAAGAAAAACAAAATGGTGCTAATGCATTAAATAACAGCAATAAAAGCAGAACAAAACACACACACACACAAATCCATTACCTCTTTTTTGTGTTTACCTTGGTTTTGAAAGTGGCCGAGCCCGGTGCTGGCAGGTCTTTCGATATTGAAGTGCAGGCAGAACATGATGCAACATGCTAGTTAGTGAAGATGCTGCATTGTGGAACAGCAGCTTCTAATATTTTGAATCCAGTACTCTGCAACATCTTGATTAATAGTTCTGTAGGCTTTAAGAAGGCTGTTTTAGGTTTATTTTTGAAATAAGCTCCTTTTTCACCTATTTTCAATCCAATCCTTGCAACTTACCACTCAGCATATCTCTGAGTTCTGTAAATGATAAAAGGCCCCACTTACAGTGGGGTGAAAAAGTATTCATTACTCCTGGTATTCCTTTTCTTTTGTTGCCTGACAACGTGGAATTTAAATGGAATTTCCATTTGATTAAAAGCAATAATTCTTCAAAAAATGACTTCAGATTAATAAAGTGGATCTTATTTGACAAATTATGTGGCTTTTGAAGGTAATAGTTGGGGCTTCAAAGCAAAGAGGCTGAATGCACCACTTTTCATATTTACATATTTTATTAATTATTTGAAATAAGTTTTTCCCCCCATTGTTGAAAATTATTGCTTTTCATTAAATAAAAAATTGAAATAAATTCCTGGTTGTAACTCAACAAAATAGAAAGATTACCAAACAGGATAATTCTGTATATATTTAGCACCTTTCTATTTTCTCCAGGTTTTGCAAAATGCTTTAAAGTGTTTCTCATTCGCCCATTCACACCCACACAGTGCCTTTTACTATATTTGTCATACTATATACAACACTTTTATGTTCTCACTCATACACTGATAAGCATATTAGGAGCAATGGGGGTTTTAGCGTGTTGCCCAAGGACACTTCTGCACGCTGCCATCCATCCATCCATCCATCCATCCATCCATCCATCCATCCATCCATCCATCCATCCATCCATCCATCCATCCATCTTCACTTTGAGTTCAGTCCCTGTCAAGGTCTTTCTTTCCTAGATGTCGTATGTATTGCCACAGTTCAAAAGCTGAACACAAGAGAAAAAGAATCACTCTGTTACAGTAGTGCTGATAAAAAACATGCCCTCGCACAGCCATTTATGGAAGCAGTACATCAAGTGTACTTTCTGTGTCTCAGGACATTGCTGCTCAAAGAGATTCATCAAAAAGTAGGTAGTTTTTTTTTATTAGTAATTATGTTTAATTAGACTTTCATGCCATATTGCTGAACACTAACATTTTTTAATTAAGGGCTTTATGAAGACGTTCCAACTTTTAGAATATGTTTATGACTTGAGCCTTAATATTTCTTATACTTAAGCACCAGGGAAAGTCACGAGACAGAGATAATTGACGATTGTCTCAGGAAGTAGGGGTCCTTCAAGCAGCAGGAATCTCGTGTGTGCAGATTTGTGTAAAATGTTGCTGTCAATGAGCAATCAGCCAAAATGCTGACATGAATACTGTCAATTATGCCATTATCCATGCTGAGACTGTTTGGTGGCAGTGTGTGTCGAAAATAACGGCCAGGCTCATCAGGAACTAGTTTGTAATCTCAATCTATTTTATAAAAAACACATTTTAAAAAAGTGAGAAAATTTGTCCTTATTGTTGCTAAATCACAGCTGCAATCACACTGTTATGTATCATATAACAATTATCTATCTGTGTATTTGGGTGAGGAACCCAAGCTTGGCTTGATGTGACAGAGATAAAACCGCCTTTTGCATCAGAGTATCTTGAGTCACACATGCAGCAAAACTCAAGCCACAGTTATAGCTTGCTCTTTAAATCTGTATTTTCTCTATAATATTGTACTCCATCCACTCACAAATTAAGCAAGACATTTTATTTATCACTCTTAACTAGCTCTATGGTGACCCAGTGACATTCTTCAATTATTTAGAAATATGCAACAGTCACACAATTTTAATGACTTTCTCAATGGTCATCAGTGCACTCAACTGTACTGCTCATGGCTATGAAAACTGAATTTAGAGTCTAGCAGTGTCTTTGGTCAGAAATGAATAAGAGCAGCTGAAATAAATTTTCAAGGTTTTTCTCAATCAGAACTGTGCTTGTATGGCTTGTGTATTGTGCACGCTGGCAATAACGAGAAAAAGAAAATAATAAAAAAAATAATTAAGGCCTGCATGCAAAGCACACTGGTTCAGTAAAACAGTAGTAGCTGTGTGTGAACTTACTGCAACAAAGAAAGTAGGTTCCCGATGCAGCTAGTAACTTGGGGCTGCCGGCCAACGAGCTGACAAGTCCAAATATCCAGCCCAACACCAGCAGAACTAGGCTGAAAGGCAACATGATGACCACCACCTTGTGCAAGCCTGAAAATACATGTTTACAAGGGCAGACACAATTTGTGGTTTTGTTAGAGGGCCTGAGCTACAACTGAGCTGCATTTCACAGTAACTCTGAGTGCAATCATTTGGAAACAGCATTTGAGATTTCCAAATTGATTTTAATCATCTGGGGAGCTGTAGGCTTTTATTCCTATTGTCAGTAGCATATAATCAACTTGCAGAGTTGATTGAGATGGCCTCTGTCTCAGCAAAAGATTTAATTCGGTTTCTTCCTGTCAAGGTTGTAAACAAGAACTGTTCTTCAAGCCCCTACGGTCTCTAATCTAATCTAGGACTTCAGTTAAGTCATTTACCTTTCAAAAAATTTCACCAAATACACACCATCCTGAGCAGAATGTTAATGCAGGTTTATTGTTGAATAAGACCGTCTGACAGCCATTTAGATTTCATGTAATTCCTTTGTCAGGTGAAGAAAAAAGCAAACAAAAGCACTCACCAAGAAGGTGCCTTTCTGTCTCTGACAGGCTGGACATATTTGCTGTGAAAGAGGAGATGACTGAACTCCTATTTGCTCCTGAAAATGTCAAAGGAAAAGGTTACAAGACAAAATGCTGCGCCAGAGCTGAGGGGAACTTAACACAATTGGAAAAGAAAAATTCCCCAAATATGTGAACTTAATGTCTTATTGCAACATTTCTTTTATTCAAAGTGAACACGTTTTTCTGACACACTTACAAAACCAAATGTGTGAGTAACACATTTACCCAGATCTGCCTGCAGGTTTTAGTTTGAGATTTAATGTTCAGCTATTGATGCGGATAGAAAAGCTTCATATTGTTTTTGAACTGTGGGTTCCACCAGCAAATGAAACATATCGAAGACCTGCAACTGTGCAAACTAAAGGCATTACAGCAATCATAAAATATCCAGAAGAACTCTTTAACAAGCTCCAAACTGCTGAGCTGAGGATGGTAGCAATGTGAGCTGCCACAGTGATAAATGATCCTATATCACTGCACATTTTTACAAACCACATGGCTCATTATATTAATTGTAAATACTCATTTTTTAATGCAAACGTTAATAAAGCAGTTTATAACGCAACATATCTTTCTACACTACACCAAAATAAAAGTCCTGGCATCTCCTCTGTGTCTCACTATCACAATCTGAGGTCCACTGCAGGCAGTTTCTGCACCTGCTTTCTTCACAGTGAGCAGATGAGAGTTTAATCAGGAGCCACTGAGGGATGCTGATCGTCAGCACAGTAGAGCAGCAAGACCAGAGGGAAAAAACAGATAGACTCAACATGCAATGCACAAATGATCTGAAGAAGTCATTTACCGAATTGCAAAGAAGTTGAGAGGAAAATAATTTAAAATCTGATTAACTGTTATAGTTCTCAGTGGAACAAAAGTTACATAAATGTGGAGATTTTAAAACACATTGACATGCAGATTATTTTTACAGGAAATGTAAAACTGACAAACCTTCATTGATTCTCCACAATCCAGAGTGTGAGCTCAGGTCATCTGGACCTGCGTAGCTGGATTTATTCACATCGATTATGTACCAATAATCAGTCCCAATAGCCACAGCGAGGAGGCTGAAGCTGAGCAAACCAGTGAGCCCAGCCGTCAGAACCACCGGTCCGTACTTCATGGTTCAACCCGCTGAACCTCTTCAACAATTTCTTGTCTCATCTGAAGAGATGCTCCACAGCGATCTGCGACCAGCTGGAGCCTTCCTTCTGAAGTCCTGCTTCTTCATCCTCACATGCAGTTCAAAAAGAAAGAGAATAATAATAATAATTAAAATAAAAACTGAAAAGAAACCAACAAAAATCCTTCCAGAGATCAAATCCACTTTATGAGCAACAAGGGAAAAGGAGAACTGTTTAAATTAAATGAACTTCAACGCCTTGTTTTATGTCCTCTCCTCATGTAGCGCCTCCACATCTGTTGGGTTTTTCTGTGGCGCTCTTTCAATAATCCATATCGTCAAGTTGCGTGAGTGCAAGGCAAAACTTCCGGATTGTGCTTTCAAAATAAAACCCCACTTACGGAACCCGCTACAAAGAGTACTTGGCAGTTAGTATTTTTTAATTCAAAATAAAAGGCACCAACTCGTCGCTTATTGTAACTCGACAGTACCTTCGACTGTATATCCATCCATCCATTTTCTTTACCCGCTTTTTCCATTCCGGGTCGCGGGGAGTCGGTGCCTATCTCCAGCAGTCACT
>JAOXNZ010000021.1:9619731-9633161 GCA_028566095.1 Kryptolebias brasiliensis | reverse complement strand
GAGACAAACAACCATTCACACTCTCACTCACACCTAGGGACAATTTTTTAAGAGTTACCAATTAACCTAACAAACCTAAACCCATGTGTGCACAGGGAGAACATATATATATATATATATATATGTGTGTGTGTGTATATATACATATATATATTTACATATACAGTATATGTATATGTATATGTATATATATATAACAGCAACATAGTAAAACTCCCAAGATTCTGTTATGGCTTCTGGATTTGGTGTCCACCCCAAGATTAACAGTAGCCCCCAACTAGAAAATTTTCTGCAGGTGCTTATTTTAAGTGATTAAAATGACATAAAGTCACATCTTTTCAGATTGAAATGTAGAAAAAAATGCCTTTAGGTGTGCGTTCACTCACAGTTTGGATAGCATTGCACATTTGACCAAATTTACCCCTTTCTCTTGTGTAAAACAGTCTGATGTACTGCGAAGGGATGGTGAGTAAAAGGCAATTTTCACACCCTGCCACAAATTCTGATTTGGTCTGAGCTTGGGAGTCCACACTACAGGGCATTTTGAGTCCATTCCTTTGTAGCCTATAGCTTTTGTTCTTGTTGCTGTCTGGCAGGTAAATAAATCTTTAACTGAGTTCTCTTGCTCACTGCAGCAGATTTCTTTCTCTCATTTTCTGCATTCCTCCAAAAAAATCTAGTCAAAGTATTCAAGGTTTTTTGGAAACAAAAGTAAAAGGTAGGAAAAGGAGAGTTTTAACATCTAACATTGATTTTATTTACACTGTGCTCAATCAATTTCTTTTTTCGTGTTTCATGAGGTCAAACAAAGCAGACAGATTTTTAAAATTCATCTTTCTTATTTGAAGGCTTACTAAAATATAAAAGCTTATTCCAGACGTGGTTTAAACAATGGACCTGAAATCATTAAACAAGGATATTAAAATGTCATACCTAAAGGATGACAGTGAGTCAGTGTCATTTTATTAGAAAAATCCGAGTAAACACTTGCAGTGGAGTTCTGGGAATAAACTTTATGCTTGCAGCATTTTTGTTAAGTGCTTTAGTTGATTTGGCAGATTGCTTGACGACATGAGGTTAACCCTGTCACATCATCTCTGAGCACAGTCTCACACTCATCTGAATACAGCATATCATCTTCAAATAATGACTACTGTTAAAGTAAATGCACAACAGCACAAAACATTTACAACTGTTTCAAGGATTCACTGTACTTGTCAACTGAAAACATTAAGAAAAACAATATAATACAGACAAAATACATTGACCTTAAAAGCAAGTGTCGGCTCTATTTTCTTTAGGAGAAATATCAGCGAAGCCTTATTTTATGGTTGGGCTTTGCATAACTGCCCTCCACTCTCTTGACAGCAACTTACTTAAAACTGTTGAGCTCTCTTTCATAAAAAATGTCTTTGCTCACCAGGTGCTTGAACGCATCACACGTCTTGATTACACTCCATGGCATTTTATCAGACTTCAAATCAAGACTGACTTGGGCTTAATAGTTACCTTCCTCTTTTTGGCTCAAAGTTTGCTGATTTTGTTAGCTTGCAGACAGGTTGCCTCATGCCATCTTCAAATATACTTTTATATGATGCAGAATTTACAATTTAATCAATGACACCACACTACCTAGACCTTGATGCAATGAAGCAAACCAGAACATTTCATCTCCAGGCTCCACAGTTGGTAAGAATCACTTTTGAGATGTAGTTTGTCCTATCTCAAAATATTCTGATATAATTGAAACCATATAAATCCATCCAGTTAAACTGTATTTATTGTTTGTTCTTAAAGGACAGCGCACAATTGAAGGATTGTAAAACAGTTGCGTATGATATAGATGCACAGAAAATTAAATTATGTTTTAGAGAATGTAATAGTGTGAATGCTGAGTCAGTTTTCACACCATTGTTTTCTTGTTTATTACTTCTTCTGTATGTTTCTTGCTACAGCTGCATACTTTGTGCTATTTTAAACATTCATATATTAAAACATTTAGTGTGTTTTGCCTTTCAGGTTTTGTAACTTTTGTACTTTTCAAAATAATTACCTTTATTGAAAAATATAATTCCCCATAGAATCACACTACATTACAAAACATTGTTCTTTCTGAAATCTGCTTCAGCAAACTTGGTTCTTTTTTTTGTCTATTTTGCTACTTTTAGCTTTTAGTTACCCTTTTGCTACTTTTAGCAAATACATAATGTTTGTCTACTTTCATCTTTTAGCTTTTGTTCTGCTCCTCTTGCAGAAAATGCAATTTCTCTTGTTAATATAAATTATTAGTCAGTTGTTGCAATGAGACTGACTTTCTCTGTGTGATCACTGGCAAAATGTTTTTCCTCTATTGTTTTTCTTCCTTTCTTTTTTTGTCTTGGATAGACAAGATTTTTGTCTTGGCACTCACTCCTTGCAGTTTAAATTTGTTCAGCGCCTGTCTGATTGTAGACACAAGACTTACCTACAAATCCTGAAATTAAAAGCTGGCATGTTTGCAGTCTGGTTTTGGATTAAATTTGCAGAGGCAGTCAATTGGAAGCGAACTGGTAGTTGTGTGAAATCACTAATAGTAGACGATAACCATTTGATTTCAAGTTATTTGTATGTTTTTCCACCCTTTGCCAGACTTATTTAAAATCTTGTGGAAGCTTGAGAGAGCTTTTTTGATTATGAGGGACACTACACACTTTATCAGCAAAAATAAAAATAAAATATAAATAACACAACTTTCACGCACTGCTTCTGGAACACTCACTTATCACTTGCACAAAATCTGGAGCCCCTGATTTAAATGTTATTGTTCTAAAAATGTAACAATAACCAGAAGGTTGCAGACCATGAATAAATCGTTCATGTAAAAAGAATCAGTTTAATTTCTGTGTGGAGCTCATAGACAAACATGAGAAACAAGCAGTGTTACTGTGTGAGAACTAACACCGCAGGCCCACATTTACCTCTCTGATTATTAGTTCTGACCTCTCTGTGACACGTAGAGTCTGTCTTTGAAAGGCTGACTGCTCAGCATAATTGTTGAGCAGGGAGCCGTGTACTACACTGTTACTCTTGATTTTATTATAGAACGGCTTTTCAGGCAAATAATAGTCAAATTTGTTTATGTACCGTAATGTCTTATCTATCAATTATCTTTAAATGGCACATTTTAATTCCAGATGCTAAGGATCCCCCCAGGCACACACACACGCACACAAACACACACAATTTTAATTTGTTTTGAAAAACACAGACTTGAGACAAGGTGCTCCATAGGATTCTTTTCTTTAATGCAGCATCACTTGCACATTTCTGACACCGTTTACAAAAAGGAGAGATACCATCGGCAAAACTGATTAGTGGTCAAAGTCGTCTGTTACAAGCCATGCATTATGCAGACACATGTGAGCCGCATTGTGCTGCACACACACTTATTCACTGAGGATATGGCAGGCAGAGTTCAATGATAAAGCTTTTTATTTAAAATCACTTCCAATCAAATAAATACACCATTTCAAATCACACTGGCTTTGTATTCTGACTCTTCCTGGAAACTAGGGGTCATTTTCAGATTTTCTTCCTCTTTTCTTTTCTTTTTTTTTTTCTTCTTTTTAGTAGAATAATGCACATACTAACTTGACTGAAAGCAGCGTTGAAGTCGCTCTTGCATTTTGATCCACTGAATCAGTTTTAGTCCCCTGCAGTCTGTCTGACTGTGCAAACTCCTCAGATTAAATGTTAAAACTTCAGCAACAACCAGTTAGAAGCTATTGTTTAAACAATTTGAATCACAAAGATTTTCATATTCAACCTACAATCTTTAACATCCACGTCCACAGTTTTCAAATGCACATGTTTAGGACCTGTGAGCGAGTGAAGACCTTGGTTTTGATTTGTATCGCTTGTGTTATAATTTGCTTCTGTTTGCACCTTTAGACATTTCCATTTCCCCCTACTCAGTGATCAGTTCAGCATTGACTATCTTCCCGGGAAATATTAGCTTTGCAGTCAAATGATTTTCTGTCTTGACAGATTCATTAAAGAGATTGGCTTAAAATTGAGTAATCTATGTAATATTCAGACTCTGGAAGATGCAGAAAAAGTGTAATAGCTGAGTGATTCACCAAAAGGTAGGGAAAGCAGAGAACAAAATATGACCTTTTATTTGTTTCTGATAACAGAAATACATTTTTCTCTGTCCACTCTGTTCTTGCTACACCGGAAATCAATATGGCTGTCTTTCTTCTTTGCTGACTCTGCCTCAGATTGTCTGACTGCTTGTCTTGATTTTGAGAGAAGAGATTCTGTCTGTTTACAAGTTTCAAATCTCTAGTGTTGTAACTCATGTATTTCTCAGTTTCCAGTTTCCCATTCTCCTTTGCCTTTAACTTGTTTGGGTTTATTAGAGTGAAGATGTATGTTAAAGTCATTTACTGTAGCTCAGTAGGCTTGTCTTTGTTATCTGTCTTTGTATCTTAGTGGTGGTTGAAGTTGGGCTCAAGAGGTTTACAGATCTGTATTGTTCCTTTTGTTCACTGAATCCTAATTAAAAGTGGAAACTCTGTCTACTTCAGTGTAGCATAAAGTGTGTTTATTTGCATTAGTCTGGATTGTGGTGAAGCTTATAATTAAAATTTGACTGTCACCTATGAGTCTAGCAATGAAAAACGTTAAGCTGGTGAACCTTTTAATTACACACTGTAGATTTATTATTGTGTTTCTTTGCTTTTTATCTGTTTCTCCAGGATTTGATAATCCAACTGGTGGCTCTTCTTGTTGTTGAGATCTAACTTTGGCCGTTGTTTACTGACTTCATTATATTGTGCCTCTCATACAATATTGATATTTTCTGCAAAGACCGATGAAAGCAGGGAGGAAGCTAAATAAAACCTTGAAGATCTGCACTAAAGCCTGAGTACACTACTAGATGTGAATGTCTCTTTTTAAATAATGTTTTAGTTAAGAAAATCGATTAGGAAGATGAACAAAAAACCTTTTTAACATTGTTCAGAGCAACATAAGATGTAGGCTAAATTAGTGAGTATTTTTGTACAAAACTCTGAGTTATGAAACAATGGCAGTGATTTTTATTGTTCTTGAGCAATTAAATTTTTGTACTCATTTTAAACTCTTAACAATCTTTTTAAGAAGTACTTTTGCCACTTTCTTTCTAATGATTGCATGGAGGGACTTGTTAATATGCTTTGCCAGTCTGTTTCAAAGTAAAAAATTAAAACCTTTTCAGTTGTATGAATGGGAGGCACTTAATCATAGATCAGTGAAAAACAAAACAAAAACAATGGAAGCAAAGTGTTGATGGAAAACATGTTAAGCTGATGGAAAGTTTTGTTATGTGTTATACTTACATTTACATCCTATAACTACAGCTGTTATCAAGAGAACCTGGCAGACTGCCTATAAAATCATGCTTTTTCTCAGAAACATATGATTATGCTCTGTAGATGGCAGGTCAGTCCATTTAAAACGCTGAAAGTGAAAACAGTTATTAGGAAATCAGTTTCAGTCTTCTGATTTTTCTTTTTTTTTATGTTTTTGTACTTTTATGATTTATATGATTATTGTGACCAGAACAAGATATGTAATTTTACAGCTGCTGATGTAATAGAAAGAACTAAGTTGATACACATTGCCACCTAGTGTAGTGAAGAAAATAATTTTCTCACAGACTGAAATAAGAACCAGCTGATTGTTAGCCAGGTGAAGTTATGGCATGTTGACAGCAAATAGCAGCAGCAGCAACAACAACAACAATAATAATAATAATAATAATAATAATCTACAACATTTATAACCAAGGACCTGACACATTGGTTGAATACCGGCTTTTATTTGATTTATTTCACCTTATCAATGGTTTTGGCTACATTCCTGCTGTAACATTGCCGAGAATGTCCAACAACTCATATCATATTGTATCATATCATATTATATAATTTCAAATAATATTGTATTTTGTTGTACTGTATTGTATTGCATATGTCAAATTGTGTCATATTGTATTGCATTGCATCTAATTGTCTTCAGTTGTATCATGTTGCTTCATATTGTATTAAATCATATCATATTGTTTTCTTTTATATTGTCTCATGTTATTATTGAATATTTAAAATAAACACTTATTTTCTCTTTTTCTGGTTACAGTATTTGGTACATTGATATATTTTTAATGCAGACTTTTCAGATATTAAAATGAAGGATGCAGCAGGTTATTTTAATTTTTTTTGGTACTGACTGTACTGCCCAACATAGAACGTATTTAAGTTTTTGTGCTCTGCTCTGTGACACTTAAGGAGCCATCAGGTTATTTTCAAGTTTTTTTATTGTCAATATTTTAAAAATCTCATCAGAAACCCAAAACAGAACACAACTGTGTGACTGAAATACAGTCTAAAATATGGCCAGGTCTAGCAGGTCTAATACAGGTTACATGATTACCCAAGCATTTTAGAACTTATTGCCAAAATGTGTTCATTAATTGCAGAATAAACAGATTTAGACATTCTTCAGGAACTACTGTGGTTTAAATACTGACAAGAAAACAAGTGTCAAAATTTACAGGGGTAATTATACTCAATATTAGATTATCCTGTGTGCTGAAGATGAAAATCAGTGCTAACAAATTCTATGCCTTTATTAATGTGACTGATTCTAAGAAATAGTCAGTTCATTCTTGAGCCTGAGTCGATATACATGACTTGTGCCGACTGAGAGTCAACAGGAGGCTATTTACCGTGTTTACTGAGAAACTGTTGGTTTGAGGAAGTGTTGAGAAGATAAAAGGGATTCTTATCAGCTGGATGTTCTTGGCTCAAAGATAAATCGGCTCTGTCAACAAGTTTTCTAGTACCTTAAAGAAGGTGCAGTTTGCTTACAAATTAGAACCGACAGTCAGATGGCTGATAAATCAATTGTCTGCATTCATATTTTATATTCAAAATATTTTGAGCCTTCTTGGGAGTTTTAAGTTGTCCAACAATTTTTGCCTAAAGTGTGCTTAGCTCTCAAATATTGTAAGCCATTTCGCTGTGTTTCAGAAAAATTTATGCAATAAAAATCCGTTATATATATATATTTTTTATCTTACCACCCACTTTGAGACAAAAACTGGCATAGGAATCTGTAAAAAAGTAGAGTGGCTAAGGCCCCCAGGCAGAACACAAGACAAGGACTTTCAGACTTCTCAGCAAGTACATTAAAATGGTTTATTGGTCATTCCTGATCTGTTTGTATGGTAATACTAGTAATGGATTTTTTTGCCAAAACATGTCTGAACTCAGCATTTTCTGCAAGCCTGATTTAATGTGTATTGTCAGCATTGCAGAGGTGTGTGTGTAATTTTCTTTCATGTCCACTTCATTTACGTCGTAATTGCTCTTTTATATAAGCTATAAATGGCCCATTGATATAAATGAAAGCCCCACTGGCACAGTCATTTACTGTTTTTTTAGACAATGGTGTTATTTTTGCTTTGCTTCAATGCCATTTTTTTATTGAACGTGTATAAAAAAAAATGACTCAAAATAAAGAAAATTGTAAAAGTGAGATCCTGATAGATATGGCTGTCTAGTCAAATGTAATCTAATACCTACACAGAAAGAAGTTAAATATTTGTGTAGAGATTATATCCTTTTATTTTGTGAAAGAACAAAATGCATCACCACTGATATATTGCCTTTTTTATATCTTGTTTGCGTAGGATTTACGTTATTTGTTGTAGAATGTGATAGTTTTCATTTGTTGCCTTTAAAAACCTGTTTTATAAATAAACTAAACAGAAAATTTGTCAAATTTACAGGGTTGAGCATTAACACTTTTTTTCCGTTTAGTTACTAATCGGTGTATTTTATTGCCATCATATGCTTACAGAGCCATAGGTGTCTGAGAGGACTGGAACAACAATATTCCTATAGATCACTGATCAAATTCCAAGTTTTCATGCAGTGTGTTTCATTTGATGATGGCATTTTTTGTCATTTCAAAGATGTCTATCATTCACACAAAAAAAAAGGAACAAAAATACCCACGCAGCTTTCTAAATTTTCCCAATTAAAAAAACTTCAAAAACATGGAATTGGGTTCCTAGTATAAAAACAGGCAAGTTATGCTGTCAGTCCACTTCATTAGAGCTGATAAAAGCAAGTCTTGCACCTTGATATTAAGCTCTTTTTGAGAACCCGGTGAGAACGTATCAGTACTCCCACAGGCAAGATGCATCAAGAGATGCACCATCACACATGAGCGTGCCTCCCTGATCTCCACGAAGATACTTCTCATTGGAGCCCTTGATGGCGATGCGTCCATGTTCTGGAAACTCAAGAAAAAAGTCCTCTGACTTTTCTCCATCTGAGCTCACGAGGCCACTGCTTGAGACGTACCAGAACTTTCCATTCACACCTGCAGACAAATATCAGTTGATTATATTTCAATTATTTGTTCAAATTAAGTCAGATATATGGTATATACACACTTCTTTAATAACATAACAAAATGACTGCCATGGTAAAGTAAAATGTATGCCTCTTAATTCTAAGGTTTCAAGACAAAACTAAACTAAAGGCAAAACGCAGAGGCTGCATTCTGAAAATAACACATACTGCTTCAATATAAATTAAAAGAGTCATTAATACACAAAACTGTTTCAAGGTCATAAAAGACCAATCACCCTTGAGATTCCCTCTGGTCATTTACAAATGTGCGAATTGAGCCAGCTACATTCCACAACAATGTGATCTTACAGAAAGGAGGCCACAGGAGAGGTTCAGTGCACACAGCTGTGCTGAAATGGAGAACTACACATAAATAGGTGTTGGACATCTCCCACTCTAAATTCCACAGCTGGCTGGACACACAGGCTGTTTGCCTGATTATATCACACCCGTAAGCTCCGATGCCAGCTTATTCTTACACATACTGTCTATTTTGGCTCTGTGACTACCTTCCTTAATGGCTCACAGTGGTGGGATGACTTCAGGCTCTCAGTCCACTTTAGTTGTTTTATAAATCACACCAAGCTGGAAAGAAGGCATCTCGGCCTCAGCTTGAAAGTGTTTCATGAAAGGGGTGAATGAGTCAGCCATGAATTCCTCTCCAAACTAAAGTATCATTGTAAAATATGAGACCATCTGCCTGACAGCTGAAGCTTAGCCAAAACTGGGCCATGCAACAGGGCAATGAGCTGGAGCAAACAGCAGCAAATCTGAAATAAAATGCCTTAAAAAGTAAGGTGTTTAATGACCCAGTCAAAATCCAGACCTGAATATAAAAGAAGTGCTGTGATAGGGTCATACAGAAGATGATTACTTCAAGTTATTGCTGCTAAAGTTGGCTCCACAAGCTAGTGAATCGTTTTCCACATATCACTTCAGTATTTTGGCTTGTCTTTAATTAAAATAAATACAGCCTGTGACATATTGTCATGCATCTAAGGTTTTAGTTTTAAGACCTGGAGAAGAACAAATGATTTTTTTTAGGCCAATAAGTTAAATGTTAGAACAAAATTTGACTGAATCCTCCTTTTTACCCCGGCTGTAAGTGTTAAAGAGTATGTTATGCATACATAAAAACTCTGACTTTTTATATTGTAGGCTCCGTTGTTGAAGATCAATGAGAAGATGTCATAGACAGATCGATTGGCATCCAGAGTGTTGGAGTTCTTGTGGTGACACACAAAGCCATTCTCTCCACGGAGGATCAACATTGGGCGGTTGATGAGTTTCATCAGGAATAATTCGTCATCACCTGCAATGATTGATACATGTGGCTCATCACGCAAGTATGGGCTGAAACAGAAGGGATTGTGGCAATAATTTCAGACAATCACAGTACGGAATCTCAAGTGAGTTGTCTGAAAGCACTTACCCACTGTATCGCTGACTGCTGAGAGCTGCCCATTTTTCTTTGTGCACACATATTTCCCATTACTTGCTTTGAGTGCTACCCTGTGTCCTCGCCACTCAATGTCAAACATTGTGTTGACCTCTCTGCGGGGGAACATGAATCGGCAGATGAAGAAAAAAAGAAAAAGAAAGAAAGAATAAAATTAAAGGCCTTCCTTGAAGGAATGGATATTGCCTCTCATCTTTCATGCCAAAGTTTTAAATTAGGGTCATATTATCTTGAGAAATGAGGGAGTTATAGCTATTTATGGCAATCTCATGTGATATTGTTATATCTCGAGTGATCCTATATTAGTGCTTGGAGTATGTGTTGTGATTGCCTGTCAGCTAATCCCACACCAAATTTTATATCTCAATATCTGTAAAATTCACTGACTTATAATAATTTCTATAATAATTTGGCTAAGGCCAGTTTGCTGCTGTAGCCATCTTGAGTTGGGTTGATTCCAAAAGATGGTCAGTTGCACATACATCCAATAATTATTTTCTGCATGTTTCATGAGAGTTTGGCCAGGAGTTCATGAGCTATTATGATAACAGGCAGACACACAAACACATGCACACACAGTCAGATACAGGCAAGAACATTATCTTCTGCCTTCGAATTTCAGCAGGCGACAGTAATATAAAACACAATAATGGACTACCTAAAATAAAGACTATATACTATATAACAATAACTATATACACTTTGTGTAAATTAGTTGGTTAGTATGTGCTTGTGCTATAGTTGTCTGCTAGGCTAGAATATTATGGAAAATACATTTATTTATTATTTATATACAGATCTTGTCTTTAATAGCCCTAAAAGCTACTTACACATCTGTGGCAGTGGACTGGATCTCTCCGTGAGTCACTAAAGTCCAGTAGGATCCGCCATTGGTCCTGAACATAGACTTTTTGCTCTCCTTATCTATCTCCATCTGGAAAGTCTCCATGTCTGTCTCCACATCCTGATTGGCTGAGATACTCACTCCTGGTAATAAGGAGGGAAGAGACACTTGCGATAACTGTGCTTTTATTTAGAAGATTTATTTTAATTATTACCACATCCCCCTGAATGATTTTTGAATCTATTCTTGTTTAATTCAGAGTTTAAGTACAGAATGGATTCAGCAGTAATTACATCTAGCCTGGTACTTTTGCTGTATCACATACTATTGTGTTATTTACAGTGACTCATTAAAGTTTTTTCCCTCCTTGTAGGCAGCAAGTAAGGTTAGCTATCCAAAGAATTTATTGTATTTGATCATTTCTTCATGCTATGATTTTCATTTATTAAATGTAACACCCTAGAGGCTACTAAACACATCATCTTTTATTATTTTTGATTCAGATCTTTTTTGTTTAATTATTTCATTTATAATGATATGTTTCAGCTGTTTTACACTCTGGTTGTTTAAATGCTCCCTTTGAGCTGAAGTGCCTCCTATTTTCTATCCTCTTCAGTCAGGTGCATTAGCACTTTATTACAGTTATCCTATTTTAAGTATTAACTAAGAAGATGGTGTTTTGTGAAAGAGATAGCTTCATTTAAAAACAAATATTATGTGGCAGTGTTACCTTAGAAGTTCCTTTGAACTGTTTTGTTTTGCAAATTTTCATTTCTTATGAGTCCATTATGCACAGTTTGGTGACATCTAGTGGTTCAAATTTCAAACAGTAACATAGTAACAAAGATATAAACTGCTTTAGGGTGGAATATAAAACACAACTCCATGCAATAATAATGGCATTTTAATAATAATTACAATTATTTTTGCATATTTCCCAAGAGAACTCCCTAAATGTTATTCAACTTTAAGCATAAAATAAAGCTTATGAGAGGAAATCTTGTTCACCAGATTACAAGAAAAACAAATTAGACTAATATGGAGATTTTGTTGTAACATTACTTTGATGTTTTTGCTCTTTGTTTCCTATGTTAAAAACAGCATTAGAGGTTGTTTTTTTTCTTCTAAGTTTAGAAAGGTTGAATGAACAAACAGAATTTGGGAAAGGAATAAGTTTAAATGAATGTTTACTAGCTGTCTGTGAGCCATATAGATTCCCTTTTTTAAACTTTTGCTCTTAAGCAAATTCCAACTTGTGATTTGTTTTGTATGCAAAGAGACAGTTTAAGATAATACAAAACAGTGCCTTTGCTTATTTTCTTTTAATTTCCTGCTCTTTAAACTCAAATGCTTCACTTGCATCCAGTCCGGTGTTGCTTACTTAATCCACATGTACAAATTCTAGTTGGTGGGGTGTGTCAGCTGCTGTGATTACACAGACACATAGCCTGTAATTGAACTGTGTCTGCTGTAGTTTAATTTAGGTGCCACAGAAATATCCTTCAACCTTTCTTTTAATCCCGTTACAACGCTAATCCCCTTCAGTCACCCCCTCCATCCTTCCTGCTCATTCGCACGCTGTAATTCCCTCAGTGGTGAAATGCAAATCTGCACTGCAGGACCCACTAAGCAGCTTTCAGTGCCTTGGTCCTTAAAAAATATGAAGCTACCACAAGCCCAAATACTTCATTAAAAAATAAATGTTATTGTCCTGTTTAATAAAGGTGGAGCACAAGTTTGATGAACTGTTCCCTTCTTAGAAATTAACAATGGAGACATGTGATCACGCATAAGCATAACAATTCCTGTGTTTAAAAGTTAGCCTAAAAATCCACTTTAGTGCAAAAAAATTGTCAAGTAAGTTTGCAAATATAAAAAGAAAGACATGTTAAAATTATGGTTGTAAGTTTAAAGATCCAACAGAACGAAATTTGCTCCTGTTTTTTTTTTTTTTTTAACACTTCACAATTAAACTCAGCCAAACAGATGACTCTATGCATGCTTCATGTCACTGATATGTCTAAATAAACAAGCTGCTGCTTTATTACCATATTATCAGGCTTTATGAGAATTTCACTTAATGGACGATAGTAAAGTACGAGTAACTGCAAGAATTAAATCCCATTGGCAGTAAGTGACACCACTGTAGCTCAGATCTGCCCTGGAGTCATTTGCACACTACTTAATCTTTAAAGGACACACAGTGAAAATGACAAAGCCCATTACCACAATGACCTCCACAATATGGCTACCAACATTCTGGATCCAACATGTAGACAAAAAAGCTGAGTTAACTTCCAGATTTGCTGTTTTGATGAATGCAAAGAAGCTTCCTGAAGAACCAAATATAATAATATAAAACAAGGTGATGATAAAACTCAGCTGATGCTCACCCTATTATCAAAACCTGCAAAATCTTTTGCCTTTAAATTCTTTAGTGAATACATTTTTATTATAATTTTCCAAATTTAGAAATTAAAGTTTGAGATACATCGAAATAAAGTGTAAAATAAACACAAAACTGAAATAAAATTGAACATCTGATGTTGTCTTAAACCTAATAAACTATGTAAAATAAACTATGAGATGGTGAGAAAAAAAAAAGTACCTAATACACAAGTTAAAAGTGAGCCACTGTTAGAAAAGAATTGGATATAAGCAAGTCAGTGCGGCCATAGAGAATTGG
>JAOXNZ010000021.1:9605444-9619631 GCA_028566095.1 Kryptolebias brasiliensis | reverse complement strand
TATATTTACTTTCTGAATATAGCTCCTACACCTTTTTGTAACATATAAGGATTTGAAAATATCATCACTGAGTGTCAAATTTGAGTAAAAGTGCTCAAAAATCTATGTCTGCTGCAAAGAGGAATATTAACGTGTCAGTTTTTAGGTTTTTAGTGTGATCTTCATAATGTTCTGTGTTCTTTCACGAGAATTCATCTTTGGCAAACATAGAGCTTTTAATTTTTATTTCTCCATGTGTTACATTTAAAACACTTTTACCTGAACTTATGTTATGTTCAAGATTTCCTAAATTACGTTAATATGAAATCAAATCTAATTATGTAACAATTTTAAATGGTTACTAACATTTTAAATCAGTAAATACCAACAATAAATTTGAAAGAAACCCATGTTCTGTTTGAAACTGAGTTGTGGTTACAAGGAACTAACATGCTTTTCTCAAGACTACCTTAAAGTTTATTACCTTAAAACACTGATGCACTAACTTCATAAAGAACCATTCTCTCCTTTTGACCAGCAGTTGTCTACTGTAGCCATTTTTCTCAAGTATACACACTAAAACCGGCTGGATTATTTTAAAAACTCAGATGCTGGGTTAAAGCTGTTGGGTCACTTTTACATGAAACTAACATGCTTTTCTCAAGACTACCTTATAGTTTATTACCTTGCTTGACTGAAACAAATCTTTTGTTAGCAGCTTGAAATACTACTTGTGGGTGACTCTCCTCCAGATCAAAAAGTTCATCTTTTCCAGGCTTGGAACATCGACCAGAGCGCAGTGTTCCTGTGGGGCCCACTGGGGTCAGATATTTCCCATCACAGTCCTTAAAGGCCAGTTTGCCAGATTTCAGCTCCAGTGTGAAGCTGGTTGTGCTGTTGTTCTCCTTCACTAGTTTGCCGTCATTGCTGAGGAATCGGCTGTCGCAGGTCTTCAGGTTATATTTGCCGTCCTGGTACACCAAGGTGACCAGCGAGTCCACCCCCCAGGGGATGTTGCTGTCCACTGAGATCTCACCATCTGAGGCAGACAGGTGGGCATAGCGTTTACGTGCCACACTGAGGAGGCTGGCCTGTGGGTGTAAAGCCAGATGAACAGCCCAGAGCTCCTGCTCCCCAGTGGCTTGAGCAAAGCAGGACAGATAGTCAGCTGAGCCTCCAAAATAACGCTGGTATGGTTCTGACTGCAGCGCCCAGCGACCGTCAGACTGGGGCACTATAAGGAAACGGCATTCGGGGTCAGGCTTTTCTGCCCCACATGTGATCTTCCCATCTTTGTCAGAAGCCAGATAACGTCCCAAGTGACTGCGTAGGAAGACAACTTGACCATCTTGCTCGTCCTGTTCCAAGGTCCAAATTTGTTTCTTCTTCAGACTGATGCCTGAAGCGTTAACTTTGAAGCCGAAGGCCTCAGCTGTCAGGTAGCGGTTCTCATAGTTAATTAGACCAAACTGAAGCTTCAGAGCCCGGTTAATTCCGTTAGTGGGCATGCTTTGACCAGGCCACACGTCAAGACAGCAAGCAGAGACGTTTAGGACAAACAAGGAAAAGTAGGCATGAGACTGTGTCCCACAAGCTGTGAAATAAGTCCACTTATCTCCCTTGATGGATTGTTCCTTCCTTCTCAAGCCACTTTCTCTCTTCTCCCCGGAGGGCTCAAACAGGCACTTGCTCTCAGTTCCCTAATGAGTTAGGATTAAAATCAGCAGGATCCAGCACCTCAATCCAACAAGCTGCTGACGTCACAAACCAGTGCACCAACCACAAACCTCTCCTCCCTCACTCTCCTTCTCCAGTTTACAGTCACTGCTGTTTCATTCGCTTATCTGGTTCACATCTTTGTCCATTTTGCTATCTCCTCTGTTTCTGAATCCTCTCCTGTCTTCCCCCCTGTTAACTCACTAACACACTTGTGTGTCAGCCAGTGCTCAGTTCTCACTCATTCTCAGGTCCGTATAGGGACCACACTATCCAACCCAAGGATTATCCCAGCTTTGATCTGCAACCGCACCAGTCTAATTGGAGAATGTCTAGAGAGTAAAGGTGCTTTTGTTTTCACCCTACTGCTTTTTATTTAAAAAAATGTTTTAGCTAAGAGTTCTCATATTTCGTATGAGGGAGTTCATGTCATTCCATCTCCCATGAAGACACTTTCAGTTTTGTTTAAGACTTGATGTAGGGATTAAATCTGAATTCACAAAGAAGCTCTTTCACTCCACACTGGAGCTGCAGTTTTACACATGGATGACTGATTTAGAGTCATATTAAATCCTAAAGCAGTTAAAAGGTTTCTTTATGAAGTTAGTGCACCAGTTTGCAACTTAAGGGTCCAGTGAGGCTCTCGGGCAGGAACATTACCTCAAGTCAGATTTATTTACATATGTGAAGTTTGTAAGCTTTTAGCTAAAAGGAATTTGACTAATGCTGATTTGAATGTGCATTCATTTGCCTTCTCTCCACTCCTACCTTGTTTGATTCTCAGTCCTATTCTTTCTAATCTCTAAACCCTTACCTATTATTCTGTTAGTGCAGTTAATAATAGAGGATGAGACTTCATGCCCCATCGTGACCTTTGTCACAGTGCACGCGACGATCAATCTCTGTAAGAGCATTACCTCCTTCGTTCACAGGTTCCCAAGGATGGTGAGAGTAAAGCCAAAGAGAACAGTATGGTGTGACCACCAAGCTGCTGGATTCAAAATACAGCAAGAAAAACATCAATACTTTAAATTGTTTAATGTTGTTGGGTGCTCATTTGGTATTGACATTTAACAGTGATCAGCATGAAGATCTCACACTATCATATGGGTTTAATACTCTAATGCTAATCAAAGGATGAAGGTTGGTAAACCAACAGAAAGTGTTTTAGAGCACAAATAGCTGCTTAAGTACAATTTTTGGTGTTAATTTTTTAAGAAGGTGAGGAGATATGTAGAGAAAACTGTTACTGTATCAGATAAAGAAAGTATATCAGCATCCATTCTCTCTTTTTGACCAGCAGTTGTCTACTGTAGCCATTTGTCTCAGCTATACACACTAAAACCAGCTGGGTTATTTTGAAAACTCAAATGCTGGGTTAAAGCTGTTGGGTCATAGGTTGGGTTGGTTTGACCAAAAGTTGGCTCAAAAAGTTTGACCCAGTGGTCGGGTCAAAGATGAGCCATGCTCACATGTTCAGTCACCATTTTAACCCAGAAGCTGACCAAAATCGACCTGACTGGACTTCTGCTTTAGGGTGGCTGTGTTATCAACTTTAGTTTGCACTCAGTGGTAAGTTTAAGTTCCTAAAATTGCATTAGTTGGTGCTAATAGTGATTAGTGCCAACTAGCTAGCACCCAAGTTGTAGCTACCTAAAAAACCTAATTTTGCAACCTTTTGGTAGCTCTAATTCAACAAATTAGTCATTTTAACCCAAACCTTTGGGTAGAAAACTTAACCTAGCACTGGGTCAAACTGATAAGTTAAAACTACCAGGATTGGCTTGGTCCAAATTTGACCCAGTGCTGGGTCAATTAGGTTCTTTTTAACCCAGCAGTTTTTTTGTCTACCCAGCATGGTTTTTAATTTACTTGGACATTGCTTCACAAAAAATAGCTTGATTACATTTTAACTCATCTCTAGAAAGCCTAAAGTCTAGAGGGGATAAAAATATACATGATGTGTTAAGGTTAAATATTTTAGGTGTTTGTGAATGTTTCCTCCAAAACTGTTATGAATTACGCTAGCTGGCAAATATGTCTATAACTACAGATTCAGACAGACTTTGCTCAACAACAGTCAGCTGCGCTCAGGATGTTGAGAGGAAACAGAGCTTGAGAGAAAAATCAAAATCCTTCCCTCCACATTTCTGATTGTTGGAGTTTCATTTCTGGCGAGTTACAGAAATTGTTAGACACAGCTCAGTGATTCCACCGCTCAAAAGTTGTGGAGGTACATGGTTCTGGATGCTGCTCAAGCTTCATCCACCTCAGTGGAAAGATTCTGACAGTTTCCCTGAAGAAACTCAGAATCCTCCAGTAATTGCTAAGTTTGTCTGCTATGATAGAGAAGATACTGAGAAGCAAAAATGAATAAAAGAACAAATCACAAGTTCTTAGTGATGCTATAATTTTTTGCTGAGGCAATTTTCTGACTTTTATTCAACACATCAGTGCATAACACAGGCTTGCTTGTTTAAATGTCATGAACTGGTGATGGTATTCTTGGATTACCATGTTGAAACATTGTTGTGTTAAACCTTATTATTACATCTATGAAGTGGCAATTCTAGCTGTTGTTTCCCTTTTTGCAATAAAATGAAATATTTTAATACAAACTGTCATCATCATTTTAACTGTCAGTATTATTTCAAGAAATACAGATAACAAGCTGATTTATTATGACTTGCAATAGTTTATATTCTATTTTTGTGTGTTGAACAAAATTCAGTGAACACATAAAGCAATATACAAACATTGTCTTAATCCACCTATGTATTCAACATGTCAATTAAAGTAGAGTCTGTTGTGATCTGTTATCTAATCTAATAACTAATAACTTTAGGCTCCATGTGTAGCTAAACATTAAGTTAAATGTTTTCTTGGTTCCTCGATTCCTTATGCGTTTCTTTCTTGTGATAACTAGATGGCAGCACTGTTCTGTATCAATGCAGAACAGTGGTTTATTTCTCAACTAAATTAAATATCATTATTAGGAGAAAAATTTAATGCATTTGCAATGTCATTTTACTGTGTATAATTCATTATAATTTACAGAGAATATGTTCAATTTCATGTATTTTTTTGCCTTTGAGATATAAAGTTCATCCCTCTGTGAGTACAAGTTGTTTATTCTGAGACAATGAAAACTGGGGTAGAGATAAATGATAACATCTTATTGCTTTTCAACTTTTTAGTTCTTTATAAATAATTTGCAAATACTGATGTAACTATATGCGGTAATGCAGAAAATGCTACTTGAGGTTTCCTTACAGCGTAACAATAATACACTAACAAACCAAATTAATCAGTCATTCTCAAAGAATGCACGCAGCGTGTTTGAAAATTATACTGATAATGCATGCTCCACTGAGACACTTATTTTGTCACAAATCCTTTGAAGTTAGAATATGACACACATAAAATACCGAGTTGTGGGGGGAAAAAAAAGATGGAAATTATAAATTTAGGTTACAATATGACTTAATTTAACATAAAAGAACTTGGTATTTTTTTATTTAAACTGAATATTTTTATTGCTGTTGTTGTATTTTATTTTTACCCAGTAGATGTCAGTGTTGTCTGTTGATAAGATCTGGTTTTAATATCTTTAGTATTTGGATTCTTTTGTTCAGCTCATACTGTTAAATAGGAGTTGCTTAGATAGTTAAATCTAAACTAAAAGTGAAACAGAATCATCCCAAAATGCCACAAAGTGATTTCAGGCAACATGAAGTAGTGACTTTGTTCTTAAATCAATAAGTTATCCTTCCCTGTTTCCTTTTGGAAAGACAAACCACAAGAAAACCAAGTTGTGAAAAGTCAAAAAGATACATAACATGTCTGTGATGATTAAAATAAAACATAACCTCTCATTTAAATGGCACTACCTTCAAATAAAATTGTCTTCATGTCTATTTCTCTTTGGGTTTATTTCATTTTTCACTCCCCACACTTTAAATTAGTCATATTTGCAATTAAACTGGATGTTTAAATTCTAGTCAAAATAACAATAGACAACTTCAAAAAAAAAAATAGATGATCAGTGAAGAAACAAGTTAAAAAAATGTATTTGCACACAGTGCTTGTACATTAATGCCCTCATTCACAGATCAAATGGTGGGCTGAGGTCGTCTCTTACGAGGCACAAGCATGGATTAATGTGCCGAGCATTATTATTTCATTTATTACTGTCTTGGACCTTTTCAGATAAAACCATTTTTTCAGGTCGTCATCCATTAGCACCTTTAGTCTTCATCTCTTAGCCTGTCATCCAGTCAGAGCTCCATTTAAAGGGCCAGCGCTCTCTCTGTTTACCTTGCATTTCAAAGCACATTCAGAATATAATCAAGGTTGTCTTATTGAAGACTGAGCAGAGCCACCTTTCAAAATAGTAAATAGATTTGTTTTGTTTTTTTTATTAAATTATTACAGAATTTACTCTTGGGTTAAACCGGAAACCTCTCTTAATGTGAAGTCAAAGTGTGTATACAATGTTTTACATTCTCAATTATTTTTTTATCAGTCAACATAAATGGGCGTCATTTTGTGGCTGTGAAGGAGATTTTTTTAAATAAAAATAGATTGGCAGAACTATTACTTTAACTCCTATGTCCTACATAGTGTATGTGGATTCAAAAATGTCCTTTCTTTGCTATCCTGTGCTCCCATTGGACCCTCCAGCTGCCCCCTCTAAAACCAGCAGAGGAAAACGAACTATAAGACAAGCAGTTAAAGTAAAATGTAAAATGGCTTGCTTGGCTGGGATTCTCCTTCCTCAGCAGCTTGGTGTTCACTGACCCCACTAATCCAGGTGTTCATTCATATACAGGACGAACCTCCCACAGGCCGCTAACTGCAGACCCTACTGTGTTTTCCCAGCATCAGCTCAGTCTGGCTGTGGCCCTCTCACTCAGTGTGGCAGGTCCTGGTCCTATAACAGTGTAATTGGGACTGCCAATGAGCTCAGTAGGAGCAGCCATATTACGAGCCTTGGTAAATGTCAGGCTTTTTAAGACTTACTTGTAATTCTGTGTTTGTTTTGAAAGCTGTCATTTGTATTTAGAGTGACCCAAATGTGGCACAGGCAGCATAAAAATAGAAAGCCACTCATGCAGCAAGAGAATGTGGTGTAATTCAACTTGAGCTTATTGCTGTCATTGCAATATTGACAAAGACACCTCATTTCTTGAGTGAAGCAGACTGTACCTAGGTAAGCAGCAAAGTAAGCAAAGTTTTTCATTAATTTAACTGCAGAGTAGCGGAGTAGTGTCAGTATAGGCTCTTGTTTAAGCTTCAAGGGACAGGAGTTCTCACATTAATGCCATCAATGGTTCACTGGCTCTGACATCAGGCCTAATATGTGGCCACAGCTGCAACCAATCAGTGTGTTGTTCATTTAAGAAAATAATCATGTGATTTGGAATGACAGGTTTATGTCTCTTTCTGTAAAAATGTGCTCGTTTTTGTGTGCTGTGAACTGACGTCTCGGATGAGCTTGCATGCATAGCTCTGTGTCTGCGTGTTTTTTGTTTATGCCTGTGCATGCATGCGCATACATAAATGGTAATTTATGTGCAAACACATGTGTTTCAGCATCACCACATGTAGGTCTGTTCAATCAGAGGTTTATATATACAAGTGCCTTTCAAAGAAACCAGACACACGTCACACTCCTCAGTTCTCTCCTCTGAATTTTAACTGGGTTCTCACACATGGAAAGTGTAAAAGTTAACAATTTATATAAAAAATACTTGAAGGTGGAAATACAGTCTTTATGCTCTGATCTCCAGACTACAAAAGGAAAACATGTTTGTTTAGTGCTCAAGCACTTTCTGTTAGTTGCATTGTTGGTTTACTAGCCAGAGGGTGAGAGAGGTACAGAACTATAGGGATCATTACTGTTCTGTTAACGTGCTTTTAACTGTTTTTATAAGACAGTTGTAAATGTGGTTTGACAAAAACTTGGCCATGGGCAATAGAATGGGCTAAAAGACAGCCTTTCAAGACAACAGTTGCAATAAAATGGACAGTATGGAGGAGAGAGTAACTAAAGAAAGGGAGATCCATGTTTTAAACTCAGCTGTATATCCAGAGTCTGTCTCTATAAGGGCTAAGCACTGGCTTTGTCTCCATCTTCAGCAGTAAAATACCATTTGTCCCAGCACTTACACACACACACACACACATTCCCCTCAAACAGACTTTTGTAGCTTGTCTGACAAATTGAGCACATTTTTTCAGGAATTTTCAGTGAGCAACCCAGTCTTTTTCTATATCTCCTGTTGTTTCTCATTGAGAGGTTTCCTCCCCTCTTCCTCAGTCAGTGAGTAGATTGTTTACAGCAGAAAGTGTCTGGCATCCTCTCACTTGGCACTGTGAGACACTGACTTGGCTGGTGCTCGATAGCCCAACATCATTCACAGTCCCAGCACTTGCTTCAGTGTAATTCATGTGCTTTTGGGAGACATCCTTACTGAAATAGAGAGCATTTTTGTTGATTATTCCGTCTGTTTTTGATTACATGCTGGCTGGCTTCTGAGAGCTGGTGGACAATTTAGCTATCATTCCTAGATGGGTTAATGGGGCCTGGGCTGTAGGTTTGTGCTGGGGTTCAAAATAGATGATTGGCACAGATTTTCAGTTGTTACAGCAATGATTACTGCTCAGATACATTTGTGTGGCCTTTCTCTCGTGTGTTTATGAACATGAGACTTTGTGTCACAGTATGTGTATGTCTGCACCTTAAGCTTTGATAGTGTCACAGGTTCAGGGAATGTCAGGTTTAGGGAGTCAGTCCAGCACAAACTTAAATAAATGGATTACACTGATGATCCCAAAGAATTAATCTTTGTTGGTCCGTGAATTTTACTCCCTACATGTGGTGGACCTTTTGAACTATAGAGATGAAATTTGGTACATCTACATGAACCTAATGAGAAAATCATAAATATCTATCAAAAACAACCTTTTTACTTAATATCTGAAACCATTTCCATAATATATTGACACAACATTTTGTACATGCATCAGCGATATCTCCACACACAGTCCTAGTGACCCCCTGGCTTTTTTTTCTAGCTCCACCACATGGTTATTTGTGCTATATTACTGAAATGTGTCTAAAAGTTAAATTGAATGCTAAAAGTCTTGGTACAGAGATCAATGCCTCCCTCAAGTCCATCTGTAAGTGTTTTAATGATCTATTAGCTTTTACTGTAACATAATTGTCAGAACTGATTTTCAATTTGTTGAGTTGGGATGGTGTTGAATTTGTTGTACATGATGCCTGCAGAACTGTAAATGAAGTCCAATCCCAGTTTGTTCTGTATTTGACTTATTGATTGAACTGCATGCTGGTTAATACCTACCTCTCTCTGACTTATTAACACTGTGGGGCTTTTGTTTCAAAATCACTTCCAGTCACATGGCAATAATTTAAACAATTTACTAACAGCTACTGTTAAAGCTCACTTTCACATATATTAAAGAAACTATGGTGGTGAACAAACAGCAAACTGCACTTCTAGAGTCAGTATTTATTTTGTCCACTCTAGACTACTAAATAAAAGTGTCAGTCTCAATCTGTGGATGATGAAATTTTATTTTGCCTAAATGAAAACTATATATTATACTGGGAAAAAGTTTTTAAACACCCCTAATTTCTTTACCTGTCTATTACAAGAAGCCAGACTTTGCTATAGTTTTTTAAAGTGGTCTTCATGTGGTCTCAATAGTTCTTCAGGCTTTCAAAAAAATCTGGTGGACAAGTAGAGGATAAAAGAAGTGTTAGGTGGTGCTAATATTTGAGTTTACCTCAAAACATTGCCAGGCCCTCCATTAGTCTTTCAGAGCTGCCAACATAAATCTGAACTCTTGGTCTACTTTTGACAAATTATAAATCACTGCACATTTAATTCATCCCATCACCATTCATCTGAGCCAGTTCCCATTGTTTAACAATCCTATGATGTCAAACACACTTTAGAAGAGAGGATATTGGTGTATTCAAGGTGCAAACAGAATTTGTGCCTTTTGAACCCTGAGATGGATGCTGCATTGTCTGAATAGTGCTAGCTTCTGCATAAGTGCACCAATTGCTCTCCGCTGAAGTGCTAAGCCTGCTGGGTGTGTTTGTGCTGGGTAAGCTTGTATTTCCTTGAGCATGCACCACCTGTCAGCAAGCTCTGCAACTGTACACCGATGTGTTGTTTATGTGAGTGTTTGCATGTTTCTTGAACATGCACCTTGGAAGAGGTTTTAGCTATGACTAGTGACAAAGTTAACCCTATGAGTTGTTTGAAGTCAGCAGCAGCAATAAGCTTGCTGTCTCATTCTAAAGAGTTTTTAGACACTGTAATTATATTCCAAAAGCATTTGTCCCTGCATATACTTATATTAGCACATAAGCGTTCATGCATCTTTCCCAGGGGGCAGCTACCTGATCCTATTACATTATTCACCGCACTTCAATGGGTTAAAAGCTGTCTGGCTTTATAGTCATTAAGCTTTCTCTTAGCCACAGTAAATCAACTCTGTGCCGGCAACAGCTGCTCTGATCATCTATTAAAACTTCCATAATGTTCTATGTGTACAGAGTGGTCCCTGTAAGCTGACACTGGCCTATAAACCCCACATAAAACCCATTATGACTCTCTGATCTAGTTCCTATAGAATCATAGCATAGGAAGAAGTAATAAGGGACAGATAACATAAAAGCATTGAATGAAAGACAACTGCCTCAGAGCTAATAACCATGAAGAGATAAGACAGATATGCCCCATACCATAAACGCATTTCCGTTTTAAGGCACTGCAGTATGAAAAGCTGTCAATTAGTTGAAGTCTTTAAACTTTAATAAGTTTAAAGCTGGAGATTTTGAGGGTAAATGACTAGTAGCAGCTGAGAAAGTAGATGAGCATCATAAATAAGAACTCTGTAAAGTCCTTCTACAATTCTTCTTCATAAAACTAGAATTAATTTTAAAGGTACTCAATGTAAAGTCATGAAGATTGATAAAAATAAATAAGTCCATAAAGTAATAAATAAAATCCGCTTTTTTTTCTCTCATATTGATGAATATTGTGTTCTTAAATGAAAAAACTTTGACAAGATGCCAACTACCCCGTGCTTTTGTTTACCTATGAAAACAGCTGAAGTGACTGAAAATAGGTCAACAGTGGCGACATTCATGGAGGAGCCATTTGTGATGGAGAAGTCCTACAATTGAACCGCCTTGTTGCTGAAAAGTTGTATATGAATAAATTTTACTCTTACTTACTTACTTACAATTCTGATGTATTGATATGCGTTTATGCTCAGATTTGTCGAGGAAGGTATTCAAATGAAACGATAGGTTGAAACAGTAAACTTATCTGTCTAGATGATGTTTCACAAAAGCCACGTGTTTGAATGAGGAGCTTTGTCTGTATGGCGCTCCACCTCCCAGCTTGATCCCTGATATTTGTTCTTGAGAGTTGTCTTACTCGTTCTTTCTTTTGTCTTTTGTGTTTAATAGCAAATTCATTCATGTGTTCACCTAAACACCTTCTCTGAGATTCTACGCATGTCTGAATCAGCCATATTTGTTTACCCATATTTGTTTACCTACACAGACTACGGTCAGCCTAATGGAGGTCAATCTCATGACTCAAGCTTCCATATGGTTTTTGGCAAATTCAGCCAGATTCATGGACCTGCATTTCAGAACTGCATATGAATATTCCTGGAAAGCTACTGAAGAAAACCTTTTCTAACTGCACCCTTTGAGATAGCGCAGGACAACCTTTTTAATCTTTGCAGTTTGTTTCATACTTTGCAATAAGTATCTTTAACTGCAAGAAAACACTGCGACTTTCTGCAGTTATCCCGTTGCAATGGAGGACTTTACCACAGATCAGCCTCTTGCATTGATCTTGACTATGAAACTGTGTGGAAATCAATACAATGACATGCTCACTGGACTACTGTCAGTCTGTACAGTAGCCCGCACTCAGGAGGCCCGTTTCCATGGAGACACAAACTGGACATAGAACTACCCTCAGGTGAATTCTCTGTGTGACTCTGCCAACTGAAGTGGTCCTTTTAGGTTTCATTTTCTTTCTTGTCCACATCCTTCTTCTTTGTCTTGTTCTTTCACTTTCTCTCCCACTGTTCAGCTGCGAACCCTTGTGTTTGACTTTTCTGTCTCTTTCTTCAGTTCACTCACTCTCTGTGACTCTCCCACTGACAGGTTCCACAGTGAAAATTCAGCTGTAAATATAAGGTGAAATTGGGTCTCTGTAACATCTGTCACAGGCAATTCAGAGGATGGATGCTGATTTGCTCCTGCTACGTTTTCACAGATGTTTGTCAGCTGATCTCATAGTGCTGCGGATACTTGCTGTTCTCTCCTCTATCCTCTTTCTGACAGAATTTTCTTTTCTTTTTTGTCTTCTCACTTTTCTCTGACATTTTTGTCTTGTTCCCCATTTAAACATGCTGATTGCTTTTGATCATTTCACCTCTTTATCAGCACAGAGACTATATATGGATGTGTCTCTGTTTCCTGCATCACAAGGTGCATTTAGCATTTGTCTTAAATTTAGCACACCAACCCCAATGGATTTGTTAGAAGAACATGAGAAATGTTTCCAAGATGTCTGATCAAAGCCTGAGTTATTTGCCCAGGGGCTTCAAACTCATGTTGATAAGATGTCCAAGTGCCAGTTATGGAGCTTATGACTGCCTAGTATCTAAGCAAATTGTATATTTTTAAAGTGCAAGATATAAACAAGAAGGAGTGGGGAGCAGACCCATCCTGTGAAGGACAGGGAAGTGTTTAAGGACTCTGGCAACCAGCGCTGGAGTCCTGGCAGCTGGAAGACTTTTTTAATATCCTACTATGACAAGCATTTTCATACATACACAGACGTGGACTGATTCATGCGCTGTCTTTTTTCTCCTTTTAATACAATCTCTGTTCACTCATGCCATTAGACACAGTGTGTTTCATTTTGTGTGAAAGGCTATTACACGTGCACCAGATCAAACTGTGTGTGTCTTCATCACCCTGAGAGGTCAAGGTGAATGTGTAACAGTGTGAAAAGCAACTGGGAAAAAATATTTTATTGAAGCGATTATCCCAGCATAATTGGGCCTGAACCAAACAAAGGTTTAAGCATCTTTCCTTTCCCCAATGTAAATCCCTGATTCATCAGTGATGATCACTTTGATCCAATCATCCACAGTCAATGACTGCTTCTCTAAGTTCATATGAGCTTGTTTTCATTTGTTTAGGTGTTAATGATGGTTTTTGTTTGGCTTACCTGTATGTAAGTTCTATTTTCATTAATGGATTTCTTGCAGTTTGCTCATAAACATTGATTAGGGTTTCTCCCCAATTAGTTTTCCCTTTGCTGATTTTAAATTTTAAATTTCCATGACATTTTTCTGTTTTTAATGTTTTGTCTTTGACATCTTTGTTGCTCTGCTTACTATTTTTACAACCCTTCCATTTTATTTGTCATTGCTCCAAAATTTAGACTTACAGCGAAATAAACAAGCTTCCCTTGGTGTTGAAATAGCTTTTAGAAAGAACTTGTTGAACTAGTTGTTTTAACTGTTTCAACTCTTGTTTGTAATACTAAGTTGTCCGTCAGTCAGTTGTAACAGCTTGTTATGGCCTGCAAGTTTTTTCATGTAAAACATGTATTTGTTTTAGAAATACAAATATTAAAAAAACTTTCCATATTTTCTCATACAAAAACTGCTATTTGATGGAATTTTGTTGTGTTGCAAAGCCAATATGCAACATTAAATAATTTTGTGTCATAAAGAGGATTCTTTTCTTACACAGTAAAGCAGCTGAATGAATGTTCTCTTAGAAAAGTGAACACAGGTTATTTTTTGCTAGAGGCTGTACAACATGTGACTCATGTAATAAAAGGCAGAACCAAAAAAAAATTCAAAAATGTTTTGGTTATGGCAGAGACAGTTTACACTATGTTTTATAACACTCTTAAAGTCATATATGTAGCCTACAGTACACTGCGGGAGGACTCAAGATACACACACACATACAAACAAATACACTTACACTCACATATTGGCTCTTGTATACATGTGAATGAACACTGCTGTATTGACCAAGACAGGCTTGTATTCCATAAACCCATAGCAGCAGCTATTGTGTTGTGATAAATGGACTGTCTCCTGTCTCTGCAGCCACAGGGCTCTGCGGTGCTCCAATGGGAGCTTGCAGATGCTTGGTGGCCTCTATCCGAAGTTTCCTGTCTCCTGATTCAGCACCAGCTGTGCACACCAGCAGGGAAAAAAAGAACTTATGAAAGGTAAAAATAATTCACAGGGGAGTCACAGAGTAGGATGAACCCAGACAGACAATGGTCTTCCTTTTACCTGACAAGCAAGTCAGGAAAACTGTTTCAGAGGAAGGATAACTGTAAACACAAGAATATATCATGAAAGAACAGGAAATACCGGGTAACAAAATGT
>JAOXNZ010000021.1:9586035-9600042 GCA_028566095.1 Kryptolebias brasiliensis | reverse complement strand
ACAAAAAAAAGAAAAGTGGCTTCCACTTCTCCACCTTCATCATAAAGCATACAGCCAAACTGTTGGTTCTGTTTTACCATTTTTTCCCCAAATTTTATTGTTACTATGTTAAAATATATTTGTTTTTACATGCTGATGACATAATGTTTGACCGACAACATATGCAGGATTAAATTTTGGAGTTTAAATATTATGGAAATGCTATTTGCTGTAAAAATGGACAGAACCAAAAAATAAACAAATAAATAAAAATAAAAAAGAGGAGATGAAATTTTGTGTATAGAATTAGTTTGGAGACTTTTGCGGATTAGAAGAATCCAGTGTTGCTTTATTTCTTTTCACCAAATGGCCTCTATAAGACCTGAATGCAAATGCGACAGCATACCAAGAAAAACAATGTTACATTCTCATAAAGCTCGCTTGGCATGAAAAAAAAAAAAAAAAAAAACTAACTCAAACAAACAGCAAAACTGACAATAAATTAAAAAAGGTTGACAAACAAAATAAAACTTTGAACAACAACAACAAAAGAAAAAACTACTCAAAATTGCATATAAAACAGGACAAAAGTATCGAAAATGTAATTGGCACAATTTAAATAGGTAATTTTTAGATTGAGTGAACCAACTCTGTTCATAACTTTGTGAATCTGATTGTCCTTCACAATTAGAGTTGTGGATGTACTGCACAAAACAAACACAAATGTTTATTATTCCTGCCAAATTGTAAGTACTCAACATGTCACTTTGTCAGTATTTCACCTTCATAGTTTCTCTGTTAGGTGGCATTTTGGTGCAAACTTCTGTACGGAACAAATCTGTAGGTGCCTCTGCATTCAACTATGGTAAATATATGCACATAAAGCAGGACGAGCAATCTATAAGTTCCCAGTGATTTCTGATCAGAGTTAAGCACAGGTGCTTAAGAAAATTTTAAATTAAAGAAAAAAAAAGGACAATAAAGACACTTTGGTATTTGTAGGCCATGATGTGCTAAACTATGCCTCGATGAGTGCAATGCTCGCTAAACATATTTGAATGTAAAGACCCAGTCTTCTTTATTTATTTGTGTGGATTTGATTATAGTGATTCCAGGACATTTATCACACACAAATATTATGTCATAATGGTACACTCATATTTGACCCGTGACAGCAGTCTCATGGGATCTGCTTTGTGTTGATGACGATGATGATGGCAATGCGTAGTACATAAATAAAAATATATATTTTTGAAGAATAAGCTAATGCAAATGTTAAAATAACAAAACAAAACACTTTACCCATTTTTTTTTCTTTTTTAACAAGATAACCCCTTTCTTTTAGAAAGTGAGTCTTTTCCTGTTATAGACTTTATCCTTCTGTCTTCATCTGTGCTGTTTTTCTCGGTCTGTCTCAGCAGGGCATTTGCAGTGCAACACTAACATCTTCAATGTCAACTTCTAAAAGCAAAGAAAAAAAAACACAATACAATGTAATCTACAACCATATAAAAATAAATCAGTCGCAAACATGGAAAGATACATCTCATATATACAATATATTCCTATATAAAATAGCTTTTATGTACATATAGACAAAAGACAACAATAAAATAATTGTACTGTACAATGTACACCTGAATAGTTAAGACAGGTGAGAGGTACTGAAGTGTATGGCTTGATTGGGAAAAATTCAAAATATTTACACACATTTTCAACTTTACACCCTTTACATGTTTACAACTTCCCTGGAATTAAAGGCATAGAGACAACCTCATGCCTCCCTGTTTGTTTTCAATCATTTAAACAAGGCTAACATTTTAACAACTGGTCCACGGTGACAATCGAGCCTCATGTTGCACAACCAAATGCAATCTCAGCTCTATTTCTGTGACATTTCATAGAAGCCAGCCATGTAAGTCGTAAAACTGGCCGTGAAGATGTCAGTCACAAAGGATCTTTTAAAAAAATAGATTAAATAGGGAATGGTAACACCACGTATTTGGAGTTTGTGATGCCCAGGAAGACCCAGTCTGTGTTAATCTTCATGAAAGGATCAACCAGTTATAGACTTCTCTTTCACAAGAATTAGATGAAAACATACTCCAGTGTGTAATCACAGACTGCTCTGTTTCAGAGCTGACATTTAGTTCATGAGTACTTGAGGCTTACTCATGGAATATTTCCTATTCAGGGAGCTGAACTGTGTCATGGGTAGTCATGAATTGTTCCCCAAAGAAGTTCCTCAGTGGTGTCCTTGTAATGGTTCAGCACATGATAGAAATCCCTTCAACTGTGACCAGCTGACCAGTGGTGGGGTCATATGTCCCAGCCAGGTAGTAGAGGTCTGGAGAGGTACTGTTCGGCTTTTGATTCCGAGTCAGACACTCGTATTCCTCCCTGCTCACCACCTGGCACTTATGAGAGATTGTCTGGACATCATTCTCATCCTCATGGCACGACTGGTAAAGGGCATGCTGGTGTGGAAACAGATATGGTTAGAGACAAGATAATATTTATCACAATGGAAAGAAAACTGTCATTGAAAAAGTTTTGTGTTTGACAAAATTTCATGTTTTATAACAACTCACCTTGCCGTCTCGAAGCCTCTTGCCTAATTTGGTCTCCTCAGGGTGGTAGAACCACTTGACTTTGACTACCATTCTTGAGGTCCAAGATTCCCAAAAGTTTTCAATTTGGCCTACGTACGGGAGGTTAGGGCGTCCAGCCGAGAGAAACACAGCACAATCTCCAACTCTCACAGTGTCCCTGCCTCGCACAATGGCCTTGTAGAAAAGCTTCCTGGCCTTGCCCTTTAGCCCTCGTCTCTGTGGAAAACCAGACATATTGACCATCCATCTTTGATCATAATGATTACTGAAATTTCTTGGTTTGAAGAATGAAACGAGTTGTGAATCTTCATGAAGTGATTTAATGTGTGCAATAAAAGGATGAATGAACTATTTTCACCTGCGTAGGATTTCCCAACCATCTCCACATTTGGCGGCCTGGAAGGAACGCAGACATCTTGGGCCTTGGAATATATGAAGTGTCATCTGGAAGCATCCTTGGTTTTTTTACTAGTTCCTTAGTTGGTTTGGAAATAGAAGTCATAGATTCTTTCCTCTTTAAGGACTTGCTGTTGGACACCTGGTCAGCTCCTTTGACGCTGGAAACAGCCACAGCTTTGGCCACAAAAGAATGCTGTTGGGACCTTGAAGAAGTAGAGGGTTCAGATGACTGTAGGAGCCCCTGGTGGGAAGACAGGCAACTCTGCAGCATCAGTGCAGAACTGTCCTCGTCATCTGAGCTGTAGGATGAATCATTGTCAGATGAGCAAAGGCTGGAACTTGAGATAGAGCCTGAAGAGGAGGAGCTTGAAGAACCAGAGGAGGAAGAGGAGACAGAGAGGCGAGAATGAAAACGTCCAGCCATCCTGAGACCTCCTGCAGCTGCAGTCAGTGCAGCACACCTCCTTTCTTCCTCCTCCTCTTCATCATCTAGATCAGAATAGGACGTATGACACTCTCGGTGAGAGCTGAAGCCCAAGTCACCATATTTCTCCTGGCGCAGAGAAGTGGAGGGCTTTCTTTGTGATGTTGCCCCCTTCAGGAGAAGTTCCACTCTGGAGGAACCTCCCTTTTTGTTGTCTTTAACCAACAGGACTGGATGAGAGTATGCCTCGGTTTTGGGCATGCCACTCACACTGGAATATTCGCCTCTCAACAGCAGTGCCTTGCTGTTTTTTGTCTTAGGAGACGTCACCCCTTCATGATCTAATTTGACCAAAAACTCTTGTCCAGACTTTTTGCTCCTTGGTGTTACCAGTTCATCTTGCCTACGTTTCTCACTATACACAGCACTCTTGGAGCCCAGAGATAAACCCGAACCTGCTCCAGTAGACTGAGTACAGAAAGAGGAATAGCCATTTGCAATGCTTCTAAAGGAATCCACTTCAAAAGAGCTGCTGCTGAAAAGGCTTTTGGCTGGGAGGGAGGCCATTGACTGGGTCTGAGGCAGTGAGAACAGGGCATCTTCCTTCCCTCTCAAGGTCTTTCTTGGCACCCCATTAAATTGAAACAGATTGTCAGATGATCTTTTCCGGGTGTTAGCCAGTGAACTCCAACCCAAGAAAGTCGGAGTATTTTTATTGGCATTTTCAGCCTGCTGCTGCTTTTGTTTTTTCCCAGAGCCTTTTGGTCTTCCTAGAATGTGAAACAAATATTATATATAGTATTTTTTAGCAGTATTTCATGTATAATGGCAGATTTACATCTACAGTGTTATTGTGTCTTTTCAACTCTATTTTTTAATCATCAACACACTTGTATAATCTATAGAAAATTGTAGAAATCAAAACTTTTTTTATGAATAAAGCAATGCATTTTCGTTTAAATGTTTTGCTCATTGTAAACATCACTTTACATCAGGTAGAAAATTTTCTATGGGATTATTGTCCAAGATGAATTCTCACCTGGCCTTCTTTTGATAACAGTTAGGTTTTGGTTGTTGGTTGTAGAATTAGCTGAGCTGAGTCTGTCTGAAGACCTGTCACTGATGGGAGCCTGCTCCAGAATCGAACTTTTCTTGGCTGTTGTTACACTCGGTACCAGCAGGGCAGGAGTTGACTCACAACCTTAAGGACAAATTTTAGAAACCTATTAGCTTTTAGTTATTTAAAAACAGGAAAACATGAAAGAGTCTGTTCCCAATTACATAGAGAGAAGGCACTCACACTGAATCTGGTACCCTGGAGGCAGGAGTCGGATGTTTGGGAGAGAAATTTTCCCTCTATCTCCATCATCAAACTCAACCATCACTCCACCTGGCTTCCCCTCATCTGATGAAGCACCTGCATGAGACATAAATGCCATTTTATGCTTGCTGAAAAGTAACTATTTGAATGTGGTTGAATGGATATTTGATCTCACCTCTGTGAACGTAGCCTGGATAAAGGCAGCGTGAGCGCTCGCTCCAATAAGCACACACCCTGGTTCCTTCACTGAGCATAGCCTCAGACTCTGGTCGTATATCCAGGACCTGGAAGCCAGACCAAAACATAATTAGGATTCATTACAGATTGCATACAATGCACCCATACAAAGACATGCACACACACAGACATTCAAACAGTGCAGGAGCAATGGAGCATTGTGAATGGGCAGCCACAGTGCCACGTTTCCAAGCGGCACTTATCTCATGCCAATGTGCCAGTCAGAGCTGAAAAGAACGGAAGCCATGATGCAGTAAATCCTGACTTGCTGAGTAATACTAAAGAGGGTCTGAATGGAGGGCTTGTGATTGCAGGTTGCCAGATCCTCCCTCCAACAATGCAGGCAGCCCCAGCATCCGCTGCTCACTGGGGGCCCTTTCAGGTTGCTTTCATTTACTGTTGCCATGGTGAGGGACCTTTTGACTGATGAGGTGTGGATGTCAAAGTGTGTGTAGAAAGAGGAGGGGAGGGATCAGTGAAAATTGGGGTACTGGTGTCAGAGTCATATAAATTGCTTTTGGACAAATTTAAAGTTGTTAACATGGAAGCGTGGCATAATTAGAAGAACCTGCTTTGTGATGTGTTTAGATTTGAAAAAAAAAATGTTGTCAGAGACATGTTAAAATGCCAGGAGAGTTAGAAAAATATTCTGTGAGAAAGATTTATGAAACTGCTTTGATCAAATGAGCATGTTTAGCTTGATGAGCCAAGGAGATTAGTGGTGAGGCAGAAAGTAAACCAACTATGTAGGAGATGGAGGGGAACTCGTCCTGAAACTAAACACTGGACAGTTAAATGGTATGGCAACATTAGAAAAACATGTAATACCAAACAAAAAGTGCTTGTAAAATTAAAAAGAATGTGAAAAATTTGTGAGCTCAGATGTTCTACTTTCTTTTATATCATCTTCATTGTATTTTATTTATTTGTTTTATTTCTTACATTAAGCAGTTTTGAGTTACCTCTGCATTTGAAAAGTCTTAGATAAATAAAGTTGAGTTGAGTTGGGTAGAACACACCTCTATAAAAATGGACTACATCTACTCAGAAACACTTTTGTACTCTACTGTTAATGGACAGTTTGTTGCAGCCTCCACAAATGCAAGTTAAACATCTATCATGCAAAGAAAAAAAAAGACAAATGAATATCAGTCAGAAATACCGCCTTGTTCTCTGGTAATTGGGTCTATTTTAAATGGGCTGAGGTTAATAAGAAAATTACCCTCTTGTCTGAATTATTAGAACTTGAAAAATGTTTTACAAACTACAAAAACTGCAGCTTCTAGACTAAAGAAATAAAGGACTATCTGGTTGGTTATAAGCACTCATTTTAAGAGTGTGTTGAGGATTTCCCTGTGACTTAAAGTGAAAGAGCTATGCTTCTCATCTAAAATTTGTTTAACTTTTCAAAAATTTGCTTGCCCCAATAAGATTTAAGATGGATCCTTTATGCTGTATGGTTTCTAGAGAAACACGAACAGAAAACCAGTTGGGTAAAGTTCCTGCACTGTTACTGTGACTTTTAAACAGCCTTCCCTTATTTAAATTAGAGCAAATGCAAGTGATCCAAAGTGCAAACATGCCGGTTAAACTTTACTCTTCATTCTAGGCTCATCCTGTTTGGACACTACAGTGTGAGCAAACATAAAGTCCTTTGTCCTGTTTGGCAATAATGAAAAGCTATTACCACTTGGAAAACATGTGGGTATGACAAAATTGCTTTAGGTGACCCAGAGCACAAAAACTAACATCCTTTTACTTAATGTCTTCTGCTATGGTAAACATTGGTTTTACTGTAAACGGCATATGTATTATAATAGGTCAATATTTCAACACATTTCAGCTCCTTATATGCTAATTAAGCCCTGTAATGTCTCTTTTTATTTAGGCACCGAAAAAATCTAATGTTGTCTCCTGTTGTATCTTAAAACATGAATGGACCCAGGTGTTGGTTGATCCTGAGCTTCATTTAACAAATATCCACAAACTCACATACATAAACCTTAAGGTCCTGTCCATCTGTTCAAGCTTACTTGGAAGTTTATATAGGGCTAAAATTTTATAAGAGAAATAGAACTGCTGTGACCAAACAAGAGACAGCTTTCTGGAATTTTACAGCAGTGAGGTAAACTTACAGCTTCCTTCAACAGTTGTTCCAGGGAATATATTCTTGGTCGGTTTCCTCTTTCACCATCAATAACAACGCGAAAGCTAGAAGATAAAACAGAGCAGAAAGAGAAAAAATAGACATGGTTATTTTCAGAAGCTGGTATTATGCTCACCTGGTTCCCGTGTCATATGTTACTCCCACTTTTCTGTTGTCATAGCATTGCTTTGCTGCCTGAGTGATAGTCGAGTGATATCGATATCTGGAGCTTGGTATGAGTTAATGCATTTCTTATGGAAGAAAGTAAAAGACACAATGGAAGATAAAAGACTACTGATGATGACTTCTGGTCCTTTTATGCAAAATTCTTGTTTTTGTGGTTGAACTTTAAAACTGCAGCTTGCATTTTTGAAACTTGAAAGGTTGCACCAGCTTCTGAGATGACTTATAAACTTGATTTTTTTTTCGTCCTAATTTCTGCAGAAAATGGCCAGTTTGTGCAAGTATTACTTTGTTTTGCACACATGAACAATAACCAAAACAAGCATTGAATAAGAAAAAGAAAAATTAAATTAAGATCTTCACATTAAGGTTGAAGTAACCCACTATTGAGTTCTACTTTTCAAGTCAATAAAAATAACACGTTTAAAAGCTAAAATAAAAGACAAGCAATTGGAAGAACACTCTGACTGTTCACTTACATGTCTTGGATCTCCAGAGTGTGAACCCTGGCAGCATAAAGAAGCTCATCCTCCTTCGAGATCAGCACTTTAAGTCCATCACATAAGAGTTCTTTGGTCAAGACACAGTTGGGAACTACAAAGGAAGGAGCAGACACCGAAACAAAATCTCAAACGTTACTAAAAACAATCTTCTGTTTTAAGCTTTGGTACAGCATCATCCAGTTTGATCTTTTCTTACATTTGGGGCTTTTCTTGTTGTGTGACGGACTGTGGTCCTCATCCTCCTCTGAGAAGCTGCTACCATCCATTTGAAAGCCCTCGTCAGCAGCAAAGCTCTCCAAGAGACGACTGACTGCTCGTCCAAATGGCTGCAGAATATACCAGGAAGGACAGGCAGAAAAACAAATGCATGTGAGTTTTTAAATCAAAAGTAATTGTCAGAATTTACAAAATGACAAAACCAACTCATAAGCATCAAACTGGGCATTATCAGAAAGAGATATCACACATATATTTGCATGTTTTCACATTAATTTTACCTGCTGGTCCTTGTGTTTTTGTCCCCTGATTCCCTCCTCACCCTGTAAAGTCGAGGCTCCGACTGACCAGCAGCTTCTCCTCTGATAGAGAGCAGGAAATTAACCAGAATGAGAGGTGAGAACAACTTGTGTCTAAGTAGTCAAGTTATAAAAACAACAAGAGAAGCAGAGTATGCAGAGTGTGCTGCATGTGCACAATTCAATTTGAATCATATATTTAATCAAATGAATGTAAGAACTGTTTTTCTAAGAATCAAATTCAAAATCTTAATAAAAATCTTTGGTGTTAAGTTATTTTAAGAGGGTTTATTTTGCATGGTTGTTTTAAAAAGTTCCATTGATTTGGCTCTTTAGGCCAGCTTCTTTACATTTTTTTATAATAAATGTTCAACTTTGCTGCCTGAGAAAATGTAAGCTGTATCAGAGGTTGATTTTAATGCTAATAATTCTACCTTGTTGATTGTTCCTCTCAACATGGTGTTCTTGCGTGTTGCCCTCTTTAACCTCTCACTGGTTGTTGGGAAGGTGGCCATTCCAATGCTCCTCCTATACCGAGTGCCTCTTGTCCCGAGGCTGCCCCACCTGGATTCCTTTGACCTGGGTCCACATGATCTTCTAGTTCCTTCAGGCCGTTGGTGTTGGTGGTTTTTGACTGCAGTAGCCAAGGCCAACCTACAGGTGGGTTTCTTCCTGACTTTGACTTCCCCCTCTGCTATAGATAGAATCTGGGATCCTGTGAGGTTCAGTTAAAGACAAATTTGATCAACTTACCAGAAAGTAGGAGATGCAAAAAAAAAAAACCACAACGCAAATTGATGGCAGCTTTGTTGACTTATCAACAGACAGCCTCACCATACAGTTCCTGTCTCTGTTGTTTGTTCCTGGCTTTCTGGTTGGCCTCCAGTTTTACGACAGACGAAGGACTGGGGCCTGTCATGGAGGAACTTGAAGTGATGTCTCTGGGCAGTTTGGCTCTGTAATCTTGACCTTCATCAGTCTCATAACTGCCTTCCTCTTCTTCATCATCTAATGGTAAGAGCAAACAATGCAATACAAATTAGATAATTTCATTTCATCTCAGCTCATTAAACCCATTCCTTTTAGTCATTACTAATAAGAAAAGTTCTTTAAATTACAGTACGCTCAGTCATTTCCTTGGCACCTCATTATTATTTGTGTAAATAGTTCAACAGGTTATGCAGCTGATGCATGAAGTGCTTAGCTTCGGTGGAATTTCCTGGAGTGAACCTACATATTACTGAGAGTGAGTGTGCTTAGCGTTAGAGCTGGTTTGTGTGTGTGTTTGTTGCAGCAGCTCTTTGACCCAGTCTGCAAGTCTCCAGGGCTGTCAAAGCTTCTCACAGCCAAGTGTCCACAGCTGTGGCTGTACATCGAACCCAGACCAGCCAACAAGGCCAATCACTGAGGTGTTGGGTGTTTATGAACACTCCAGTCTGTTACAAGACATTCATCATCACCTTTTAACTCACCTCTGGTTGGTTTTAAAGTGTTGTACAAATTATCAAAATAAGTGCTAAATATTTAGGTCTATTATGTAAAGTTTGCTCGGTTTGAAATCTCTTTATGACTCTCTTTTCATGTAATTAAATCTGGTTTTGTTTATTTATTTATTTATTTTTTTTTCCTGAAACATGTCATATGTTCTTTATGCTCTGGACCATTTTAGCAATTTTAACAAAACAGAAAGCTTTTAAAAATGGTTATTGTGCACAAGAGCTAGTAAATTACTGAATTTATGTTTAACTTAACTTTGTAAAATGTCTGTAGGAACACACAGAAACTTGATTAAAGACCAGGAGTACTTTTCGTTAGTCTAAAACATGCTACCTAAAATATGTTTTGTCTCCTGACTCAGAAATCATACCTCTTCTTTCTTCCTCTGCTTATCCCAGAATTTTTCAGTTTTTAAAAGCGCCTCATTTTCAAGTTTAAATTCCTTTGTGTCTCTTCCTTACAACAGTTTCAAATATTTACTTGGGGCAAATACATGTTGCCATGATGAAAAGCATCATCGATTTTTGAATGCTGTGACCACTTTTATTACCTATCATGCCCTAGTCTTCGTATTCACTGCCTCACCTTGATCAGAAGAGTCACTTTCTGCAGAAGAGCTCCGATCATCCTTCATTGTTTCTGGTCTCTGACCACGTTGACTTTTTGTCTTTGGCAGACTCTGGTGGGAGGAACTTTGTGTCAAAGTGTTGGACCCTTTTTTACTTCCATGATGCATCTGTCCAGTCCAGCTTTCTTGGAGAACACTGTCCACACTGGCTGCTGAGCAGTTAAACAAATATATATAAAAAAAAAAAGGTGAGCGTTACATTAGTGAAACTTTCACCAGTGTGACTAAGAACAAATCATTGTGCTATAAAGCAAAAGGACAATCAGTACAGTGAATGCCAGTGCATACCTGTATCGCTTTGTGCCCCAGACTCTCGCCTGGATTCGGCTTTAACTACACCCTGGCTTCTGTGTCCATGCTTGGGGTTGGAGTTGCAAGGTGAACCTTCCTTGTCCCTGGAGCCTGTTCCTGAGAGATTCCTTTTAACCTGGGCCTTCTGTTTGAGCTGAGCCACATCACCAGCCAGCTTGGAGCTCAGCACACTGTGAACACTGCTTTTTCTGCAGCTCTGTGCTTTTATCTGCAACAACAGAGAGACATGAGAGAGACAGAGAAAGCCAGTTACACTCCTGGTTACAGCAGTCACAAAAGCTTCAGAATGTCAGCCCCCTCATTTGCACATACACATGAAGGGGGAAAAAAAAGAATAGTAGAAGCCCCAATGAAGGAGACATTATTATGGAGAGCAGCGGATTTGACTCCTGAGGGTAGCACCTAATTAGAAATAGTGTGCAACAAAGGAATACATCAAATGCAAAGAAACAAAGAGTGGCCTCTTTCATTTCTAGTTGCACAGAGGACAAAAGGGAGCAGGACAAGAGGACTCTGACCTGTGTGCTACTGAGATGCTCAAAGCCTTGACCGGACAGCCTCTTCCTCCTTCTTTGAGAGTCTCCTCCTAAGTCCTCAGGCAACAAGCCAAGCCCCATCCCTATCGACCTGCCAATCAAAAACAGGCATTTATCATAGAAGAACGATGGTTTGAAAGAAAGAAGAAAGGTAGCTCGTTGTAAGATAAAAATGGAGATGGGTCACCTTCCTCTGGGATCTAATAACTTTTTATTTTCTATATGCTTAACATATCACAGAAAAGGCACAAAGAGAGATCAGTGTCTGAGCCACACACTTAAAAAACTGATATCTAACAAGGAGCCTTGGATGGTTTGAGGGCATGGTGGTATAAGAGCCATTAATGCTTCATCAAAAGAGTGAGTTTGTGGCCTGTTGAAGGCTACTGTGGATGTTTTGAAGGCAATGCATTTGTATTTGGTTGTATGTTTTTCTTCCCAAGTTCCCTTTTCATATCACTATGGCACAGTCTTTCCCCTACTCTGAGCAGCATCAGAGGCCATCCACTGACACAGTACCTCTCTTTATTTTGAGGGGGAGGGGGCTTCTGGGGTTGAACATACAGTAGCTAATTAACAGAATTGATTAGTAGAATTTGCTTGGAAGCAGTAATCCCCCTTCCCCACAAAAAAGAAAACAAAAATCAAAGGAATACTACAAAGCAACCCAGTCCTCATAGGAATAATGAATGCATGCATAAAAACAAACAATGCTTGTATAAATGCTCCCACAGCTGCATCCTTACACATCTGTAGAAGCTGGGAAGCTTGAATGGATTTCACCAACACAGATATACACTTACAGTAGTTTAAGTAAATTAAAGTATGAACAGAGATGGTTAAAAAAATGGGCTGTCCACCTTTAACCTCCAGCTGAGCAAACTGTGAATGTTTAGAGTGGCAGGTGAAGTATAGGCTTTCATAGAACCCTTCTATGCAACACAACCAGTCCCTGTTAGTGGCATTCTGTTTTACACATACATATCACAGACAAAGAAAGCACCCTTAAAGACTGCCTTAAAAAACGTACACATAAAAGTTATTCAGCACATCAGAGTCACTGTGTAGTTTACTGTATTCTGACCTGTGCAAATACCACACTACCACCTATTTTCTGCACTTAACTGCAAGGGCTCGCCCGTTACCTTTTCATTTGGGTGTCATTGTCACCCAGCATCAGCATCCAGTATTTGATCAGTGGTTGCTTGGTGAGGGGGCAGTGGTACAATGGGTGGATGCAGAGTCAAAGTGACATTGCAGAGGGGCAGCTGGGAACACGGTGGACTGTTGCCCAGAAACCACAGCAAGAAACAAAGTGAGAATAGAAGATAGAGAAAAAGGAAATGCCACAAGGTGACATGTGGAGCCTTAAGTCTCTCCAAATCCTGATTATATAGCTAATTAAAGCCTGTTTGCAAATCTTTTTTTTTTTTTGAACCCTCTGGTTTTTAGTCCCCTGACAAACACCACCAAATGCAGTTCAAAATGTTTCTTTTTGTTCTGCCATTCTTCTCCTCTGAAAGTAATTTTTTATTATTATTCCTAAACGTAGATGTAAATGCAAACTTGTCTCTTATCTTTGTCAAAGTAACTTGTCAAAGGTATGCTGCTGACAGATTACATTGATCACTCCTTAAATTCCCCTTAAACCAAGTTTAGTAAAACTTACAATAAACTATTTAAATACTTCTGAGGGTTTCAACTAAAGTTTTACAAAATGAGAGATTTTCTTTGGTCACAAGCAGCTTGTACATCAAGCTTAAATACCACCAGATGCAAATGACAGATTATACTGTTAGACCAAGTCTTATTCAATTAGTAATGTTCCTAAAATGGCTCATCATTTCTTGTTTATGCCAATGTGAGACTGTCCTTCTATGCCAGTGGAAAAGACAGGCTTATCATGCAGGACTTGACTATAGCTTGCAAGCCAGCAGAAATGGGTTGACTGATACTCACTTGACTTTTCTTTGGCCTTCGCTTATGGACACTGGACTTGTGGTAAGGGTGGGTTTCCGCTTCCTTGGCCGCCCTGGCCCTCGCCGCGCAGGGCTGCGAGGAGTTTCCTCCTTCCTGCATAACCAAAAAGATGTAAAAATATTATAAGTTTCTAAACTTGAAGGTGACAGAAAAGAATCCTCTCTAAAACTAAAAGCACATGTTTAATTTTTTATTAACTTTGACATTTTAGACAGCAAAATTGTGGTGCTTTTGGTAAAAAGGAATACAGCCATGCTCACTGATGATCATGCTTCCTTTGAAGTTTGGCCAGTTCTTTTTGCTTCTCTTTGTACCGACGCTGTATCTCTGCTAACTTCACACGCATTGCCAACTCAGGACCGTCCATTGTTTCCATGCTAACTTTGGCTGGACACACCTAGAGCATGCAAAGTTTTGAAGTTACAAAGCTGATATGAAAAAAGAAATTCTGAAATATTAGTATTATTTGAATTAAGAGTCATTGGACTCCCACAGGATTTTTGGATTTTGAAAGATCAATATGTGCCCAAGATAGTTTTAATCTTACTGGCTCATTGCGAGGTGTCCAGCTGCACTTTCTGCGTAAATTGAGAACCCTCCGAGCTGGGAAGTGCAGCTCCGAACCAATACTGTTGCTTTCCTGGGATCCCACCTCCAAGGAACGGGCTGTAGTCAATGTAGCAAGGCTTTGGAGGTCAAACAGAAGCCGCTCTTCTTCTGGCAGGAAATAAAATA
>JAOXNZ010000021.1:9557004-9572621 GCA_028566095.1 Kryptolebias brasiliensis | reverse complement strand
GTAGGGTTAGTGCATGTACTGTGGTTATTATTATTATTATTATTATAACAGTGATTATTTTTGGTTAAAAGGTAAAAAGTAATTTAAATCATAGCAGGTTGGCTCAGACCTTTTAGAAGTGTAAAGTTTGTTTAAAGCCTTTTTTTTGTCCTCAGTTAACTGAATATAAATGTTTCAAAAACTCAGTAGTCCTAATACATTTACCAAGTGTTGCAAATAACATTTTACTTTTGTTAAAACAATCACCATAAGCCCCCTACTTCACACAAACACACACACATTTCAAGTCAGCAGAGAAACAGACATTACCATGTGGAACATGCAATGGCTGTGACAGTATTTGAAATCTGAGTGACAATCTGAGAGACACAGATCATGTCCACACTAATGTCTGTGCCAGTGCAGACATCACAAACAGATTTCAAAGTTCATTCTTTATTCAACACTTCCATTGTAATGTGGATTGAGAAAAAACAGATCTTTTGATTGTCCTCTTTTTCACCAATGTAGGAACTGATAATCTAAAAACGTGAATATTTTTTCTGCAAAAAACAATCAGATCTTTGGGGGCTTATAATGCAGATGCCATGTTTTTATTTCAGATGCATCCTTGCTGACAAATACACTCTTTTACAAGTCATACTCCTTCCCCTGAATGTTTTCTGAAGTATTTCAAGTTGCTGTATCCATCTTTGTTTCTTCTGTTGTTGCTCTCTGCAGTCTTTGTAAACTAATCAATGTGTGTTAACATAAAATGCATCACAACCAGTGGGTAAGCTCGTAAATTATCTCTGACTCATATTAAATCTTGATCAAGTTCAAAATGAAGAAAAATGTATGCTGTATTTAATTATCATTTTTGTTGAGTTGAATTACTTTTTTCATCTTTTTAGCTGTCTGTACTTTGTGGTATGAAAGGATTATCTGCTAACTGAGGTTCCTCTCTAAATAAAAAACTGTAGGCACCACAAATACAGTTGTCCTTATTATAGCACCCAGATAAAAAACATTTTGGAGGACCAGGTTTCATACAGACAGAGTGCATCGACAACTAAAAAGCCTTTTTATTGCAAATGCACCAAAAATAATAACTAGTCACCATAAACTAACTTGTCATCTCCACAGAACTTCATGCACATGTTTTATTGGCAAATGCATCAAGACCCTGGTCAAGACTGAACGTAATGCACTCAGTACCTTTTGTAACACTACAGTTGGAGTGTAGCTAATATGATGGTTTGGTTTGGTTGGGTTTGGTCTACACCAAATAGCACACACGCATTAAAGTAAAAGAAAAAAAAGGGTTACCGATATTAGACTTAAGGAAAAGCAATAGTTAAATCACACCAAAAAATCCAGCCAGCCAGCCAGCCAGCCAGCCAGCCAGCCAGCCAGCCAGCAGTCAAAGGTCATTCTGTGGACATATCGCAAGTTTGTCACAGGGACACATAGAGACAAACCAAGCAAACAACTACTCATGCTCTCACTCACACCTAGGGACAATTTAGAGTTACCAATTAACCTAACATGCATGTTTTTGGTCTGTGGTAGGAAATTGGAGTACCCAGAGAAAACCCACACATGCACAGGGAGAACATGCAAACTCCATACAGGAAGGCAAACCGGCAGCTTGTCACATAAAATATTTTCATCTCATAACACTGACACCAAAGGACACTATGTGTGTATATCTGAGTCTCAGAGATGTTATCAACTTTGACAAAACAGCAGCATCTGCCGTCTTGTGAGAAGAACACGATGATCTGATGGGTGTATCTTTGCTTACTGTGTGCTTTGCAGAACTAGCATTAATTGAAGATTTGGCATTTATGTTTCTTTACTTCTCTTAAAAAAACATTTAGGAAGACATTGTGCAAACTCTGTATGCACAATGCCAAAAACGTTTATGATTACCGCTATAAAAAGAACAAAACTAACAATGCACAAGCAAAATGTAAAATTATCTTTTAAATCAGCCATCTTCATGTATTCACCTTTATTTATCTGTTTGTGACAAACCATGAAATTTAAATGATGTAACTGATATTTTTAATCTGTAAAAAAATAAATGAAGTAACTATCTGGGAAACATTAGAAACTGCATTCTGTCCAATGAGAGATGCAGTATATGCCTGAAACACAAGGATCACAACAGTTTCTGACTTTAATTTTGAACTTCTACTTTTGGATTTGCATGTAAGCAACCACTTAAAAAGACACACTGAGGGGGGTTGGGGGGAATCCACAGCATATCTATGAGTTTACAAGTGAGACACTAATGCACCGACACATGCAGAAAGTCAGTGCTGGCTCTGTTGCCGGTGGGGTGCTGCTGACACCCAGAGAGAGGAGGCGAGAGTCTGGGTAATTGCGCTGCGCATTTTGATGACTTGCTTTTTATGCAAAACAGGAAAAAGACAATGTGCAATTACGTTGAGGAGGGAACAGCTGAATGTGGTTGATGAACAGTCTGGATTCAATCATGCTCTTAGTGCGTTATATGCAATTAAACTGCAATAGAGATAATGGCTTCCATTGCCAACTGAGTAATAATCCCAGTCATAATCACCTCCATTACTTTTATTAGGCTTGGCATTGTCATCATCACTCTCAATATTATTTTTTTTCTCTCACAAAAATAAAGTGTTTGACAATGAAACCTTAAGAGTAAAAGGTAAGACAAACATTTTCCCTCTAGGCTCATTTTGTGAAGCCTGGAGGGAAAATGTTTCTGATTGAACTGATGCTGAAGTTGATCTCTCATTTGGGCTAATTTGGCCTTTCCTTGTGTTGATTTGAAAAGTAACAACTGTCAACTGACTCAGCTACTCATTGCTGGCTGTGGGGAAGTAGTTATAGGTGGGATTACTAAAAAGGTTGTGGGTTAGGGTTATCTCCTCATTGACTAAGAGTTGCAAAGGTTATGGAAGAAAAGGCAAAAAAACTTTCCCAGTGGTTGTGTACATATTTTTATTTAACAGAAAACATAACTCTACTTTTGTCCTGCCTGACTTCCTGTTTGTAGAGATGTGAAGTGTTAAATTGTAAGTGTGTGTTTATATTGGCCTAACTGTGCACATGTTTAAGTTTTGTAATGCTTGGTGTTGGGTGGGAACCGCCCTATTAAGCTGTAATGGAGACACCAGCTGAAAGCATTGCAATCACTGCAACTTTTTATTGACCCACATTCACATGTGCAGCTTCATTCGCTCTGCAGTGACACTCCTGCTGACATGAACTGAACACTGCAAGATTCCTTGGCTGAACTTTTGACTCTGAGTCCGTATCCAGAAACTGTGGCATGGCACTCCATCCCAAACATGTTGGGACTATTTTTGGTGCACAAATAAAATAGTGGGAGTCCAACCAAGCAAGCCAGACGATTATAAGCTGTGCTTTAGAAGAAACCTTAAATAGCCCCAAAATAAACAACATCAGAGTAACAATACACCATGCAAAGCTCTGTTCACAGTACTGCCAAGACATTCGGATGATGTGGTCAGGTGATAGGATGAGGCTGTGGGTGTGTGTCTGTGTACTTGCGTGATGTGAGGTACCTTCATGGGAATGGGGAAACCAGATTTGTGAGGCGCTGGAGTGGGGTCCGCCTCGGAAGGAGGGTGAGGAGGGCGAAGAGGGTGGCCGGGAAGGGTGAGGTGGGTGGGAAGGAGGGGAACCCAGACTACTGGCCAGAAAGGTCCCCATGAAGGAGGCGGAGGAATTGCCCATCAATCCGCTGCCTGCATCACCAAAGGGACAAAGGTGAGGAGAGAAAAAACAGATTTAAACCATGAGTGTGACCACAAATTTTAAGAAATTACATTAGATCTACACGTAGATGTAAGTGTATGGCGCCAACTGGCTCTTTAAGGTGGAATCATCAAGTTGAAAAAAATGGAGAATGGGTGAGAGTGCGTGTGAGAGAGAGTGTGAGACTCTCCTCCCCCTTCACTGTCAGCAGAGTCCTCTCTCCTCGTCTTCTCTCCCCTCACACCAGCTCTCCCAATGGGCAGACAGAGGTCTCATCTCACAGCTGAGTACACACTTTCTCAGGCTCTCTCCCTCTCGCTCTCACACACTTTTGCTCTTGCTCCCCAGTGTCCCTTTCTCAATTTCTCTCCCTCCCTCCATTATCTTGTTCTATCCATCTCTCACTTTCATGCCCTCAATCTCTTTTATTGCTTTGCTCCATTTCACCTCCACTCTTTTTCTTTTTTCTTTCAGTCTTGCATTTCTCAGTGTGACTATAACAGTCCTGTTTTCTTCTTTCTTTCCTTTTTGTATGGTTCTATTTTTTTGTCTCGCTTCTTTTTCTTCTTCCTTACTTTGCTTTGTCACAATAGCCATTTGCTTTTATTCTCTCTCTTATTCTGACGAGCAGAAAAACACCATGTTCGTGCCTCTTCGAAATCCTCTTTGTCTCCTCTTTCCTTTCCTCTGTCCCTGGTTCTTTCTGACACATAGCATAGCTTTGCTTTGTTCCCCACTATAATGATGGCACCAGCAGAGCAATCTGTCCCTGGCTGGCTGAACCTTGTGTTTAACAAGACTATGATGAGTAATTGACCATTTGTAGCAACGCCCATGTGACTGGGGGCTGATTGTCTATTATCCATTGCTGGGCAGGCAAGAGAAAACACACTGATTAACCACTGCTTAAATTGCATTCCCATTACGCGCCCGCCAGTGCACTTGAGTGAGGGGCCCGAGTGCCCAGCTCTTTGCACATTCATTTCCCCAAAGTGACACCACCATGAAGTCTCATGCATATGTATGAATTTGCCTGGATGAGAACACACATGCACATTTATTCTACATGCACAGCTGTAAAAAAAATACATAGGAGAGAGGTACTGTAAAATTAATTATCCTTGTCTTATGATAGCTGATCTTACAAGGTATGCTGTGTGACTTGACTTCTTTTAACCACAAAACCATTCTTTTTGATACTGTGAGAACTGTTGTCTGGAAGTCTTAACCAGCTGGGAATGAGTGTAGCCTCTATTCAAACAGGAGGGATAGACAGTCTAATATTCAGTCTTTCTCTTCCGCCTGCATAAAAATGCATACAGCTCAGAGGCCTAAATACAGGAGCAAAGTGTGGTGCACATAGGTATTATCTGTAGGTGTGGATACACATTTTTATGCATTTAAGTTACTTTTTGTACTTCACCCTCTGACAGATGAAAGTCCCTTGTAATTGTCAACTGTCCAAGGTTTCACATCAGCTACCATAAAACTAATCATATCCTTGTTCACATGTTCTCCTATCAGAAACTCATGAAAAAAGCTGATAATTGGTCATAAGTAAATATAAATGTATCATTCTGTAGATTACCATCTTAAAATATTTAATACTTACAACTGCACCATGGTACAACTGCTTCACCTACTTTTAGAATTAGGTGATGGAAAGCATTGTGAAGTGGCATGGTGACACACAACAAAAAACACACTTTTCTCCTTTTTCAGCTTCTATTCCCAGCTCCTTCCTTCTCTGCTGCCACCTCCTATTACCCTGTTCCTGTGGAGCCCTCTTGGCACAGCTCTATGGACTACAGGGCGAAGGGGGTCAAGGGCCGCTAGGGGTAGTGGATTATGGCCAGTGTGCTCACCAGGCATACATCCAACTTCCATCATTCAGACACCTAGGGCGGCTGTATGCCACCACCCTCCACACTGCTCACACTCGTGCCTTTCTCCTCTTTTTGCCTGTTGCCCCCAGGAACCCCAGCTTTCCTCGTCGCCTCCAGCGCACATAAATCAGCTAATCCTCCTGCATTATTAACAGCCTTGCCTCAGAGAGAGAGAGAAGGAGTAAGAGAGACATAGAGAGTGACAGAGAGCAGTCATGAAGCTCCTCTTAAACTGAGAAAGGAGAGAGTTTCTGACAGAAAGTCAAGTAAAGAAGGACATAACGTAACATGGGGTTGTCCAGATGTCAGGCAAAGACATCTGTAAAGTTTAAGCTGGTGTTAGAGAGAAAGGGGACTGAATGCAAACATCTTTAATCTAATAATAGTTAATGTCTTTCCCACATCAACTAGATCAGACTTTTCAGTGGTCCCTCTCACCTGCATTGGGACAGGACTTTTTTTTCTCCCCAGTCTCCACTGTGGAAGATATGCCTTGTTAATGCACGGGTCCTTACTACTGTCACGTTAAATGTAAGATATCAGTATACATCAAAATTAACATTATAATTGTTATTGAAATAATAAAATATTTTTAGTCTACAATATTTTTCTGTTTGTAAGTTTCTTTGCTACTACAGCTCATAGTGCTTTGTCTCATGTGCATCACACAAAAATCTGTTTTTGACAGATAGATAGCCCAACCAGAAGTGCTTTGCGTCAGCACTGCTAAGTTATACACCACCTCTCATATTGTTCTGTGATGCTGGCTTCAATTTGGCTTTAATCCAACAATCAAGCTGGCCATGCTCTGGCTTGATTGGTAGATTTGTGAACAGCCAAAGGTATCTTTTAAAAAAGGGTTTGTCGTTTTGCTATACTGCAAAAGCGTATTGTGAAAAGACCTAATGTATGATACTGGGCAAATTCTCATACCACTGTTGTCACTAGGAAGATGTACCATAATGCTGTTTTTGAACCTCTTAAAAAGTGTTGCTTGATGATGATGACTCCAGCACTAGATAACTGTTTATTCAGAAAACCTAATAACTGGTGACATGAGTTCAGGAAATTTGCCACTGCTACACCTGCTCTTTGTGTGCGCATGTTTTCTTTTTTTCTTCTAAAAGTCCCATATTTTTTTCTCTAGATCTCAGCAGTCCCAACAATGCTCTTGTATAGGCTCTTAAGAAAATCAGTTCATGTGCATCCTATTCAGTTACAATCCTTGACATCAATGGAGATTAATCCTATTATGGAATTAAAGCAGAGGGCATGCTCAGATTGTTGAATTGAGGAATCCAGCCTTTCTCCATATCTAAACATCTCATCCTCTCATCACACTTATGTGGTGTTCTGAAAACTTGAAATCTGTAAGATCTGACACAATAATTCAAATACTGCAACACAGACCTGGAGTTAAATAGTTCTGCTCTTTTATTCTGGTGTGGGTACATAGGATGAAGGAGACTAGTTTGTGCCTAATAACAAAAACACACATGCATGAACACAGTAATGTGGGCCCAAGCAGAGGCCTCAAAGAACAGCAAGGAGTGAGCAGCAGGCTGGAAGGCGGAGCAGGAGCATGAAGGCCTGGTTGCCATGGGAACCGAAAAGAAACGGTGCTCAAGGCAAGAAGGCATAACAACAATAGTGGGCAGATGCGCTTGGTCAGTGTCCTGCTCAGCAACAAAAGCCATCTTTGCTACCATGAAGCCCCTCCTAGGCCACAGCTGGAATCACACCCACTTAAAAACACACCTGTCATGGAACTTAATCTGGCTTTAATTGTTAAGCTGCAAGGAGGGGTGTGCCATTTTTTTGTCCTGTTTGGGAAACTAATCTTCTCTGTTAGCAACCCTACTGATTAATATAACTCAAGGCTGAGTTGTTGTTTGGTATCTTAACAAGGAATTACACAATAATAGGATGTAAGGGGATTCATCTAACTGTGGGCCAAGTAGAGATGGCTAAAAAAAAAAGTTGAGAAGACATCAAGCATCCACCCACAACATGTTGTTCTTTTCAATGCTTGGAATCACACCAAAATTTCCTCCTTAAGAAACACACATCCTTTTACACTTGGGCTCACACAGTTATACACACACACAGCTCTGCAACTATACAATTATTTCACCATGCATCATATTTCCTTCTCTGCTCTTGATAAACGAGTCGAGGCAGCCTTCAGCTCTCTGTCTTATTTTTTAGACAGCTGCCTGAAGGGACGGATGGACGGTCCGTCTAGACAAGGACACTAGACAGACAATGAAAGGTGAGAGTGATGGTGACAAGAGGAAAGAGACAAAGAGAAAATTGCAGGTGTGGCTGAATGAACCTGCTCTCCACAGCTCAATGATCAGCCAGTGCCAGAGAAAATAGGCCAGAAAAAGTAGAAATGCCAGCGAATAGAAACGCATAAACATGAGGAATCCACAAGCATATAAGACATTCAATCTTTTAAAAAGTCAGGACACACAAGAGAGCCATGGTTGGACAGTTAGCTGTCAGGGTCATGTGATGATTGAACTCTTCAACACACCCTGAGTTAAATTTCATTATGACAAACACACACATCCTTAAATAAATAAAACTAATATTAGTAAGAGCTGCTTAAATTCCAGCAGTTGCTCATCATAACTGTTGCTGGCACAGCTTTAACAATGACAAAGCAAGATAAGGTCACAGAATATGTATTTGTAAGCTAGAAAAGTTGAATACTGTATTAGACAAGTTTCTCTATTTAAGTCAAATGCTTATCTATGAATGTTGTTTTTCAGTAGTAATGTAAGGAAGGAATTTTACTATATGAGTAAATAATGAAGACAAAAAGGAAATAAACATGTGAATACTGACTTACCCAGTAAAAACATCCTGAACAGGATGTCTGTCGGTACAAGTCTCACTCCCACTTCAGTTTCTTTTTCATCAGGCTTTCCTACCAATCCAGCTTCATGTTCTGCCCAAGTATTCAGACACCCAAAAAGAAGCTAACCAGACTTTCCAATCTTATATTCCCTTATAAACACTGAACAAGGTTTTTGTCACAGGAAAAAATGAGAAAAAATAAAAACTGGTAAGGGTTGAGCATCTGTACACACCAGCAACTCCAGACAGACTGCACATGCTCCCCTGGAGGCCCGCTGACTAACCCAGCGCCTACTTCCTCACAATAAAACACAGTAGGAATTCGAAATGGCTACTAAAGTGGGGGGATTTCCTTCTAACGGTCAAAGTCATATTGAAAACATTTGTGCAACTGGTAGCCAAATTCTTTCTTACTTTAGAAACTATTGTTGCATTATTTTTTTTATTTTTTTCTGTGATGGGTGGCGGGTTTATGAGGCCGAGGGAATGAACAAAGATCCAGTAGGAGGTTGTTCTGATGAAGAAGTACACTGAAATGAGAGCGAGAGAGAAAGCAGTCCAGTGCTGGAGCTGAGCCCAGTGCAGGGGTGGGGGAAAGTGCCAGCAGCGCACGCCTCCGACACTCTCCACACTGCGTGCCTGTGGAGTGAGTTTTAGTGGATGTGGTCAGTGCGGGGGTGGGAGAAGTGGAAAGGGAGAAGCAGTTGGAAGGATGGATGGAGGAGGAGAGTGAAAAAGACTCTTCAATACCAGGCAACATCCAGTGGAGGGGTAAGAGGTGAGAGTTTAGAGCAGATAAGTGTGAGAACAACTGTGAGAAACTTTCAATGTGAAAGAGCAGTTTGGAGCATGTGGGGGCTGCTGAGCATATGTGTGTGCGTGTGTGTGTGCGCATATCGGGGGTGTGTGTGTGTTGGGTGAGGGGTGGGGGGCGTGTGTGTGAGTCCATATGGTGGTTGTCCTACTGAAGTTGACAGCCAGTGTTTGCAGAGTGGGATTGTGGTCAGCCACTTGCTCACTATTGAAATGATGACAGAGTAACAGTCTGGACATTTCTTTTCACAGATGTACAATGCAAATAAAACTAGCTAAGAAAAATTATCCGATTCAACCTGAAAACATCACCCAGCTGTTTTTTTAACAAAACTTTAAGCTGTTGTGATAAGATTAAGAGATTAAAATCAAACAAAGAACACAAATTGCTGGTTCTCATTTGTCTAAAAACAGCAATGAATAAGCACAGGTTTTTAAAGAATAGTCCAGTCATCTTTGAGGTGATGTTCTAATAGTTATCAATAGTTAGTACCGTATCGGTTGTGACACCTATCATTGAGCTCGGAGTATGGAGAAAGAGCCTAAAGTCTTTGTCCAGGCTAGGCTAACAGCTAGCCCAATGATTGTCTGTTTTTATCATTTTTCAGAATTTAAAACAACTCTCTAGGTAATATTAAACCTCTAGATTTTGCATGACACAATTAGTTTAGTTTATGGCTGTTTTCTCAACCAAACAACCTCTAGTTTATTTGTGCATGTGTACTTGTGTCATCTCCTTCTTTTCCATGACCACACCACTTTGTGCCAAGAATGTGAACACAGCTCTTGCTATGATAACACATATGAGTAACTATTAGTTACTACAGTTATCATTCATGAAGCATTTTCAGAAAGAATTATTGATATTCAAAAGGTTTACCACCACCAATCTCTTGTGCCAGCAGTGATGTAGGGGAGGCGATAGGTGCATGACAGCAAGAGATAGCCATGTCTAGAAGACTTCCTGCTGAAGAGATGTTTTATGGACACAGTATATAAAGGGGACATGCAGCACCATCACAGCTATTTGCCACAGAACTGCCCAGTGTGGTTGTTGTTTAGGAGACAAAAAAGACCTCTGTCTGTCAAGGTGAGAGCTGGCAAAAGAGTAAGGAATTAAAGATGAGATGTACAGAGAAAAAAGCTTGGGTGAAGTTGAAACTATGATAAATAAAGAAGAGCGCTGAAGTTTAATTCTACTGATAGTGGCTGGAGCAGATGGAACGTCTATAGTTTATGAGTGGGCTTAGGTAAAGGTTTGGGTTTACAGAGGTGTGCTTGCTTTGATTCGTGTGAAATTGCAGCTGTTTACTGAGTTGTTGGCCCAACCTTTGAAGAACTAGCAAACATTCCAGACGGGGACACAGAAGGTGGGAGGACAGATTCAAAACAGAGGCAGCTCCGAGCCAGGACAAATGAGCTCCAGGTCCACTGCGCTCCCTTTACACCCACCAGTGCAGTTATACACATTCCCTGATCCCACAACACAAATTTAACAGCACAGACAATAAAAAGCAATGCCACAACACAGTATTGCTATACTGTTCTTTCCATTTCTCGTTTTTCTGGGAGTGTAAATGTTTGTGATGTAACAGGAAGTCCATATTAGCCCACTCCATCACATTTTTTTTTTATTGCAAGGCATTGCTTTTTCCCATAAAGACTAGATCAATTGCCGTTTTTGTTGTTTCTTGGTTAAGTAGAAAAATACAAGTGTTTCCCAAATATTGGGCAAAAAGATGTGACATTTTGATAATAACTTGCAGAGTTATTGTATTCTTTGAACCATACACAGGGGAGTTCTGCGCTCCTCAAGGAGGTCCGTTTGTTCTGAGTCCAAACTTTGATGAGTATGCTTGTTAACTGACCCTTTGTTATGTGAGAGCATTTAAGTGTTTAAGGGTCATTTGTTTGTTGCGTCCCAACTATATATTCCCTGAGCATTAAAAAGTGACTACCACAGTAGGGCTCATCCATCTCAAACTCATCCACATTTGCATGTCATCATTTACATTTTACCACACTTTGTTTTTTTCATTTTTGTTCCATTTTTTAGTTTTTTTAGTCTTCCTCCTATTTAATACTCACACTTACACTTATGAACAGACACATACAGACACAGTAAAGCACCCAAACACAAAAAGAGCCGCCCACAGCTGCGTCAGGCCATCTCTCTAACAATCCAATCTGTTTTCTTTCCCATGATGTTTCCCATTGGCACAGGGAGGAGAAAATCAGATTTACTCCCCCACAGGGCCCATGCAGTTGCACTGATATGGAAAATGATTTCAGTGCTGCTTGAGCCCATAAACATTATTTTGGTCTCCCCTGTTAATGACACATTTCTTCCCAGCATTGTGGATCTCACAGAGGAAGAGATGAGTGTTAGGGAGGAGGTATAGAAAGGAGGAGGAGGAGGAGGAGGAAGAAAGGAAGGGGAGATGAATCCTCCAGGGTCTCGCATACAACAGGGGAGTCCTTCACCTCTCAAACTGCATCCTGACATCCCAGACTGTTCTCACTCCCACCTCTTTCACACACATAAACACACATGCAGGAACACAAACTGCTAATGAAGAACTTAAGAGCAGTCTTCTTGTAATCCCCTCTCCAAAAAAAAGAGAGCATGAAGTTATCCCCATTGGGGCTGAGTCAAAGAAAGATTACTCACTTCTCTATTCATCAAGTTGTCAGCTTGATTCTAAACACGATTGGCTCAAAGCAGCCCCAACAATATTTTCTCATACAATCACTAATATATTTCATCAGTGGAAATAGACAATCTAGCAGTCCTGATTTTTCTCTGTAACACAATAATAAAATGTATACTTTAGGTGGTAAGGTACAGACACTGCGCTGGAGACATATTGTTAATGATAGGAGCACAATATAGCCCCAAGTTCTAAACACGAGCCTTTAATATGACAGTGGTAAAAAGAAAGCTATTAAGATCATTAGTGAGGCACTAAACCCCTTGTTTAGAATTTATTAAAACCCACAAGCAGGACTAAAGGAGGAGGCACCAAAAAAATAACCACAGTGAACATGACTAAAATGTCATTTCTTGCAACATTTTTCCCATACATCTTTGAAAGTGCAGTTTCTAAAATAAGATTTTCACAGTCGCCTAGTTCCACTGGAAAAAACAAATGGAATGTTGTGGATCTGGTTTGTTTTACAGCTGATGACTGATCTGTCTAAATCTGCAGGTTTTGTGTTCAGACGATGGGGTTAGAAGGGTGACTAACGGTAGTTTGCGTGCCATATTCCAGCTAAAAGCTAAGCCATCCAAGACATGGACACAAACTGCATAGTGGAAGGAAAAAAGGGTAGATTAAAACAAGCATTCAGCATTATACTCTCTAATTAGTCCCCTGTTAACTTTTGAACTTAATTGCTTAATTGAGATGTGGTTAGACTGGGCAGGTTTCCCCTCCCTCAGGGTGACCATACGGCTCCAGTGTTTCAGACACGCTCTGCCTGGCACAGTAGGTGGCTGCCTTTCTCTCACTCTGCGTCTTTGTCTTTTTGAGCATCCCACTACTCCAGTGACGAGGAGTAATGATGCCACACAGGAGGTAGTAAAACTGTGTTTGGCGACTATGTTTTTGACGTGATTGTACCCATGCACTGCACATATGCCTGTGCAACATCAAAGTAGAGTTTTGACTACCCGGTCCTGGGTGGTCCAAACATCTCTTTTCTTAACCAAGAGTGCTAAGTAGATGGTGGAAAAGCGGAGGACAGGTGGACGTCTCCTCACTGCAGGGAACTCGTTTCTGTTCAACTCAGAAGTCAGTTTGCTTTGGAGGACACGTGAGATGCAAGTAGAGAGAGAATAAAGTATGCTGCAATACATACACAGATAAGCACACACAACCTCAGAGGCATCACTTTAGTTGAGTTTCCCCATCCACTCTGGCTGATGTATAATGATACCCAGAACAGCCCATAAATCTGCATGCAGCTCAATTCATTGGAGCAGATTTTGCCTGCTGTCTTTCCTTTTTCACTTTCATCCTCTCTGCTCCTTTCGCTCCTTTGAGCCCCATCACTCAGTCTCCTTCTCAGTTTTCCTTTTTTGTCCTCACACCCTCTCCATCACTCTCCCTCCTTCCCCTGGTGCTCAGCTCCATATTTCTGTCCTCCCTCATCACCTCACTCTTTTCCCTCTGTTGGCGTTATTCACATGCTTCAAAATGAAAACACTTTCTCTTTATTTTTGGGGGTGGGAGGGATTTCAACATCCACACTCCCTACCTTGTTGTCCCATTTGTGCTCTTTTTCATTTCTCTTGTTCCTCCATAAGTTGTTCTGGGAGTGCAATAACTGTCTTGTTTTAGGGTCATTCTACCTCCATCAAGCACCCCCCCCCCCATACATCAACATCCCACCATTTAACTAACATCAAGACTTGTCATAATGTCCTGTTATCCATTGCCCTCCCATCTTTTATTCGTGGCCGGCGCCTCTTTTAGACCGTGCACTGCAGTGCTGGACATAAAGAGACTGCTTTGCTGCTGTCCGCGCATTTCTCTTGGATCAGTCTGTAATATGATAAACTCCTGGAGTTATGTGTGTGTGTGCGAGACACAGAAGGCAGCTCCCTGCTCTGGCTTCTCTCCATCTGATGTAGCCTGTCAGAGGCACAGAGGCAGAACTGTGCAGATAACAGAGCTGCAGCACCAGCCAGCCAGTTAGTCCAAGGCCTTTCCGCAGCCCTGAATGTAATTTGCCATTGGTTCACAAGGGGAACAAAGGAGAAATGTTTAATTCTTGTAGCGTTGACCAAGACAAATGCAAGCATTTTTGCTCTGATAACCTACAGACAAGGCACCTGGGAAGCCAAGGCCAAGCATTATAAGGAACTACCTTGTAAAGAACACACTGTATAATCACATGTGCATCTCCTTGACTTCTGTTGTTTTTCCCTCTGTAGCAGCTTCTCAAATGCACACAAGTTCAACCAAAACCTGAAGCAAATACATTTGTGAAATGCATCTGACAAAACAGGCTTTAAAGTTGAGTAATGCCTCCCAATTGCTGACGCTGGTCATCCAAAGAATGCTGCTGTCGGGGCCTGCTCAACATCTGCAGCAATACACTTGAGCAGAGACATCTAAAATTAGGAGCATTTCCTGCAATCTGTACACATGACAGATGGTCTTCTTTACCCAAACATGAAGTGTGACAGAGAACAGGGCAGAAATGCATCTTCTTTCACTGATTATCTTGATGGGTTTTGACAGCTAGGAGTAAAAAAGGGGCAAAATTTGAGAGGAAATCCCTCAGAGAAGGAAGGGAGAATATCACCTTGATCATCTGCTCATTGCTCTTTGTTCAATTGATGGTACAGCTAGTATAACAGCCTTCTATCAATCTTTACAATGATCATAATAAGTCTGCTGGATGGTCACGTGGTAGCCTCTGCCTCTAGCTCTGTATTTGTCTACAGAAAAAATGGTAGGGAGGAGGAGGAAAACCTTGAAGGGTTACATGAGGATTGCAGCATCTGATCGAACCTAACAGATGTGGTGCAGCTGCTTATTCAGTTTGCCTTTGCATATTCCCATAAAACCCAAGCCCACACTCATTGAAAAAGCCTCAAAAATACTACATACATTGGATATGCTCAGTAGTGCTGCTTAAAGTCTTGAACGAAAACTATGCACCTAAAAGTAACTATTTAACCAAATTTAAGCAGTCTGTCTTTATTTTTTATATGGCCTTTAACTCAAACCAAAGCATTGGTGCTATGTATTATGTAACGTAAAAAGACTCCAGGAAGAGGTGCAGCAGACACACCTCAGCTGGAAGTCTCCATATTCACAAAAGAACAACAGCTTTCAACAGGTCATCACATCCCAGAGAGAGCCAAGCTCAATCTAGATCTGGCGGGGGCCATGATGGAGAGAGAAGGGAGGCAGCGAAGGATGGGGAGATACAAAGGAGACTAGAAGAGTTATTAGGGCGATCTGAGGCAATGAGGGGAAGAAGCTGTGCTGAAATGTTTTGACACAGAAAAAAGCAAATGTGACACAGGTACTTAAACATGGGTTTAAAAAGCAGGCCAGTGACATCACTCTTTCTCTGTGTACTTTCTCTTTTGTTTCCAGTCTTTCATTCTGCTTGTTTTGACACACACTCATACAAGTAACAATCTGTGCTGCAACTTAAACTGCTCGTTCATTAAGGCTTGATGGAAAAGCTTGTCAGACTGCAAGGTTTTCTTTCTTTCTTTCTTTCTTTCTTTCTTTCTTTCTTTCTTTCTTTCTTTCTTTCTTTCTTTCTTTCTTTCAGGCT
>JAOXNZ010000021.1:9525365-9535720 GCA_028566095.1 Kryptolebias brasiliensis | reverse complement strand
ATCTTTTTTTACCAGCTGGATAAATGAATAAACACATCTATAATTGTTGTTACTAGTTTTTTGAAAAAATAAAAATAAAAAAATAAATAAAACACACAATTGTTTCGGCCATTTAATTTGTTTTGTGAGACCTTTTATTTATTTGTTTATTTTGGTTAAATTAAAATGTGAGTCTGCTTTAACGTTCTGCTGCTTTGAATACTTAAATTTTAGCAAAAAGTGATAAAATGTTATTTTTTAAAAATCTTCTCGACTGTGTGTGTCTGCAACGTGGAGTAGTCAAAGAGTGCTTGGCTGCACTCATAAGCACACAAAGCAATACGTGCGTGTACGTGCACACACACACAACAAGCAGAGTGATAATTAATGCGGAGTGAGTAATTTCTTAAGAAAAAGACCATTTTTCAACAAGGATTGTGCCTGATCAATGAAGCGTTGATGATTGACAGGCGGTGCCTCCCACCCACATCCACACACACACATAAAGGCCTCTTGGATATTAAGGACAGACAAATTCATTGTCCTTGATTTGCAAACATAAAACAGGCTATAGGCTGCTGAAGAAAAATACAGGAGTCCAATCAGCTGTAACTGCTAACCATGAAAGGATTTTTACTACGAAAATATGCATGACTGATAAATTTGGTCTAAAACTTTTAGTTGATTTAAGTAAAACAGGAGCAACTGATATTTTAGCTATGTATAAAAAATATATTTTTAAATACAGCTGAACATTTATTGTCTGAAACCTGCCTACTTTTGTTAAATTAAATCATCCAAACTCCTTCAGAGTGAATAAGACCTTGTGTGTGTTTATTCATGTCTAATCAGCTGATACATTTATCACTTTAGAGATATGTTTAGATGTAAACAATGCATACCATATAAAGAACAATGGTAAAATCTCTGTTTAATATACAGTTAACCTAAATTTGCTGTTATGTTTATCATGAATGGATTGACATGATCTAAATCTGGGAGATGGGGGGAGGTAAGTGCCTGAATCTGTGTGTGTTTGTGTGTGGGGGTGCGTGTGTGTGTGTGTGTGTGTGTGTGGGGGGGGTGCTACACAATGACTGCTTGAACTGTAGTGGCATATGGCACAAACAGAACGCTGGCACTGTATTTAAACCTGCATCCTGCACAGATCTGCCTTCACTTTGAGCAAATAACAGTGTTTTGTTTTTTACAAATCTGTTAATTTTATTTTTAGAAAAAGAGGCATCTGTAACACATTTTCAGGTGTGAGCACTGAGCCAAAAACATTCTTCTAATTCATGTCATACGTCCTGTTGGTGAAGACAAAAGAGCATCGGGACCATGACTGGCACAGCCAAAGCATGAAATTGAAAGCTTGTGCAGAACATGCATACACACACAAACACACTCACATGCATGTAGTAATTTTACTAAAAAAGCCTAAAATGTAATTACATTAAAGTTTAAAACAAACCCCTGTGTTTTCAGTGAAAGAACAGAGTGTGATCAGAAACGTGCAGGACATTTGTATAAAAGGATAAAGTAATTATTTGCTCTGCATTAATTCAAGACAACTCCTCTGCTTTTTCTCATTTTCATTTTTAATTCAACCAAACTTGTTTTTGAATTTTACCCTCTTATTACCACAGTAAACACTGCAGGATGCTTGAGATAGTTCCCCTGAAGCACTAAAAGCTTGCTATCAGAATGTGAACGTGCAGATTTCGTTGGAAAATTTCAAGCTTTCTAAAAGTGAATTTTGTGTTTTTATGTTCATTTAAAGCCAAGTCACTAATACTCATCTTAATATTTTTACATGATGTTCTGGTGCGAACAAGATGGCCGTTGTTACCAAAAAGACCTTGTTTAGGAGAAGACAAGGGTTTTTTTTGTGTGCTGTGATTGATTTCCAGCCCAGCTGCAGGTTGAGGAATCACTGCGTACACATCACACGGCTGAGCTGTGCAGCAAACATGTTGATCAGCTTGGGGTCCCAGAGCTAAGCCTGGTAGACTTATAAGTCTTTCCACAGAAAGTCAGGTCAGGTTTCTTTTGTCATTTACCCAAGTTTTTGCTTTTTTTTTTTAACACAACTCAATCTTTATTGTCCCACCCTCAGAACATTATGAACACTTGTTAGGGCTGATTTATAAAGATATTCAGATTTCTAGTGCCAATTTAGTAAAAGAAATAAAGAATTTCGGTTGACTGTGAAAAAGGTGAAGACGATTTGTCTTGCTACAGCTGTAACCTAAGAGAGAGCAGGTGTCCAAGTATGCTAGTGTTTTGCATACAGATGAGTTTAGATACCACAAAGACCAGATCATCAGAAAATTTTAGATAAAAAAGTAAAATATGTGTGCTACGGTTCATATATTTCCTTCAATCACTGAGACTTTTATTCAAATGACAAACACAAATTAGTAATAGAAATAGTTTGTAGTAAAGATATACTTTATCAAAATGAGCACATTAAACGCTACAGAAGAGCCACATTTGTTTAATCATTTTACAAATTTATATCTTAAAAATGGTAAAACTGTGGATTTGCCACCCAAAGTCTGCACTTACTATCCTTCACAAAATCAAAATATCAGTTGCAACTTATCTTTCTGAAGCTGAATAAAAAATGTGTGATGGAGCCACCAGTTTTCTGAAGAATGATCAATATAGATTCAGGGATTTATGCTTTGAAGCACAACCGGCTGTTGCTCTGGTAATGTGTAGCTTAGCTAAAAAATAATAAAATCTGTCAAGATGCACTTCAGAAGATATTCAGTTGTTATGGACTCTGATAACAAACAGAAAAATCAGAATAAAGCTAAGCATTCATTCAGTGCCAGTTACTATTCTGGGTTAAATGTAAAATACTAGAGGACAAAGTTCTTTGTCTGTGTGTGTGTTTTCTCAGGCTGCCATAAATTCAGCCCTGTCATCCTACGGACAACATCAGTTTATGTGACATGTATATTATTTTATGCATGACGTTTCCAATTAACAATGTCCTCTGCAGGACCTAAACCAGTTTTCCTTGTTGCCATTGTGCTCCCCTTTATCAGATGGCCTATTCTGTCATATTAATTTCACATCCCAGTGGCCATTTGGGGTTCCAACATAAAAGAGATGGGCCATATTTCAGTTACCAGCTGATATCCAGAAGACCGAAAAATATGGTGGTCCTTTTATGGATCTTCATTTCCATCACCTACCTGACAAGCTTGTAATATCTGCCAGAGATAAAAGTTTAACAATGCCAAATCTTTACTATAATGCTCAAGTGGGAAAAAATGAAGAAACAGTGACAAACATTGTCAGTTCAGTGAGAAAAACGGTTTCTTAAACCCACAATAACTCATTACAAAATATGGCATCAAACTCAGCTGACCTTGCTTCATTCACACATAAATTGTTTTTTAAAAACAAATTTTACCTTAGAATTCTGATTTAAACCAACAAAGCAACACAAAGCAAGACACAAACATGAATATTATTGTATTATTTATGTCCCGTAAGGTTCTACTAAAGTTGATCTTTTAGCAAGTTAAAGGTTTTTTTATATGACTGAACTCAGACATGAGTTCAAAGTGATAACTGTGAAATATTTTCAGCAAACAAAAGTGCTGATTTTGTTTCCAGAGATTAATATGTGACATGTCTTCTTCAATGGCTCTTTTTCACTAGTTTTTATGAAAAATGTAGTACTTTTCTTGAAATAATTTTATTAAAGCTATTTTCTTTTCTGTTTGCATTTATGTATACAAGTTGTACCTTTGATGCAGATATATTGTAAACAATATACAGTAAGCTAATATTTTTATTTGGCTGCCTATATGAGCAGGGAGCCATGTTCTCCATTCCCAGGAGGACATGACACATGGCCCAGGCGAGGGGATAGAATAACGTGTGGCAGAGTGAAAGGCTGCACATGCTCATTAGAATCATTAATCACCAGGGACAGAAATGCCTAATGATAGAGGGAGGATGGACTTCACTATGGGAGCAAGAAGAAAAAAAAAAAGGATGTGACAGAGATGAAGGATTCCTCAAGATTATTAGCAAATGGAAAATATGAGTAGCTTTCACATTATTTAAATTTACAAGATCTCTTCTGAAGACACATGGGACTGGCAACATCACAGGGATTACCTGAAACAAAAGGATTGGTGTAATTAATATCAACCTTCATTGTCACTCTAATGCATTATTCTGATTTAAAATGAAGTTCTTACTTGAAGTGTAAAAAAAAAAAAAAACTGGGATGGGTCAGTTTAGGGATCAAATGTGTGATTTTCTTCACAAACCTTTGATTGTGAGTTAAAGGATTGTTTGGACATTTGTCGCCCACCGCAGCTGATGGGGATAAATTTCTGGAGCCTTCTGAGAGCCGGATGGAGCCGTGCAGCACTGGGTCCTCTGCCTCTTGTTCGGTGAGAGCAAGAGGCCCTGAGCTTGGCCGTCCCTCTGCAGCGTCGGAGGCTCTGGTGAAATTTGTGGAGGGCGAGGACGAGCTGTTTGATCAGCACATATTTTTAATTGGCTCCAGGCACCCTGGAGTGTCAGCACTGCCATGGAGTAGATTTCTTCTGCACCTTTTCTAATTAAAATCATTACAAATTCCAGGCGCATCATAAAGGATTAAATGAGACTTGTTTGTGTGTGTGTATGTGTGTGTGGACCTATGTGAATGTGTGTGTTTTATCTGCTGGTGTGCCTGTGCATAAGTATGTTGTCTCCTTGATAGCTTACATGTACAGCTTAATTGTTTTTCTCCTGAGTAACAGCAAATGAGAGATGGATGACTGTAATCCTGGTCGACCAATCAAATTACATAAAAGGAAATCTTTCAAAATATTCACACAGAAAGAATATGACAGAAAAATCTGAATGTGACAATTTAAAACCTTTACGTTTTGGAGAAAAACATTTGCAGTTTTGCCCTGCTGGGCAAAGTGGATCTAAGCAGAGCAGTTTGTCTTATCTGAAATAACTGATGTCAGGCAAACTGTGAAACTCCACTGAGATTTATTTGGAAAGGCTTGGAACACAAATGATCTCATGAAAATGGATTTAACTTTAGTGGAAGCTTCATTCCCCACCATCATTCTTTCCCAGTCTTAGATGATTAAAATATTCTATTAAAGCTCAGATGCAGGCTTTTAGAGTATAGAAAAGGAGTGGCTTGAGTCTCTAAACAAAGGAGGCTTAAATCCCTTAAATATCTAACAGTGCCACTTTGCCCCTGGGGGAGCAGAGAGACAAGGGAGGGATTCTTCGGTCTGACATTGGAAGCTGAAGTTCATGGGAGTAAAATGCATTCACCGGACTGTGGAGGGATTTTATGAGCTGGGTCTGTTCGAAAACATGTGGCTAAAGCTTTACCACACACCCTGAGACAAATATTAAAATCAGACAGAAAGAAATACAAATTTGTAAATCTTGAAACCATTTCTGACCAGATATTTCAGTCATGAGTGATTAGGAAACTATCATTCATGGGCAGTATATGAGCTGGACACCACACTGGGTCTTGTAGAACACAAAAAGCCTGTATTATACAGCACTGAATGAATTTATTATGGGTATAGACAACAATTGATGGCAGATACAAAGGGTTTACTGTAACATTTTCTGTTGGAGATGTAAGTGCTAAGCTAATTTCACAAATAAAAAACCACAATGTGGAAAAAAAAACAAAAAACAGTGAGGCCAGAAATAAAAAAGATGAGCAACTAAAGTATTTAGAGAATTTTAGCTTCCTTTATACTGTTTTAGTTTCTGCAGGTCTTTATCTTTGCTATTATGTTGTTTTTAGAAGACTATTACGAAGTTTTTCTTTCATTAAAATGTAAAAAAAAGAGGAACCATAATAAGAAGCACAGAGAGACGAAGCAGAGGCAAGAATGTGCTGAAAGAATCAGAAAGATGAGTGAGGGTGGGGTGTCTCCTCAACCACTGCAGCTTCCTGTCCGGAAAAACTCTATTCATCATTTTCACGTCTTAATGTCATGGCTTACTTTGGCAATGGCCAGAAATGTGGCAATGATGACACAGAGGATTGATGAGGTGCAGGTGGGGGTTGGCTGTGGCAGGGGTTTGAGGTGGAGATGGTCAAACCAGATGTGGCATAAGTGGGGCTGTAGATGGACTGAGGGGAACTCGATGAAGGTCATGATGTTACTCACTGCCCCCATTCCATGTGCAGACTCGCAGAAATGTAGGCCATTTACAATGACCAGATTGTATATTCATTCAGACACATAAACACAACTTTCCACATGCTGTTACCCTACACAGAGCAGCTTTAACCCACAATGTGGACACTGGCCGGATAAAAAAAAACCTCTACAACTGTAGCACAAAGACAACAAACTGTATTCAAAAATGTAAAAGTTAAAATGAATTATGTTGGGACACTTAGTTGCCAGGAAAAAAAAAATTACCACTCAAATGTTTTTGTGGTAAATATGAGGCTACTGCTGACTTTTTGAGATAAATTTGGATACTGGAAACAGCTTGCAGCAGCTTAAAAAAACACATCTAGCAAAGCTCCAACAATGAACATAACACAACATAAAGCGAACAAAATGGCATGTCTATGCTATACTAGCAAGCTGCTGCTTGTAATGTCCTAAGAATTCAAAGATAAAGAGGTATTTCCAAATTTTCTCTGTCATAAAATAATACATTAACGCATACATATCTTAAAAACTAATTTAGACATTGTATCTTTGCAATTGCTTGCCCCACGCTAAGTATCGTTAGCCAGAACATAAAGTGCTTGCATGATAGATTTATAAACAGCTATGTAACAGAAAACATTGTCATGCAGATAAACATAAATAATTTGTTTCATAAACTCAAGGACATAGCTGCATGTTTGTGGTAAAATGTCACACACCCATGAATGTATCTCAGTTGAATGCTTCTTTAGTGACTCATGTTTGCATCTTTGGCAAATAAAGTGTACAAAAAAAAAATTCTGACTCACACTAGACATTTGGAAAAATCCATTTAAATTATCCCATTTTTATCACCCGCTGTCAACGGCAATAATGTTTTTGACTGTGTCTGTGTTCATTTGTCTGTTGTGTTAGCAAAATATCTCATGAACCACTGGACAGATTTTAATGAAACTGTTGGAAAGAAATCATTAGATATACCTCTATAACTGATTAACTTTTGGAGCCGTACCCAATCAAGATGCCTGCTATAGCTAAGCAAGACCTAATCCAAACACAAATGGCTACAACTCAGTCAATATTGCATATATTGAGCCACAATTTGACGTGTTGGCTAGCTGAGAGGAAATTGAGCACTCTGAACTCTCCAAAAAATCTAATCAAGACTGGAATACAAATGCATATGTAAATGCACTCATATGAGGAAGCATGGTACATAAAAAAGAACTGGTTTGTGGTGTGTTATGAAGGCTGCAATAATGGTCTATGGAACATTAAAACTGAAGAGACCTGGCTGCACAATGAACCTGAATGCTATTAGCTATATATCAGTAGTCATGAGTGGATATTACCAGACTCCCCCTTGTGGTACAATGGTAGTAAACGACCACAGTTTATAAAGACAGGGACACAATGCAGTAAAGGGTGTGTCTGAACTCCAACAGAATTTAATAAGGTGTTCATTCTTCCTTTTTTCTTCCTGCCTTTTCACTCTGTGCTGTGCACTGTCTCCCTGCTGGCACGAGGCATACCCCGAAGCGCATGGTTCTCCCAGCCCAGTAGCTGATCAGAACCAGGTGGGGCAGGCCTCCATGTGCTTTCCATTTGCGCAGGATGTAAATGGATTCAATTAGATCCAAATGCACAACCTGTCAGCCAGGAGGAAGTGGCAGACTTTCAAAGGCCATTAGATTATGGACAGGATTTGGAATAAAAACTTCACTGGCCGATGATTGGGCCATTAAATCTGTTGATGTAAAACTATTGAAGATGTTTGAGCTGGCATGCTGACTATGCAGTGCTCACGTGGGCTTAAATTCTGTCAAACACGCTTCCCTTAAATTATCATTAGCAGCCTCCTTTTGTCTTCCATCTCACACACACACTCACAAATACAAACAGTATGCACAAAGCTACAGCATGTCCTCTGACATCTTGTCGGTAGACCCGCAAACCTGCCCGTCTTACAAACAGGCGCTCTTACAGCTTTAAAGTCAAATGGCTCCATCAGTCATGGCTGTTAAAAAGGCCAGCCATAAAAATTAAAGACTTCCAGCAGACCGACCAACTGTAACACATTTCCTTTGTTTTGATTGGATGGAATAATATGATTTCTACATTTACCAATTGGTTTCACTCATTTATCTCTGTAATCGAGTACAGTATGGTAAACCATGATGAAATGTGAGAAGGAAAAGTGCTGCAGAGGAGTAATTAAATGGCAAAAGATTTTCACATTTTGAGGAAAGCTATAAAAAATGATATTACCAAAATAAAACCTGTTTTGTGTGCCATAAAGTGAAGCAACGAAGGGAGGCTGCAAATAAAGGGTTTGCAACCAGACACAGCATAGCACAATAAGTTGAGTTGATCTCCTATCATTTTAACATGAAGGGCCTAAACTTTACAAGCCTGTTACAGAAGTGAATCTGTGGGATATTTCTAAGCCATTATTATCAATCACTATTGCTTAAGACACTCTAATGAGCTCATTAGATAAAATGAACATCAGATTGATTGCAAAATGGAGCAAGTGAAGAGTAAGATGTAGAGAAGGAGAAGGTGATGGAGGAGAAAGGAAATAGAGCTCATGGATCTTCTGTGAAACAAGAACCAGAGAGTGAAATTAAATGAGTAAGAGAGAGGTTCTGTGTCAAGAGCTTCTTTTTTCCCCTAATATAAATGATTTGCCTTTTTTCCCATTTTTTAAGAATGACAGATCTGTCTAAAATCACACATGTACATGTGTAATAAAGTAATATGCAATGGTGGTTTTTGATAAGAAACAAAGTGATCACAATTCTCCACCCAGGCTGAATAACTGTTCGCCATGAGAATATAAATAAAATGGACACAAAGGCAGACCAAGAGACTATAAACCAGAAGAAAACAACTGTGACAGACATAGAGTGAGGTCACAAACACAAGAGTCTAAAGAACAAGTGTGTTTGTATGTTAAAATGATGAGATTTGACCGAATCTAAGCTCCCGATGAGATGCTGTGATCGTGTGCTTCTTCTAAAACGAGTGAGCGTGATGAAAACCAACTTGATTTTTGCTTGCTGAAGCAAAAAGTGGATTGAAAAGTGAAAAAAAAAGAGGGTCAGTATTAAAGTCGAAACAACCCATTTTGTTTCCACCTAGGACGGAACAGATGTGCTCACGACTCCAGCTGTTGCCAGATGTGAATATAAAACCATCTGCATGAGCTGTTGCTCTGTCTGGGTTTGTGTATGCGTGTGTTTTAGAAAAGAAAGAACGACAAAAAAAGAAATATGTATGCACAGACTGTGGAGTAAAACTGACTAACAACCCTTATTTTTATATTTGATCCTGACATTTCAGAATTATAGAAGTTCTTGATAGCCTCAAGTTGGCTGTTTTATAACAGGAAAAACAGCTAAATGTTTAATTAGTGGAACATAGTTTCAAGGGTGTACATAAACTTTCACGATCTTGTCACAGTTTAATGCATTAAAAAGCAGAACATAAACTGTAGCTGCGCTGCACAACTACCACAATTCATCAGTAGAGCCATTCTGACACAAATACAGCATTCACATAAAGTTCAGAGTGATGATAGTGTCATTTTCTATTTTAATGCATAAGAACTTCTTTCTGTTTCATTACGACCCATAAAGTAAAGTTTGAAAGTTTGTGAACCATCTAGAATATTCAATATTTCCGCAAATAAAAAAGGTACCTCTAATATGAAATCTTTACAGACGTTCTACAAGCAGACAAAATGGAACAAAAATATGATATACTCAGAAACAAATTATGTGATACATTAATATGTCTTTAGAAAATTAGTTATAATAGGTTAAAATTATGATCAGGCATTTTCATTGATTATATTAAAGGTTTCCCTGTATGAAAACTGTTATTCTACAGAAAAAAATGCTCAACATAAAAGAAAATGTTATGCTAAGTATACAAACAAACACTGTAAAAAACAGGAAAACTATTATAAATAACAGAAATTGTTCCAGATAAAATCTATGTGGAACGTTAGGAAAACTTCACTGATTAATTCAGAAAACATATAAGAACTAAAAAAATCTTGTTTTAGGGTTGTTGAACCCTCTTCTTTCTAAAGTAGAGAAGAATTAGTGGTTTAATGAATAGATTCCCTTGTTATATATGAAGGCTTTAGTTGATACTATCTATTCCTAACAACTTTATCTCTCCCTTTTC
>JAOXNZ010000021.1:9494125-9510481 GCA_028566095.1 Kryptolebias brasiliensis | reverse complement strand
TACATATACATATATATGTATATATATGTATATATACATATATATATAAACTCATTAAATAAGTCTGAATAAATACATAAAAATCACTGAACAGTGGAAATAGCACTTTGAGGATTTCCTTAGTGTGGCCATCATCCCTTCCATTAATTGGGCATTGCCTGAAAACTCAAAGTAATGTGAGGCCATTGTCTTGGCAGAGGCCTCTGAGGTAGTTATAAAGTTCCATGATGACTAGGCATCTGAGGTGGATGAGACAGTGGATAAGGTATTGGGTAAGGAGTTTAATCAGGATGGGAGCCCGCAGATGTGCAGCAGTTCTTGTTTTATTGTTCCATGTATTGTTTAAGCAGTACATATTTTTGGCATGTTCTGTCAAGCAAAGCTCATGTATAACTGTTTGGCAATAATCAACATTGGATTGCATGACACGTCCTCTGTGTCAAGCTTCTTTCAACATAACAGACATACAACATAACAGTTATGTCAAGTCCACCAGTCTCTGTAGATTGTTGTCAGCTAAAACAGGGGTGTCAAGCTAGACTGCTAACCAGGCTGAAGAAGCAGCCACATGAACCTCAGCTCCCGAGCCCCTTTCTGCCAATATCAGATCCACCGTAAACAAACAAGATAAACAAACTGGAGTTGCAGATAGCTATGGACAACTTTGTCTATGATTGTTCTGTGGTGATGATGCAAATTTGGCATTTGCCTGCATTCTCTGACTCAACTGTGCAATTAGTGGAAGGAAGAGGTCTATGCATTTGTATTAACAATAACTGCTGCTCAAGGAGTCTGACAATAAATTAATTAAAGTGAAAGTTTATTTATATAGCCCTTTTTACAGATTTAAGACACAAAGTGTTTCACAATAAAATGTGTAAAAATATAAATACAGACAAAACATAAAATTAAGAACACAATTAACAAGAACATAGACTAAAAACAAAATAAGCATAGTGTCATGAAAAAATATGAAATAAAAGCAAGTATGAATAAAATAGTCTTTAGCTGCTTTTTATCCCTCTGTAGTACAAACTGACAATACAATGTAAAAACAAAGAAGTTCATTATGGGGTATTGTGTGTAAAACTTTGATGGAAAAAATTAATTTAATCCATTTTGGAATAAGGCTGTAACATAAAATGTGGAAAAAGTAAAGCGCTGTGAATACTTTATGGATTCAGTGTATCTTCTTTTGCTGCCCTCTCATGTGTAGAAAGTTCCTTTTTTCCTTTTTTCTTTAGGCAAATAGTTGCATTTAAAGCTTTTAATATTTATCCATTCCATTGATTCTGTACACTTACATTTATGGGCAGAACTAAGGTTATAAAACATCTTGAGTATTAATCCTCAGTGAGTCGACCTTTAAAAATGTCCTCATACCTCCAGGTAGCTTTATTTATCTTGTTCTTCATGGATTAGCAAAGGTAATATTAGTTCTTAAATGATGAATGCTTTTAAAATATAAACACTATTCCAGTGTTATTTTTAGTATTTATTTAAATAAAAAGGAAATTGTATTAAAAGCCTTGCTCCAACCTCCCATGTCCACTTTTTTCAGACCGATGAGCTGGATGATGATGATGGAGCTCGACCACTGGCTGAGTCACTGCTCCTGGCTATAGCTGACCTGCTCTTCTGCCCCGACTTCACTGTGCACAGCCACAAAAGAGGCCCTGTGAGTAACCTGCGTTGTGACACCGTGCAAAACAACACTTTTTGTTTGTCATCTCACCACCTGCCTTCAAAACTAGTTAAGAGTTGAGAAATTTTTAAAAGCTGTCAAGTTTTTTTCTTGACTTCACTCTCATTACTGGATTTGAAAGATTAGGCATATTTTGAAAGCGCAGTTTCCTACTTCCTGATCAGTAGTTGCCTAACTAACCTGTCACTCGAGTTTTGCTGAAGGAAAAGATAGCAAAAGACAACACTTTCTTGGTCACAGCAAAAAGAAATCCTTCTCTCTCCTTGAGATTGTAAAGAATGCTGCTTATCAGACAAGAAGTTTCAACTAACAATGGATGAACTCACAATTCATGCTTTGTAATTATGATATTTACTCTAAATAAATTAATGATTTTCTTTGGATGATTATTTTTATACCACATCCAGGACTCGATAGAGAGCATGCAATCATTAGACAGCTGTGAGTACATCTGGGAGGCAGGAGTTGGATTTGCACAGTCGCCCCCTCTCAACTATATCCATGATCTTAATAGGTGAGTTAACTGGATTTACAGCTGCACCTGACAACTTCTGCATCACTTAATTTCTCTTTTTTAATTTGGTTACTTTTTGTTTTTTAAATTGTTTTATTTTCCTGTCTTCCTCTGTGTTTTTTCACCCTCAGGGCCGAGCTGCTGAGGTTGTTACTGACCTGCTTCTCAGAGGCCATGTACCTGCCTCCTTCAACAGACAACAGCGTCCTCAACCCGTGGGTGACTTTCTTCTGCTCCACAGAAAACAGGTAATGGCTCATCCCCACATGTATGAACAAACATGCACTCATAAACCGGAAGTAAAACCTGGAGCCACTTTGAGACACAGAGGGGGATCATGCAGAGGTCAGGCACAAGTTTAACACCAAAAATCTTGTGATTCACGTGATACTATAAATCACAATCAATCTGTTTTTATTTGATCATGAACATGTTCTACTCTGGTTGTTATTGTAAAAAAAATAGCATGGGAAAAGCTAAGCTTACATTTCTTGCCAAACAACAGGTATGACAGGTGAGGCTAGCTGTGATCAAGATAAGGAGCAAAGCAGACAAACAAATCATACTGTTAAGCTTTGACCAGGTGCCAGCATAGAGAGATCAGAACAGGTTGATTCAGGGGTTAAACTGGGCTGAAATGGACTCCAGACAAGTTCTGCCTTTTTCAGTTTTGCCAGATCACAAAAAAACTCTTATCTCATGCTGAACAATCACAAGGAGAATATTGGGATCTTTCTCAAACTTGGTCAAACATCTCCTTCATCATGTAATAGTCAAATCATTACTGTTTCCAACCCGATTCAAGATGGCTGCCACAGAAAACTGACCCTGAAAACCACAAATCTGGCTATATTTCACTCAGTTTAAAAGATATTGAGCTAAAATTTGGTGTGGTTGTAGCTGAGCATAATATTATGCATACATTTATTGTTAAGGTTTGACCAAAACAGCTACAGCTCTGTCATTTCTCAATATAAAATGATCTTTGTTTAAAACTCTTTTTTAGTCTAGAGATTTTTTGTGATTTTTCTAACATGTTCTTTATGTTTTTCTCTTCAGACATGCTCTGCCTCTGTTCACATCTCTGCTCAATGTGGTGTGTGCTTATGATCCGGTGGGTTATGGGATCCCGTATAACCACCTGCTGTTCTCTGACTACCGGGAGCAGCTGGTGGAGCAGGCAGTACAGATCCTCATTGTGACCCTGGAGCATGATGGAGGGGTTCCTCACCCCCCTGCTTCACCATCCAGCATTGAGGAACAAGAGGTATGACAAGAGAACAGCAAAGAAATCAGTTTGTTGATGAGATTTGATGTCATATTCAAACAATCTTCTTTTCATTGTGCAGCCTGCAGGCCCTGAAAACCTGTTTGTAAATTACTTGTCAAGGATTCACAGAGAGGAGGTTTGTGATAAATGTTTCTGATAGAAAAACTTAAATTTCTAAGAAAATCAGTTGTGTAAAGCATGTTCTTGTGTTTTTCTGTTTGTAGGACTTTGACTTTGTACTGAAGGGCCTCGCCCGTCTGCTGACCAACCCTCTGACTCAGACGTATCTGCCCAACTCCACCAAGAAAATCCAGTTCCATCAGGAGCTGCTGGTGCTGTTCTGGAAACTTTGCGACTTCAATAAGGTTAAATAGAACAAAAAACAAAGCCATATTAGACATTAGAAGGGTCAGAATTTTCACTATGTATCTATCATAATCCATTTTGTGCTCTTTTCTTAGAAATTCCTGTTTTTTGTCCTGAAGAGCAGTGATGTGTTGGATGTTCTGGTTCCTATTCTTTTTTACCTGAACGATGCCAGGGCTGATCAGTGTAAGTCCTCTTTTTTTCATTGTTATAGAAGACATGCATAAATACTGTAAACCTTTTTTTCTCTTAACTCTTAATATTGAGTAGATTTTCTAGGCTGTAAATCACATTAACATCCATGTAAATACCAGGATGCAGGGCAGCAGAACACTGTGTTGCAGAAAGATAAACTAGTATTACTTTCTTTACCTGCCAGTGGTCGTAATGTTGTGGCTGAACAGCGTAGACTAGAAAAGTTTGTATATTCTGTGAAAATGTAGTCCGAATCCTGAGCGCTGAATGACTTCGCTGAAATGTTTTGAAGAAGCTGAAACTGAATTGTTAAAGTTAAAATAATCGGAACAAAAGGTAAAATTAGCAAAAGCTGAAAGCCAAAACCAGCAAAACAGTAGACAGAAGCCAAAATGAAGCAAAGATGCTGAAGGTTTTTCAAGAATTGGATAAGAACTCAGTGCATTTCTATAAGAAAAAAGATAAATAAAGTTAAACAGTTCAAAAAGTATAAAATTTACAAAAAATGAAACTCATAGCCATAATGTCCTGGACCAGCTGAGTCTTTTGATACCTAAATGGCTGAAAGCATGTTGAAGTAGTTCAAACAGCTACAGATAAAACTTTAAACAGGAAAGCGGTCGTATTAATGCTGATTCAGCATTCACACGGTTAACCTCTGGTGTGATGTATCCTTACTGCAGCACGTGTTGGACTCATGCACATTGGTGTGTTCATTTTGCTGCTGCTGAGCGGAGAGAGAAACTTCGGTGTGCGCTTGAATAAGCCCTATTCTCTCCACGTACCCATGGACATCCCTGTGTTCACAGGGACTCACGCCGACCTGCTCATAGTGGTGAGACAGGCACAGAATACTTCTTTAAATGCCATATATTTGCCAACTGTCTATTTATAGTCATTGATTATTGGCTTACTAAAATATTTCATTCATTTCAATACTTTTCTTGTTTCTTTTCTTTCTTGCTTTTTTTCTAGGTTTTTCACAAGATTATCACCACAGGACACCAGCGTCTCCAACCCCTCTTTGACTGCCTGCTCACCATTATTGTAAATGGTAAGTTGTTCTGCTGCTTTCCTCTGTGTTTCTTTAAATCATCAACGTTTCATTTTTTTTTGTTTCTTCTTTTAGGTAAATGTCATAAAAAGCAGTTGTTGATGTTATTGCCTGTGTTTGTGTGCATCAAGTTAACAAAATATCTCATAAACCACTGGATGGATTTTAATGAACCTTTCAGAAAGTAATCATTGAATGTACACCTACAACTTATTAACTTTTGGATTCAACCCAATTCAAGATGGCTGCCACAGCTGATCCACCTGAGCCAACAGGAAAATATGCTATAACGTTGTCAAATTTACAGATATTGAGTTAAGGTTTGATGTGGTAGTAGCTGAGAGTCATTTTCCACACATGCTCTAAGTGCTAAGAGTTCCTGTGATATCACATGAGGTTGCTTTCCTTCAAGGAATACTATGCTTTTAATTGTAGTTGTTTTAATCTAATAGAAGTATTTTAAATATTACATTTCTCGTGCTTGTTCAGTTTCCCCCTACCTGAAGAGCCTGTCTATGGTCGCTGCCAATAAACTGCTCCACCTGCTCGAGGCCTTTTCAACAACCTGGTTCTTGTTCTCTGTCGCCCAGAATCATCACCTTGTCTTTTTTCTTCTTGAGGCTTTCAACAATATTATTCAGTACCAGTTTGACGGTAGGACAAAGCTGGGAAACTTCTATTTTGTGCAGGTATTTTTAGGTTTTGCGGTACATGTGTATGTTCATTCATTTTTCTGCATTCTCTCCTTAACAGGAAACTGCAGTCTAGTGTACGCCATCATCCGCAAGCGGAATGTATTCCATCAGCTGGCCAACCTGCCCTCTGACCCCGCTTCCATCCAAAAGGCTTTGCAGAGGAAGAAGAAGTCGCCGGATGTTATTTCTCGCACAAGCTCCCAGGAGACTGTGTCCATGGAGGGCTCACACCCTGCAGCACCAGCAGAGCCTGGTACACTCAAGGCCAGTCTAGTCGCTCTACCAGGTACGAAAGAAAGAAGTTGCTTTAGGTTTTGAATGCTAAATGTTGTCTTAGTTTAGCTTGATGCAGGATGACAGCTGCTCAACTGCTAGAGGCCTTTGTCAGATTTTGTAATGCATTATTATGTATGACAGCTTTGGACTGCCGATAGGTGCTGTAGCAATATTATACAGAATGTTATTGTTGTGCCTGTTTATATTTTACTTATTAGTCAAGCTAGTGAGTCATAAACTTTTGGAGTCGACCCAATTGAAAATGGCGATCACAGCTAATCAACCTTAGCTTATACAAAAATGGCTATACCTCAGGGAATTTTAGAAATATCAAGTTAAAATTTGATGTGATAGGAGTTAAAAATGCTTTTTTTTCAAGGTTTAACCAAAATGACTACAACTTTGTCATTTGTCAACATAAGATGATCTTAGACTAAAACTCTGACATGAAAGGAAATGGGTGATATGCTTTCTTTCAAGGAATGCTAGGCCTTTAATTTCCATTCAGAATGGAAACAAATAGCCTGGGAGCTTGAGGGTTCTACGTAGTATCTTAGCTGTTCCTAGGACTGCACTCTTCTGGACAGAGATCTCTGAGGTTGTTCCATCCTGGGATCTGTTGGAGCCACTCTTCCAGTATCTTAGCCTTGCCATTCTCCACCACCTTAGGTGGAGTCTCCCACTTTGACTGTGGGACTTCCAGTCCATACTCAGTAAATATGTTTCTGTACACTATTCCAGCCTGTGCAGGGGCTTGTCTTTCCACGAGGGTTCCTTTTTCTCCTCTTCCACGTTGGGTTTCTGCTGCCTGAGACATTCACTTAGCAGATCATCATTGGGGGCTTTCTTCTTGATGTACTCCAGGATCTTGGTTGTTTCATCCTGTATAGTGGCTCTGATGCTCACTAGTCCTCTGCTTCCCTCCTTTCTCTTAGTGTACAGTCTCAGGATGCTGGACTTAGGGTGAAACCCTTCGTGCATTGTGAGGAGCTTTCGTGTCTTGATGTCAGTGGCTTCTATCTCCTTCTTTGGCCAGGTTATTATACCAGCAGAGTATCTGATGACTGGCACAGCATACATGTTGATGGCTTGGACTTTGTTCTTACCATTCAGCTGGCTCTTCATCCTGGTTGCTATTTGTCTGCGGTATACCAAGGTACTTGTAGCTGTCCGGGACATCTGCAATGTTGCCTTCAGGTAGTTCAACCCCTTCAGTGGTGATCACCTTGCCTCTCTTGGAGACTATTCGGCTGCACTTATCAAGTCCGAATGTCATACCAATGTCCTTGCTGTATATCCTGGTGAGGTGGATCAGTGAGTCGATGTCTCGCTCACTTTTGGAATACAGCTTGAGGTCATCCATGTAGAGGAGGTGGCTAATGACTGTTCCACTGTGGAACTGGTATCCATAGCCACTCTTTGCATTATATATACAGTTTTATATATATATATATATATATAGATAGATAGATAGATAGATAGATAGATAGATATATGCTTTTTGAAAGTTCCTGTTTAATTTTCTTCTGATCTGTCTGCCTGGCCTTGTCTTCCTTCAGGCATTGACAAACTGACAGAGAAGTCCCAGGTGTCAGAGGACGGCACCATGGTGTCAGTCCCAAAGACAGACTCTCCACACACGGGGCACTCAGACCAAAGTGCAGCCGCTGCGACTAGTGACACAGAGTCCAACTCAGGAAGAGACAATGAAGTCAGTTCATTCCTATTTTTTTGCATGTATTTTCCTAAATTTAATAGCAAGTTTGTTAAACTGCATCCTCACATTACCAGGACGTTTTCTACACTGAAGCTGAAATGGAAAGAAGACGTTTGTCGAGTGCATCTTCAACTTCATTATGGGCTCCCACACCAGAGTGGGTCAGTAAAATGTTCTGCTTTATGTTCTGTTTTTGAGTAATGGCTCTGTTCTTGATATTAGTCAAAGTAAACATTTAACATATTTTTTTTTAACCCAGATCTTGTCCTGGAAGTGCAAGTTGCCCCTGCAGACTATCATGCGTCTTCTACAAGTGCTTGTTCCCCAGGTGGAGAAGATCTGCATAGACAAGTTGGTTTTATTTATGCTCCTATTGCAAAACCTTTATTGTTGCTCATTAGAAAGTGAAATACTGCTAAGGTGCTGCTTTCTGTTTCACCACAGAGGTCTGACAGATGAATCAGAGATCCTGAAGTTTCTTCAGCACGGCACATTAGTGGGTCTGCTGCCAGTTCCTCACCCCATCCTGATCAGAAAGTATCAGGCCAACGCCGGCACTGCCATGTGGTTTCGCACCTACATGTGGGGCGTTGTTTATTTGCGGTAAGTCAGACATAATAAGGAGACTGACATCATAAAATTTGGACCAAAACTGACATGGTCTTTGTTTTGTTTTTATCTTTATTTTATTTATTTATTTTTTTTTAAGCAATGTGGATCCTCCCATCTGGTATGACACAGATGTTCGTCTCTTTGAGATCCAAAGGATGTAGACAAGAAGCTTTAAGACTGAAAAAAAAAGACTTGAGACTCCAGGGTTCCTCCTTTCTTCAGTATCTGCTGGTTTCCTGGTAAACCTCACTGTGTTCAACGTTCCTTCTGATTTTGATCTTTGCCCCTTGCACTTAGAGAAATTTAAAGATTTATGAATTATCATCTGTAATGTCAATAAACAGTTGTGTTTGTACATTTAGTGAGACCTCAAGACGGCTGAATGTTTGCTGAAGCACTGAAACGACTGGAGCGTTTGCTAAAAACTGAAGCTCTTTTTGTGGCATAGGAGTGGAAGAGAAAAATATTTAACTTTTGTCTTATTTGTCGTAGAGGATGTGGTCCTTTCCATCAGAGCTATGTATGTAATCTATCTTGGATGGCAAAGTATTAGTGTTTCATATTATTTATTGTATTTGCTTTAAAGTGAACTTGCACCTTTCTGAGTTGTCCGTTTTGTTTTGTGACATTTGAGGATAATAGTACTGATGTTTTTATGTAAAAGATGGGTTTGTTTTGATCTAGCTTGCAATTCTGACATGCTTAACTTTAAAAACGTGTATTTTCCTGAAAATGTCTTGAAAAAATATATTGAAATGGAATCAGTGACTACTGTGTTGATCGTTCGGTTATGATGAAAAATCTGAAAGTGAAGGTTTGCAGCTAAAAGCTTTGTTAAATGCAGCAGTGGTTCTTTACAAATGTCAGGGCTTTTACAACTTGGACAATTCAAGCCCTTTCCTGTCATTACCTACACATAAAGATTACACTTTCGCATGTTAGCCACTAGATGGCACTATACTCCTGTTCAGGGCTCAAATTGGAGTTAACATAAAAAAAATCCCAGATTATTTTACCCATTAAGGTCTTTACAAAAACAGGTAAACCCAATTAATCTGATTAAAATGCAGTTTCAGGATTTTTATCAGGATAAACCTAATTATTCCTTGAATGTGAATCCACAATATTCGCACAGAAATCGGTATTATCAGGCTTGCATTATAAAGTGTTTTACACACTTTAGTGGCAAAGTGATAATTCTTGTGTTGGCAATTTACAGCTCAATATTTTCCGACCTCATAGAAAAGATGCCACACAGACCTTTTTGGCCTCAAATCTTGATAGTTATTCCTTTCACTGTCTGGTTATGATGGTTATCGTTATTGAGCAAAGAAAAAACATTATTAAAAAATCAGAAACGATTTAGGACAGTGTATTGTCACATGTTGGTTCTTGAAGCAGCCTTTTCTTTCACAGTAGAAATTTGCTAATGTTTTTTTTTCCCCCTTCTTGCCTGACACTTGTTTATTGTGAACGCAGTCCACAAGGCACAGGAAGGTTTGCATCAGTTACAGTATCCTGATGACACGAAAATAACTGGAAATTGTGTTGCTACATTTGCGAAGAACATAAACTTAGTCCAGTGTTTATATAAAATTCTGGATCATTACACTATGAAGGGTCATTTTACTTTGCTGTGTATGGAGCTAAAACAGTCTCGTATTTCACAAATGCGCAGCACGATTCACACGTGCACAGGAGGATTCACAAATGCTCAGAACAAGATTCTGGAAATAATTACTTCCAACTTTAATTATAAAGGTGTGCTAAATTATATCCTGTAAGCTGATTTAATAATTAATTTAAATCCACAGACCAGAAGCAGTTTGTAAATCAGGATATATTTGTGTTTGCATCAGAAATACAGGTGTAAATCTTGTTCTGTGCATTTGTGAATCCTCCTGTGCACGTGTGAATCGTTCTGCACAAACTGTTTTAGCTCCATAGCTGTGTGCCCTGCCCACATTGCAACCACACAACATGCTGGTCATATTAAAATCACTCATAATGGATCCATTTGAGAAAGTTTTCATGTCTGTTTATATTTTACATTCATATCGCAGAAAGCATGATCCAGTTGAAAAAACAGCCTTTTTATGTAAAAATGTAAAAGTACAATAAGCTAAATTTGTCAATGTAGAAAACTTTAAATGTATTTGAGTGACTAAACTGAACTTGTAATCTTTTAACACCTAACTAGCAGCAACATTTCTTGCTAGATGTATTAGTGTTCAGACTGTGTTGAGGATAGTGAACCATATTTTAGCTTTAATCTCTAAATTGATTGAGTTATTGTCAATATTGTGTTGGTTAAGGTCAATTATCTTTGGCAGCCATCTTGAATTGGGGTGTCTCCAAACGTTAAATGAGTTGCCGACGTATGTCCAATGATTGCTTCGAGAGTTTCACTAAAATCTGCCCGGTGGTTAACAAGATATTTTGCTAACAAATAGAGATTTGATGCCAATAGTTGATGACAAAGTCAGAAGCACAAATATTGCACTGATTATTTACCTTTCAAAAGATTTGGAACAAGTACACAACATCTGTTGAGCTATATTTTTCTGGTGTTTACAGAAGTCATAAATCTTAAGTTGTACAGAAATTAGCTGAGTGAGCAGCCTTTAGGATCCTGACAGGCTGAACATGGTGTGACACATGAAAATATGCTGGATCAGCTCATTGTCGAGACAATATCTTGTAATTAAGACTTTTTTTTAAATGAAAGTGGCAGAAATGCGCTTCCATACAAAGGAATAGCGCGGAGGAGGCACTTTTTCACAAACATGCATCAGATAAATGCAACCACTGTGATTACGTGGTGTTCCCCTGACTGTTCCACGCAAAAGTCTACATCCTTCCGTCACGGTCCGAGCTCATGCACGTCTCACGTATTTCTATACAACAGGTGAGGAAGTGCAGGTTTAACAGTGTTTATGCAAGTCCACTTCTCAGAAACATTTATTAGGAGTCATTCATGGTGAAACCTGATGTACCGTGGAGACACTTAAAATGACAGTTTACTAAATAGAGATTCAGCACGTCCTCAGGTGACAGGAGGATCTATATGATGCTAAGGTTTGTAGCGGATATGCTGATCTGCTTCAATGAAAGGATTCAGTGATGAGAGGTAATAAATCATCATATGAGATACTTTTATTTTGACAATATGTCTGATTGAAGCAGATTCCTTTCATTTTGAATGATATACTAAATGTGATATTGAGTGTCCACAAGAAATAATATTCTGCACAAACCCAAATGAGTTGTAGACACTGCTTATGATTTATTACAATCGTTCTTTTAAAATAGGCCATACATATTTTCATTATAAAGGAACAATAAAAAATTCTCTCTAAAAGAGTTGCATATCGCCCACTTCCTTTCATTATGATGAAAAATGACAGAGTTGTAGTAATTTGGATCAAACCTTGACAATAATGTTTTGCGCAGTCTCATAATATCATGAAATGTCACACAGAACATGTGTTAGGGATGACTCTCAGCTACTGCCACGTCAAAATTTAGCTCAATATTTGTAAAATTGGCTCAGTTACAGCAATTTTTATGTTTGTTAAGGTCAGTTGGCTGTAGTGGACATCTTGAATGGGAATGACTCCAGAAGTTAATCAGTTGTAGATGTCGATTCAATCATTACTTTCTGAAAGTTTCAGTAAAATTTGTTCAGTGTTTTGTGGGATCTATTACTAGCAGTACAAACAAACACATTTGCACACTGCCTTTGCCAGTGGGTGAAAAGTTTATAGGAATATGTAAATATATAGGAACAATAAAAATAGATTTTTAACATTTTAAACAGGTTAAAACAGTACACCCCTTCACACACAAGCACACACACAAACAGGAAGACTCATACTAAAGTAGAAAATAAGAATTAAAAGTAGAGAAGAAAAAATAGTGTACTTGCCACTGTTTATCTGTTTAAAAGGAGCAGGAAAATGTAGAAACTTATTTAAACTTACCTCCTGTCTATACACTTGTATAACTTGTTTTTATATTTCAGGTGTGTTAATGCAGATGGTGTAAATCTTTTACAGATCAGCTGCTTGAGCAGAAAGAGTGTGTGGAGTTTGATCCCAAACTTGTGATCAACACAAGGGCAAACTGCTGATTGGCAAAGATCACAAAATGTTCCCACTACCTGTCAAAAATATTCAAGATGCTGAACACACCACACGCGCTCCTGCTCGTCTGCCTTGTTGGGGCAACAGATGCTTTTTATAAACAGTGGATTCCTGACACCAACTATGAGAATAAAACCAACTGGGATAAAGGAGATGTTCCATGTGGCAGCGACAGAGTTCAGTTTTCAGCTCAGAGGAAAGTGTCTGTGTTTGTGAAGACGACTCATGCCGTGCAGGAGATGCAGCTGCCCGTCGATGGAGAGCTCATACTGAATTCAGGGGCTGGGTTTTACGTCGTCAGTGGCCAAGACCCCAGCTGTGGAGCAGGCGTGAGGACCAAGTTCAAAGACTCAGACTCTCTTCAGTGGTTTGATCCAGCTCTGTGGCAGGCAGCTGCAACTCTGAATGACCTGCAGCAGGGAAATTTCCTGTTCTCAGTGCATGAGGAGAGCGTGCCCTGCCAGCATGATGATGTTGTTTTCAAAGCTCTCTCCTCCTTCCGTGTGGACACTGGCTCCAGCCAGTCCACCATCCCTGTCAAATCTGTGTCCGTGCTGGGGGAGACGTTCGACAGCAGGTCTGAGTTCTCCCAGTACCTCAGCTTGCGCTCGGGTCAGCTACAGTTTCACGGGTCCTCAGTTGTCACAGTTGGAAATCCAAGCTGTGGGGATCCTACTGGCTGTGACTGTGGGAACTCTGTAAACCATCAGCAGATCTGCAGTTCAGTAACTTGTGCTTCTGTGAGCTGTGAAATGCCTCTCCTTCCCATGGGACACTGCTGTCATGTGTGTGGTGCCATTATTACCATCAGTTATACTGGAGGCTTCAACTTGCAGAATTACAGGGACCGAATCCAAAGCCTATTTCTTACTCAGCCACATTTTGAGACCATTCAGCTGGGCATGTCTAAAGTCTTAAAGCCGCAGCGAGTATTGCGAGTGATCCCTTTTGGCACATCACCTGAGATTCAGGTGGTCATTGTAGATGGAGAGACAGGGGAACTGTCAGAGGCTCTGGCCCAGGACATCATCAAGGATGTTCAATCTCATGGATCTAAACTGGGAATCACAAAGGCTGAACTTCAAGCCTCCACTGGGAATACCAGCACTCCCCAAAGTAATGCAGGGATGGTGGTTGGAGTTGTGTTTGCAGTTTTGCTTATGATTGCACTTGTTGTTATCTTGGCTGTTCTGATCCGTAAGGGTATGGTGCAAATGCCACCTATGCCTTCAATGCCATCCCTGAGCTTCTTCCAAAGAAACGCAGACGTTGGAGACCATAATGGGGCTGCTGATCGTGGCTTTGATAACCCAATGTTTGATAAACCTGACATGCTGAGCGACATTCCTGGTCTATACGAGTCTGATCATAACACAATAGCCTTGACTCGCACAGGTGTGCACTTTATAAATCCAGTTTATGATGAGAATGAGTCAGATTTTTCAGTTTAAGTTGACCTTCACACACATTACTGATTAAAAGTTAACTTACCTTTGTATTAGCATGATGATTTTACAGTTCATGAATGATAGCTAGTTCGATTTATAACAGCTAAACATTGTCAACAAGATCATAAATTGTAGTCAGATAATAAAACTTTTAATTACCAAATAAACTTGGAAGACAAATCAAAGAACTGTGAATTACGGGTGTTCTCTTTTTCTTGTTTATATTAGATTTGAGAGCACTGCAATGGTAACAAAAGTGTGGGTGGAACAAAGTGTTTGTTTATGTTGCACTGTTGCCACTAGATGGTAGTAAATTTAATCTTCATTGACATACATGAGAAAAATCTATCATTTGTGCAACATTACCTTGTCCTTGTCACGTAACCTGTATAAACATTTGCAGTGATTACAGGATTTTCAAATGCATCATTTTGCATTAAACCAGAGAAACTACATTGTCGTTCTTTGACAACCAGACTGTTACATAAAGGGGCTCTATAAAGTTAGTAATGTAAGTATGGAGCAACTTCATGGGATCTGTTACACTGTAGAAAGACACGGAGCCTCGATCAAAGTCCAGATATAAACCGATCCTGGTGATATCTAGATCGATTTCCAAAGCTGTTGCTTCACCTGCATGCCAGGCAGAAAACCCCCAGCTGTCTCGTCCTATGCACCAAGAATAATCATTCCCAGTGATGCAGCTGCTGCTTTGCTCCCCCTTGCGATCAATACTCTTGTAGGCGACACCAATATGAGCACCCTCCCCATTCAGCTCTGCTTCAATGTAATGTCTTCCTAAGTAAAGGCTCTCTGAGCTCATGGCCTGACGCCAAAATTCAAAGCGACTGGGGTGGTCAGGGTAGCTGTGCTGCCAGGGGCTGGTGTTGGTCAGCTTTCTGTCGTCCTCTGTTCTACGTAGAAAAAGATGGGTGGTGTCTGGGTCAAAGGTCAAACTCTTTGTGTCTGAAACAGGAAATAGTTTTGCATTAATCAGCTATGATTGACAGAAAGCAGAATATTGTGTTGAAAAGGATTTACATTTCAAGAAGTCTTCTCGTGTCTCAGGGTCAGACAGGACTGAAGGCTGAGGTTCTATCATCGGGGGCTTAACACCTGTTCAATAAATTTACAGAAAAAAAAATATTCATAGATTTTTTTTACCTTGGAATGTTTCATTTAAATAAATATTTGATTATAAAATTATTTTAATTTGATCTAAACAGAAAAAGACAAAACTAAAGACCCTTTTATGCCAGTTCCACAACACAAAATACAGCAAAGACTGAGGAGAATCAATATTTTTGCATGCTGTTAAAAAAAACAATTAGCAAAACTTTATTTAAATAAACACCTAGCATTCCTTAAAGGAATACATATCACCCACTGCCTTTCAAACCAAAGTTTTAGAGTAAGATCATCTCATGTTGAGTTGTAGCCGTTTTGATCAAACCTTGAAAATAGGGTCATACACAAACACATGCAGTATGACAAGATGTCATGCTCAGAGTATGTGTTGGGAATGACTCTCAGCTACTACCACACAAAATTAGATTCATTTTTTGTGTTAATGTCACGTGGTAATGTTGTTTAGCAGTGGCGGACATAAAATTTATATCATTCTAGATCAAAGCAGTGGACCAATAGACACCATACAATCACACAATCATCTTTAGATGAATACTTAAATCATTTCTGCCAAGATCATGCATGATTTTCTGGAAAAAGTCTGAGGTAATTAAAATCACACAAATGCAGGAGATTTTAAGTAAATCATATGAAGACAGCTTTCCACATTTTGCACATCATACTCATTTTTTCACTGAAGGAATGTAGAACTAGGTCACACAGCTCCTGCGTAACATCCGCCACTGCTTGGCCATATGAGTACAGATAATCCATTCTGTTGATGTGCACAGCAGGCATACACACATCTGCCACTCCTGTCTCCCACTCTGAGTAGTCCTGAAAACAGAAAACACAAATGTAACAGGTATCCGGTTTGTGATGTGAAACGATGCTGTGAAAAACAGTGAACATATTTCCTCTGAACCAGAACTCAGTTTCTGTGAAGTATATACTATCAACACACCCTCATCCTACATTAACTCTTTCTCAGAGAACATCTCTTACTAGTCCCTTCCAACATGAAACATTTGACCCTGCTCTCCACTGAACTCTGTTACTTTACTTCAGTTTAAGCCTGTGGTAACTAAGCTAAACCAGTGAGTAAAATTATATATTAAGTGTATTCAATCCATCCATCTTCTTTACCTGCTTTTTCCATTCCGGGTCGCGGGCAGCCGGTGCCTATCTCCAGCAGTCACTGTGCAAGAGGCGGGGGACACCCTGGACAGGT
>JAOXNZ010000021.1:9458754-9474418 GCA_028566095.1 Kryptolebias brasiliensis | reverse complement strand
AGACTCATAGGACACATGTTCGGTCAGTACTACTCAGGCTTCTTCAGAACAATTTGTTTACCTATTTTTTTCCCCCAACCAGAATCTTCAGTCTTCCAGAGAATCTATTATCAAAATGTATTTGATTCACTACAAACAGTGGTTTATAATGTGTCATGAAGCGGGATATTGGGTAACGGTGATTAGTTTAAAGTTAGAAGATATTTTTAAAAAAAGAGTGAATATTATTTTTTAAGCTGAGTTTCTCTGAGCTGAGTTATTTTAAGTTTAAATTAAAAAAAAAAAACCTGTGTAGAAAATCAAATTTAGGTGAAGGAGTGTGGTAATACTGCTCTGTCTGCAGGGAAACAATTTGACCACTAGATGGCAGCAAACAAACTGAGTAGAGTTCATGTATTGTTTTCTTTTTTATTATTTTGCATTTAATATTGTTGATATTCTGTGGAGCTGCTATAATGTCAGTGTGTTATTCCAAGAATTTAAACTTCAGTATAATGTTTTCATGGAGAATAAGAAATATTTGATAAAAGGTCAAGAGTCTGTTGAACAGTTTTTGTTCAGTGGTGTAATGTAACTACACACTTGAAGTCAACTACATGCTTCTGGTACTTAGATGATTAAATTTGCTTAATTTAATCACTTATTTTGAATTTTACACAATTTCATGTGAAAACCTTAGTTACAAGTTATTTAAACGAGAGAGGAGCACAAATGTATGAAGAGGTGTCCATCCGTTCGTCCGTCCGTCCATCCATTAGACAAACACAATAGTCTAATTTTTCTTTGGTGAATATTAACAGAACAGTCTAACCTTTCTGTGGTGATTAATAAAGCATTTTTAAATATTAACATTGTATTTGTTTTAACAATGAAGAGTTTGAATCTGAACCCTGTATTCAACATTAGGTTATTCACCAAATAACTTTATTTAAAGAAAACCCACATGGAAGACAAAATCTCTTATTTTTTATTTATTTATTTTCAGATACTTTAAATAAAAGTATAAATATGGGGTAACATGTCATTTAAATGGTCATTTAACTTTCCTTATGTTTGACTGTTTAATGCGCTATATGAGACATTTTATCATAAACTTAAAAATTTTATTCAGCACAGCTCAGTCTACTTTTATAAAAATAAGTGAATAAAAGCTTTTAGGGGTTGTCACCCAGTTGTATCAGTACCAGAAATCAAAGTGATTAACTTTGCATTTATACTTCACCATAACACAAGTCATTGCAGTAATGTATGAAGAGGCAACAAAGAAATAGAACCAGAAAAAGATCTTATCCGCTCTGTTTGCAATCTTCTCATACTGTGCATGTTTCTGCTCTTTGGTGTCAAGAGCTTCCAGGAATTTGACCACCTTTCTGAGCATTTGGATGTCCTCAGAGACATCCAGGTGGATGACACTGATGCCATCTTTGACCTCTGAAGAGGTAAGAAAACAGACAGAGCAGATTCATCAAGACTCCATGAGAAAACAGTTCTCATCTTCAAAAGTAGCTCTGTTTCAGTACAGGCTTAATCACTTTCTTTCACAATAAAGCCTCATTCACCTTCGTCCTTGTTTTTTTCGCTGTTTCCTTTGTCTTGTCGGGCAGAACATTTGGACAAGCAGTTCAAAGCAAGCAACCCATCTTTGGCCACCCTTGTCAGCATCATGGACACCAGCATGCTCAGCACAAGGAGGATCAGGCAAACGCAGAAGTGAGTTCCTGAAACACCCACACAGTCAGTTATTGAGATGTTCCTGTCTGTTTTCTTTGTGTGTGAGATTGTTTGTGTTTGCGCGCCCCATGACTCACGGATGATGGGGCTGCACTGGCTGTCTCCAGGGAGCTCGTTGTTGAGGATGTTCAGGAACATGGTGAAGCTGAGCGCCAGCGTAACCTTGAACATGTTGCGTTCTCCGCCTCTCAGCGGCAGAGCGAAGCTGACTAAATCAGCTAAGACGATCAAAATACTGGGCAGCATTAATGTTATGAAGGGGTTTGAATATTTGATGCTCAGTCCCACCTGAAGTGAACACAGAAGAATCAGTGGATACACAGATGTGGTGAAGAAAGGGTAAGAAGATAAAGACATCATATTCAAACCAACAGCTCATAGGGAGTACATATGAGCAGTCAGTATCTTACTTGCAGTAGATGGCAGTCAGAGATCTCAGTTTAGAAAATCTTGAAGAAATCTTTATGTCAAACTATGGTTGATTTCAGAGTGGATTTCTGCCATTTAAGACAAATCATGCCTCCATTTTTAAAATTAAATTCACATCATTATAGCAAATAATGTTAACAAGTTCATTGATCATGTGACTGTTTATCAGAATTCTACTTCACAATCACAGACGCCACTAGCCATTGTCAGAGTTCTTATGTTAAATATTGCTGTAGCTGGAATTTGATTAATTGTTATTTAGCGGTGAAACTGATCACTTGGGTTTCTGTTTTTGAACTTACCATGATGTAATTGCGGTCATCTCGTTGTTTCTTGAGGGTTGCGAAATCTGTTTGCCAATCTCCGTGGGAACCATCAATCATCCTCACATCACCCAGACGTAGGCTTGTACCACAATCTACAGAGAACACAACTTTCCTTCATTTTTTAAAAATACTTGGGGATGTTTAATATCCCTGCTGCACAGTATGGAAATCCAGCTGAGTATGGATTTAGGAAAACTCCTCACATGAGAAGCAAATAATCTTCAAGAATCAAAAAAGAAGTTCAGTTTTCTTTGATTCAACTTGCCTGGGAATGACTGGGAATCCACAGCAGGATATTCATTTGTTATACAAGGACCAGGTCTATAGTTGGACTCTTTCAGCAATTTCTCAATAAATTTTAACTAAAGAAGTTAACTAAGGTTTTGAAGCAGAGCCATACCTCATTATCACAACCCCCTTAGTCTACCTTCAGCCATCCATTCTTCTTATGCATTGTTTCATCCCTACCTATTCTCATTCCTTACCACATTCTGACCCCTTCTCATCACACACATATTCCTCATCCATTATCCATGCCTCTTTGTATCCCATTCGTCCCTCATTCTTGACCCTTCTTGTCGCACTTATCCTCTCAGCTTCCTTATACCTCATTCCTAATTCTTCTCATTCTACTAATCTTTCTCATCGCTTATTACTGCCTCTTTTAATTTCACTCATCCCTCAACCCTAATCCTTCACATCCCTTTACTCCTTCACCCCTAACTCTTCTCATTCCACTCATCCTCCACTCCCTCATTCAAACATATTTCTATTCCACTCATTTCACATTCCTAACCTTTCTCATCCCTCATATCCTCTCTCAACTTTCTCATCCCTCACCCCTAACTCCTATCCTACTAATATTTTTCATCTTGTCATATCCTTCTCATTCCTCTGATCCCTCATACCCAAACCTTCTATTCTTGCATATCTTTCTCAGTCCACTCATCCTCATCCTTCATCTACATCTATTTTCATCTCACCCATCTCTCATCTCTATACCTTTTCTCATCCCACTCATTTTTCATCCCATCTCTTCTTGTCCCCATCCCATAATCTGGCAACAGTGATAAAATGAATCTTAATTAGGATGATGCAGATTTCCAAAATTGAATACACAGGCAGCTATGAGACTGTCAGTCCCATGAAGACATTTTCAAGGTTGTAGGTGTGTGCTGAACTTTCAGTGTGAGGAATGTTTGTATGAGTGAATATCTGAGCTTACCACCTGTGGAAAAGGTTTGGATTGCAACAGGACATTCATCCTCAGCGAAGGGATAGTTAAACAGATTGACTTCACAGTTCACCTCTGCATTTATGATCACACGGTGTGCCACTGTACCATTGCTGAATACCACCAGATCATCAGAAGCATGCTTCATACTTGTTGTTATTCTGCACACATATGCAGAGAGAGAGAGAGCAGGCATCTCAGGTAAGCTTCTGTTGGTCCATTATTGGAGTTTTGTCATAGTGGGAAGCCATGTACTTTAATGAACTTACCCATTTGTTACATGGAGCTGTGGGGTCCAGATTCTTTTTACTGGCAAAACCACTTGATCAAACTTGTAAACTGATGTGTCCCACGCCAAAGCTGGATCGAGCCATTCCTAGGTTTCAAAGTAGAAGTCATTGTCATCGAAGCATAATCTTTGTTTCTTCCTGTTTGTTGTATGAAAGTTTCTTTAAACTTACAATTGTAGCAACAAGACGACTATTGAGACGGAGATTCTTTGTGTCCTGTTCAAATGAAAACAGGTTAATTAAAGCATTTGCACGATCAGAACCTAAATGTGAGAGTTGAAATAGTTTGTTCCCATACTGATTGATTGAATACAATTTAGAAGGTGTTTTTTTTTGTCTGTTTATCTAAACTCAAAGGAAGAAATATACTAGCTGTCAGGCTTTAGTTTGTTACAGAAAACATTTAAGAAATTACTTACAACTGCCAGAGTTTGGTACTCGATGAATGGCACCTCAATTGGCAGGGTGCAGTTTTCATACTGAGGCTGGGAAAAATATTCTTTGTTGATTAACATTTGAGCCAGACATCTGCGCTCCGTGCAGTTGGGTCCAGCACGTACACGCCCTAAAATCAGACATAAATGTGCTCCAATACATTTCAAAATCCTTCCTCAGATTTTTTGCTCCATAAAGTCACTTTGATATTAATAATGGTTTTCCAAAATGTACTTACCTACAAAAAGTATCACCAGTAAGAAGGCTGGTCTCTTCACACTTTTAGTTTTAAGCTGAAACGTTTCTGACAGCATGTTTGCAGTTTTCTAGGTGGTTGGAGTTTCATGTATAACTAACGATTGCAGCTTTACTCCTCAGCTTTGTTCAGGCTTCAGCCTGATGTGACTCTTAAATAGCTGTGTGAACAACAGTCCTCAGAGGCACAAACACAGACAAAATAACTCAGCCATAATGGGGTTATAGAAAAATATCCTGCAATTAATTACTGGTGTGTTTCTCAGCGAGACTGTGTAAACAGTGGGATCACAAGTGCAATTAAACCCATTGTGTGCTTCCATGGCAGCAGATACAGGTAGCTCTGGCTCTTTTTTTTTGTCATCGTCACAGACTGGGCTGCTCAGTAATACAATGAGACTGAATTGGTCTGTCATTGAAAATGCACTGAAAAGATTCCCCGGTGATGTAAGCAGGACAAAGCCATAGTATGGCGGGTTAAGCAAAAGACAGACTGAAAAAAACCCTCTGTTTTGTCAGCTGGATAACAAATTATATTTTTGTTGTATATTGTCTTGAGTTTATTATGTTATATAATGTTCTGAAGGATGCTGGCCAAATATTTACTTTATATCAAGTTCATAATGTAAAAAGAAAAGTCTTTGTATTTTCTTTGTAATTAGTTTTTGCCTTATTAATTTTTTTAGTCCATATTAACATGTTATTAACCTTACACTTGGCTCTTCCCTCTTGGTTTTACACAGCAGCAGAATTTGAAAACTGAGCATGTTTTTATGTATTTCTTCTCACTTGGCTTCTTTTGGTTCTTATGATGTTCCTTCATTCTTCTTAAACTTCCCACATGATCTCACAGTTAAAGTAAGCTGTATTTGTCCTTTTGTCTGCTACCAGTTGGTAAAATACAAGATTCCTCGAGAAAAAGCGCTTTAAACAAAATTAAAGGTCTAGCATTACTTGAGAGAATGCATATCGCCCGCTGCCTTTCATGCCAGAGTTTGAGACAAGGATCATCTTATGGAGAAAAGGGCTGCAGTTCTAGCTGTTTTGGTCAAATCTTGTAACTGACGTAATGTCTGCAGCCTAAAGTTTTTCCTATAAATCTTTTTCCTTTTCTTGCCTCCACGCAGTCATACCTCAACACATCTATATGACAGCATGTTGTTATCATTTGTATCTTTTTCTTTCACCTTGGCACAGTATTGATGTAGGACAATTAAATAATTAACTACCTGTAACTTTAACACCTGTTTTATGGCAGTGTAAACATTTTTTAGGTGTGTGTTTTCTTTTTTTTTTTACGCATTTATTATACAGCTGCTGCTTATAAATGACACTGTTCTTTCCCAGTTATCTCTCAGAGGAATGTCTCATATCTCTGTCTTCACACATCAACTTACAAAACCAATAGTTCATCTGGTAGCTTTCTCCCCCCTCTCTTAAAAGGTTGCTTTGGTGTTGTTGACCTCTCTGCATCAACTTTTGACGCTCTTATAGCTGCAATAAATGTGGTTTAAAAGTTAGCGCGTCCCCGTGGCTCAGGTGTGATCTTGTGATCCTTTAGCCAATAGAAATGTTTACACTTGATTGAACAAAGGTTAACTTTCTGTCCAATGAATCATGAATCTATTGACGTTAGAAGAGAAATAACTGAAACAGATATACCTAAAAATAGCCTGCTGAATAATCTGTGTGTTTTCTGTTATCTCGTAGATTGTAAAAATCTTATTTCATCACCTGGGGACAAACGGAGGGCATTTGGCTGTTTTTGTCTTGAGGAACCTCTAAAATCTTCCATAAGTCATAAATCCTTCCAGCTTGTCCAATGAGGTTTTAGTGGGCCTCGGGACCAGTCCAGCCCCCAACAATGTCATGTTCTTCAGCCATTAGAAGGTTACTTTAAGCTGGGCTGCACATGGTCTAACGCCCAGAGGAACTTATGGACATTTGTGACACCTGACTCAGTCTAATTTCTGCTCTGAAGTAAGTAGAGCATTTAAATATTTGTTGTAGTTTAAGGACGTTAAAGGAAACTTCATTAATTAAATTAATAACATAATAATGTGAAATTGCATGAATATTAAAAAAAAAAACATTTTTTCTTATTATTGTTATAAAATGCTTTTCGTTTTTTTCTGTCCTGATACTACTTGATACTTAGTAGACTCATAACTACATGCATGAAAACACTAAACAGCATGAGTCGACAAGTACAGAAAAAAACAATTGGCATCCTGTTTTGCACATAATAGGTCATTTAAAAATATCTGTAGTACTAATTAGAGTAGAAAAGTTTATATGAGATCGAGACTCAAACTCACTTTGCTTTCATGCACATAAATCATTGCTTGTTGTTGTTGTTGTTGTCCCATTCAAAGCTCAGCAGAATGATTACAAAAGGCAAGATAAATAAGTATATAAAATGAAAAATCTGTATAATTAAAGATACAACAAAGAGAAAAAAAAACAAGAGAATCTAAAAGAAAAGGAAAATGAGGACCAGAAAGCAAATACTCAACAAAAGATTTCCAAAATTAAAGCTTAACCCATCCTACTTTATTAAAAAAAGACTGTTGTTGGTAATTCCACCTGTTCGTTTCAGCTCTGTGTTATTCAAGCTCCAGGCTGGACAGGTTGACCAGGTCGACCTTTTTCTTTGACCCCATTATCCTTGTCCACTGACATACAGCAAACACGCTCGCACTGAAACGCTAAAGCTTATGCATCAAGTAATATCCTGATTTTAGTACAAGTTAACCTGACAACTTGTTCTTTTTTCTGTGAATTTTATTTCTGTATCAGATCCTGACTTTTGTACAATATTCAACACAAAACAACTTTTTTTTTTTTGCTTTGTCTTGTTTTGGGAAGTCATAAAAAGACAAAGCAGAAGTTGTTTTGAAGAAAAAAATATGATATATTTCCACAATNNNTATATATTTTTAGAGACTCTTTTTGTCCCAGAATACTTTTACTGACTTACCTGCATTATCTGTCCACTGACAGTAATCTACTTGGACTACAAAAACATCATATATGGACTGATGGGAACACTTGGCACTGCTGCATGCTATAACCAGACCAGTTTTCTCTTTCCAGTTGTTTGGTTATACAATGAAACCACAGTAGGTGTAAAATTAGAACTCTTGATAAACCATTCATCATAAACTGAGATAAATATTAGCCACACGTTCTCACCTAACTCAATTAAGTTATAAAGACTGACAGGAAGGGACATGCCTTATCATTATTGATCAGTAAAAGAGTGTGTTCTACACTTTAACATAAACTCGATGTTGTGAGTTGCACCCCAAGCAGCTGTCAGAATCCTGAAGTACAGTGTGATAATGTAGTAATAATGTCCTGCTGATGTTTGTGTTCCTGGAAAAAACACAGGGTGGTTAAAGTTTGACACTTCAGGTAACATTTGGAGGAAAAAGCTGTTAGAAGTGGTTGCAGGCTAATAATTTACTTTCATGAGGATTAGTAACGGCTTAATTACTGAGACTTGGTGGTGCATAACAAGAATTAGGTAGATGTCTGTGACCTTTTATCATTTCCTCCAAGATAAGTAATCTTCTGTGCAGTGCAAAGAAATACGCTACGTTCTCTTTTTTGTTGTTTAACTGGGTCACATCTGGAAGACGACCGACTTTACCAAAATTTAAAACCAAAGAGATAAGCCAAAGTGATTGAAAAAGAGGTTTTGTATTATTGGATATAATAATCTTGTCTGTGGGTCAAGGTCAAATATGTAAAATACACTCACAAAAACTTTTATTAAAACATTAAAAGCTTTATGTGTACTCAAAGCCTTTGGTCAATGTTGTGCAAAAATGAGTAGCAGGAATGTTTAATGGACTTTGATGTAAAACTGTAAAAAAAAACTAACCACGGCATGGAAAAAAGAAAAAGTAAAGCAAACAAAAAGTTATTAACAAATTAATATTTTACAAAATCTGACACTCAAAATAAGAAACGTGATTGTACACTTGTTATGTATAACATTATGTTATCCATAAGTTCACTTTCATGACATTCAAATAAACCCGACCCCCTGTTGGGAATTTTTATCTTTCATTTTTTTTTCCACAGGAGCCTGAAAGATCATCCTCATCAAAATGAGCACCGAAAGAGGAGAGGAGGTCATTGACACCTTCTACACCACAGTTCACACACTGCGCAGGCAAACTGGAAAAGAATGGCGGGGGCTTCGGTACATGCAGAAAGACGGCAGGATCCTGGTGGCATTTCAGAAGGGCCCTGGAGACTGGAGCACATATTTCTTGGACATCTTCACTACTCTTGTAGAAGTCCGCTGGAGGATGATGCTCCTTATCTTTTCCCTTTCTTATGTCTTTTCTTGGCTCTTTTTTTGTCTCTGTTATTGGCTCATTGCCCATGTACACGGAGATCTTACAAATCCAGAAGAGAAGCTCTGTGTGGCAAACGTACGTGGCTTCACTGGAGCTTTTTTATTTTCAATGGAGACCCAAGCAACTATTGGCTATGGCTTCAGGGGAATGATGGAGAACTGCATGGTGGCTATTGTTGTAGTGACAATTCAAGATCTTTTTAGCTGTCTTCTTGACACCATTATCATTGGCATTGTTGTGGCTAAGATGGCCTCTGCTCGTAAGAGGGCTCAGACGGTGGGATTCAGCAGGTACGCTGTGGTCAACCTGCGAAATGGGGTCCTGTGTCTGTCGTGGCGCCTTGGGGACTTCAGGGGTAATCACATTCTTGAGGGGGTTGCCCGGGCCCAGTTGGTCCGCTACACAAAGCAGCCGCTTGGTTCTATTGTGATGTCATACCAGGACTTGGACATCCAGAACCGAGACATTGTCCTCGCCACACCAACCACTATTATTCACAAGCTGGAGCCGGGGAGTCCCTTATACAGTTTGGGCCCTGATGACTTGCTGGAGGAGAACTTTGAACTGGTGGTCTCGTTCACCTACACTGGGGACTCCACAGGAATGCTCCACCAGAGCCGAACATCCTACACACCAGCCGACATCCGCTGGGGCCAGCGCTTCCAGAACATGCTGAGAGTGGACAAGAAGCGCTACAAGGTGAACTACGCTCTGTTTAATGAGACCAATTGGGTGTCAGTACCCATGCTCAGTGCAGAGGCCCACGACAGAATGAAACACCCTGCAGAGGGGAGTTCACAGTTACCACCAGTCATGAGAAATGGACACAGTTGTCAGGTCAATATCTACGAGGAGGTGATGCTGCAAACCTGCTTGTAGAAAATCAGTCCAAACATTAAAATGTATGTGAACTGTTCACTTGAGGCTGCTTTTTAGGAATGACATGTTAGGGCTTTAAAATATTCTATATGCAAATTTATTTGTAATGTTTTTACTTTGATATACGTGTTTATTATCTGTATGTGATTAATTATATATGTGACCACAAAATTAGTTCAATAAAGTTATAAAAAAATTGTTTGTGGCTCTTTTAAGATCTAGTTTTACATTATTTACACTAACTTTGACATTTTGGTATTGCACTAAAGTTTATTTTAGGCTCTTTAAAGCTGGATTGCGCCACCTTGTGTTCAACCTGCAGACATGGTGACAGAAAAAGTCTGAGCATTTTTCAACCTCGTTTTATTTGCAAACTTAAAAAAAGGAAAAAAAAACAAAACAACAGCAAAAAAAAAAAAACACAAGTTCGTTGTCCAAAGTCTTTTTTTAAAGCAACCATAAAATATCCTCTTTGTCACTCAAATAAATAAGTTATCTTTTGATCAGATGCTGAAACAGGCGCTCCTGCTTCTCATTGGCTCATCCGCCTCAGGGGGCGTGGCTAGGTACGTTTACTTTTTTTTTTTTTTTAAGTCTCGTCTTTGCTACCACAACTATCTCCTTCAGTATCCTGCAGAGGGTTATGGCAGAGTTCAAAGCTCCAGCAGATCCAGCAGAGAGGACCAAACGAGCTGAAAGGATAAAAGTAAAGAAAGACGCCGACTGGAGCTGAACTCAACAAGACAAGATCAGATGTGCACTCCAGGATCCAACAGGTAGGTGCAATATCATATTCTGGAAGTTTAACAGTGTGCATGAACAGATGTGCAGTGACATTTTAAAAAGCTAATAACAAACTGATTTCATATATACAAAGTGTAGTTAACTATATTTTATTAACACATAATATTCATTCTTGTTATTGTTTTATTTATAGTATTATTCTAGTTGCATCTAATTTATGCATTATTTATTGCACAGTATAGACCTAATGTTCTGTGCTACCTTTCATTAACCTGAATAAACTATAGTCATAATATATATGAAACATGGAGATAAAAAAAAAAACTATTTTCTAATCTTTCAAACTAAAGAATAAAACATCCATAAAAACACAGATTCAAACAGAAAATTAAACAGCTCTTAAGTTTATATACATAATACATAATACAAATGTTTGAAAGGTATTTGTTTAAATGATCCTTCTGCTGAATGACTTACATAGTTATTGATTTATGAAATAATAAAATAAAATAGCGCAGCTTTATATAACCACTTTCCATCTGCCTCAGCTGTTGGCTCTGACTGAGAGCACATATGCAAAACAAACAATCACAGACTGCACAAACCTTCAACTTGTAATCAGTGAAGTGATGTAGTGCGAGCAAGTAGCACACGATGCGACTAGAGAAGCTGATGACAGATGTGGTTTAAATCTTAAAGCGAGACATCTGATTTGTGCAGTTATAGGTCTGCTTATTTGAGGACCACAGAACAACAGACGACTCACAATAAACAAAAGCTGACTGAACGGTGAGCATTCTCATGAGAGAAACTTATTTTAGTTTGTGGCAATTTTTTTTTTAGGTCTTTGCCACTAAAAATATGTCAGCACTTGGCTAATGTTTATATTTTTTAATAAAAACATGCACTGAGAATGAGAAGAAATGAAGCTTTATTTTCCCAGTATGAGGGGCAGGTTACTTTTCCACTCCATCCAGCTGTGGCGTCCTTAGTTGAGAAAAAACAAAGCTGATTTTGGGAGACCTGCACATCCAGTGTGACCTTTGAATCTTTCCACAATTTATTATGTTTAAAATAAAAAAAAGCATAACTCATGAAACAAAAAATACTGAAAATTATACTTGTTTGCTGTAGTTTCAAATAAAAGTAATCAACAAACTAAACTAAGAGTAATCTGTATATTTACTCTGAAAAGGCCTTTATCTTTGGGGTTCAAGTGGAAATGATTCAAAAATTAATCTAAACTCATATGGTTTAAGTTAAAAAGTTGGTGTGGGGTTATTTTGGAACTACGGGACCATGTCAGGCTGTCTGTGGCCTCCTGTAGCCTGTGGTGTTGTATTTTAATGGACCTCTCACGCTACAAGTCAATATCTTTTCTGATTCAACTGTCCTTGTTGTTCTGCTACACATAAAGCAAGGTTACTGATTCATTAACTGGTTCTTTTCCGTTTTATAATTGAAATAGCTAATTAGATGAAATAGAACAATAACTAAATGTGCTTTAAGTTTCTTAAACATGTGCAACTTAATCCACATTATATGTTTGTGCAGAGTTCAGAGATACATCTGCACAGAGATGCTGCTTAGATTGTATTTTTTTGCAGAGACTCGATGGATTAAGATTTTAGTTTTTTCTTTACAAGCTGAGTGGTTAAATCACATTTTAATTTATATCTCATAAATAAGACTTAATTCATTTAATGGCCTCTTTAAATATTGTGCATACATTGTTTAAATTGAATAAATGTGTCAAGAAGTTTTATTATTTACACAGTATGTAACATGACACAAACACACACACACACACCTGCTGTTCTACAGTTACTTAAAAACTGTTCTTTCTCTTTGTTTTTTTATTTCCATAGCTCAATTTACTGATGAGGTTTAAAGCGACAGAGGAGTGAGCTGCCCTCACAGTCGGTGCACAGCCCTGTCACAGAAGCACAGGCCCAGTGTCCTCCCTACAGGCTCAAGTCCTGCTGTCCACATTTTCTACTTGAGATTGTCCACTGGAGCATTCAAAACTGTTTCTCCAACGCTTCTACCAAAAACTTAGACTGTTTTCCAAAGCAGAAGTGGCCCAGCCCCCTCAGGTGGAAGTGATGGGGAGCCTGCGAAGCCACCGTTACAGCATTGTGTCTTCGGAGGAAGATGGCATGAAGCTGGCGTCCATTGCTGTTCCAAATGGCTACGGGAATGGAAACGTCAACAAGGGACACATAGAGCAGCAGCGTCAGAGCCGCTTTGTCAGCAAGGACGGCCACTGCAATGTGCAGTTTATCAACATGAGTGAAAAAGGCCAGCGTTACCTGGCAGATATCTTCACCACCTGTGTGGACATTCGCTGGCGCTGGATGCTGGTCGTTTTCTGTCTCTCCTTCCTATTGTCCTGGTTATTTTTTGGCTTCGTCTTCTGGGTTGTTGCCCTCTGTTATGGGGACTTAGAGAATGAGACTCAGATCTGTGTTTCCAATGTGGACAGCTTCACGGCTGCTTTTTTATTTTCAGTCGAGACCCAAACCACAATTGGCTACGGTTATCGCTATGTGACAGAGGAATGCCCTGTTGCAGTTTTCATGGTGGTATTTCAAAGCATTGTGGGATGCATTATTGATGCTTTTATTATTGGTGCTGTCATGGCCAAGATGGCAAAGCCTAAGAAGAGGAATGAGACCCTGGTGTTCAGCCATTATGCCACAGTAGCTATGAGAGACGGTAAACTTTGCCTGATGTGGAGGGTGGGGAACCTGAGGAAGAGTCACCTGGTTGAGGCCCACGTAAGGGCCCAGCTCCTCAAGTCCCGCACCACGGCAGAGGGAGAGTTCATCCCTCTGGATCAAGTAGACATTGATGTGGGCTTTGATAGTGGCATCGACAGAATCTTCCTGGTGTCTCCTATAACCATTGTGCATGAGATTGATGAGGACAGTCCTTTCTACGAGATGAGCAAACAGGACTTGGAAACATCGGAGTTTGAGATTGTGGTGATCCTCGAGGGCATGGTCGAGGCCACAGCCATGACGACTCAGTGTCGGAGCTCCTATGTGGCCAGTGAGATCCTCTGGGGTTACCGCTTTGAGCCGGTGCTCTTTGAAGAAAAGAACTATTACAAAGTGGACTACTCTCGCTTTGACAACACCTATGAAGTGCCCAGCACACCTTCCTGTAGTGCCAGAGACCTGGCTGAGAGGAAGTCCGATGCTTCCAGCGCGGGGAATTCCTTTTGTTACGAGAACGAGGTGGCGCTCGAAAAAGCTGAGCTGGAGGAGGAGTTTGAGGAAGCGGAAAACAGGTTGATGAGGGACGTTGAGGTTGTTCCGCTTGACGACACAAGCACAGATCTGGTTTCAAACTCTGAATGCAACCTGGATTCTTTGCCTTTAGAATCAAGACCCTTGACGGCAGAATCAGAAATATGACTGCAGGTGTAAAGGGCCACAGCGTGTGTTGAAATTTGCTTTAACTTTAGCTCAATCATTATTTTTAATACTGCAGGGGAGGCTGAAAAAGACTGTAATTTAAGTGGGACAAACTTCATGCGGCAGTCTATGCAGAAAACATCAATTAAAATAAGAGTTATGGTGAATTTGGTGATAAATTAATTGCTTGCATGGAGCCACAAGAATGCAATGAGTTGCACGCCATCACACAGAGAGTTGCTTTGAATATTTTCAGATTCTGATTGAAAATGTTTTAGTGTAATTACAAGTTTGGTTCAGAAAAAGAATCTTTGTTTGCACTTTTGCATTAATTGTCCTGAACCTAATGAATTTTTTGTCACATGAAAATGTCACACATGTTTGCAAAAGGATTCTTTTGAACCCAATGTTTTTAAAAAAAACTATAAAGCAAATAGAAATGAATATGTTCTATGTCTTATTTTAAAAACCGTTAACCTAAAATACCAACCCAAAAGTAGGGTATTTTTTTCTAATGAGCTGGTCTCTTAGCAAACTTTATAAAGTCTTCTTAATGTGTCGGCCTCCTGCTGTGATTATAATTTGTTTGCACAGAATATGAACATGCTACTCTCCTCAACCTATCATTTATGTGCAGAATCTTTTGCAACGTGTGCCTTAACAGAAGTTTCAGGCCCTGCGGAGGAACTCAGGTGGTTTGGATTTGATTGAGCACACACTGCATTAGATCTCACTGAAAGTAGAAACATTTAATATGATTTTTAATGCAGATTGCTGGCACCTCTTACAGGTTTCTGTGTTTTAATGTGCAATATACAGTTCCGTGGTGGGAAGAGATAGGAAGCTCGATCCCGAGCTAAGGTCATGAATGTTGACGATAAGTGCTGCTAAGTTACATATTGTATAAACAGAAATCTCAGAGCCAAACTGTATTATTATTTTTTTAATTTTGCAGATGCATCATTTAGTGTTATTTCTAGCTGTAGACAAGCATGATTTAAGGTGTGTTTTCTAAAGCTTCGGTGCACTTTCTTCCTCACCTGAATTTTCTTTCCCCGAGAGGAGCAGAAACCCTTTTATTAAGTTCTGTGTACTTCTGTGAACCACACTGATTCATCTGTTATGATGTAAAACCTGATTTCTCTTCCTCATCTAACAGTGGCCGACTGATTAAACATTACATTATTTGACTTCGTTTTAACATACTTTACTTAAACATCAGTGTTCATAATAAGTGCAAAATTTGGACTTGTTAATCCGGGTGTTGTTGGTTCAGCACTCTGATTCTGGTGAGCTTGTTGCAGAATGGATTGTTTCTTGTATTATTAAAGATCAAGAGTAGTAGTTATCGCTCCTACAGGGACGGACAACACTTTGCTTTAGTCTTACAAAGGGTTTAGCTTACTCTAGGTTTTATTGGGATACATCAGCGGACATCAGAACACTGTCTGTTTTAGGTTTTTATTTTTCTACTTTTTTCCCACCTTTCTGCAGAAATCAGATTGTACAGCTGCTTTTTTAAAAGAAAAAAAAAATCTTTTGTAAA
>JAOXNZ010000021.1:9441635-9454515 GCA_028566095.1 Kryptolebias brasiliensis | reverse complement strand
CCGATCTAGATTTTGTTTCTTACTTTATGCAACTGTTGTGTTTGTTTTTTATTTGTTGTTTTTGTTTGTTTGTTTGTTTGGAGTGGTCTTCATGACATTGCTAGGAGTACAGTTAATATTTTACATATTTTAAATTTTTTATCACCAAATTTTTGACAGCTAAAAGTAGCATGAATGTGTTTTTTTCTTCCTACATTAAGTCCAGGTTCAGAATTTTAACTATATAGTGTATAACAACTGATAAAAACAAACACACCCACCCACTGACACTCATGTTGGCTACATCTCTGACAGCTGGGAGTCCCATGACTCTCAGTGGAGAAGGAGGAGAGTCCAGCAGGTAAAATATGTTGGATGGGATTCAGACTTTTTCCATCCCCCTGTCCAGCTGAAAGACAATATGTGTATTTAATCATGGTTGGGATGTGTGGTCTGGCAAGCAGAAAAAAAGAAAGAAAAGACATTCATCATAGCAGCTTACCTGCAGTTACACTGTACAGTATGTGTTTGTGTGCTGACAGTTTATCGATTTACTTCACTGTTCACGTTTTGCTCTCGCTTTTTGTACAAATACATCATCATCATTACTCTGAGGCTGTTTGCACATTGTCATTTGAGCAGAGTACACTTACAGACCTGCAATCACACTGCTATGTCTATGTTAGTAACTGCACATCTATTCATGCACCTGACCTTTAAGCTTTTGGCTCTGGATCTGGACAAATACACCAGGATCCAGGAAATGATACCTAGGCTACTCTATGCTTATTATCTCTCAGGTATATAACAGCCTATAATAAAGGTACATCAGCATGTTAGCCTCAATAACTTAAACAAAGTCTTTCTGAGAACCTTTTGTGCTACTTGCATATGTAGGTTTACTTGCAACAAAGTTATATTTGATTATTTTTGCTAAGGTGAAGTGGAATACTTACATTCCCTGGCCTATGCAGCAGTTTTCTTTCTGAAATGCTCACGTCCAAGAAATAATAAAGGTCTACAAAAATAACATCCTTTCATGGATAAATAAATAAAGTAGACCACGTGTGTTTAGATCAAGGTTGAAGAATTTGAAGGGGATAGTTGAGAAGTGCTTATAAAGACAGCTGAGGAGAGATGGACAGCTCTGAACTCTGTCCAGCCCTTCGGTGATAAAGGTTATCACCAAACCAGCCAGCCACTATATTCAAACACTTAATAACGACAACAGCTGCTTCTGATGCTACAATGCCAGACAGTACACTGCAAATTTATGTCTGCTGATGTCAACCAAAATGCCAAACTGTGTTGCCTGCATCATACATCAAAAGATCACCGTCTTTGGATTATTTTTTTTCCAGATCTAAACTTACATTCATTTAATTAAACAAATTCACACCTAAGGGTTGAGACATAACAGCACTCATCAGGTGACAGGAGAGATAATCATTTATTTGTTTTTTCAAGAGATTTACAGCCTTCACATTAACTTGATGACCAGTGTGTTGGCAGCACAAAAGCTGGCTTCTGTGTTCAGAGAGCCAAACTGCAAACTGGATGCTGTTAAACATTTTTTTTTATGAATGGAGCTCGTCTTTATGTGAATGGAGCTCCACTTTCCACTGAATGTGCAGCACATCAGCACCCTGTGGGTAGAGCGGTTTCCAGAGCCAGGAATGATACCTTAGCAACCAGCAATGACTGCTTCAGTGTGGATCCTGAATTTACATTTGTCTGTGTATTTCCAGAGATATGTAAACCCTGACTATCAAACTTCTGTTGCTTTTATAACATCCAAAAATATATGACAACTTATGTGTTTTTATCCTGTGGCATTTTTTTTAAAATACACAGCCTTTGTGGCTATTTTGCTCTTTAGTATTTTTCTGTTGCTTCTTTTAAATACAATTTATATTTCCTGTCAACATCAACACATTATTATGGCATTTTTAAATCAGAATTAGTATTACCAACTGGTTTTCATTTAGATTTAATTGGGATAACATAACAGTTTTAGATGGCTGAAGTTTATTTGTCTGAGTTGAACATTTTTCCATTTATTAAATAATATATAGGACTTCCTTTGAGTCTTTAGGTAATACATCTAAATAACTGCAATGTTTAATACAGCCCGTAGTAGATAAAGGTTTTTACTTAAAATGTAAAATGAGTAATTTTCTTGGTGAATTGAAGCAAAACTTGATTTATTGTTTGTATTTTTTTGATGATAAATTATTTTTACAATGGCAAGTTTTAAGTAGTTCTCATAATGTCACCAAAAGGGTAACATTTGTTCATAAAATCCAAATACACTGAAAACCTGTCAGCAAAGAGCTGTGAAAAATGCCACACACATTTCTGTTTTCCAGGGGATGAATTTAAATGACTTGCTTTTATAAGCAATAACTTGCAGAACTAATAACAAATAATGTAAAAATTGTTCCAGATTTTATAACTGTAAATATTAACCCCAGGAAACAGGCTGCAGGAGTCATAACCAAACACACACACACCTGTACCAACACAGAGATGCAAAATAAAGTGAATGCAATCCTCCTCCTCCCCACTTTAGATTTAATTAACACAGAACAAGATTAGAGGATCCAATCATTGGTGACATTGAGCATGGCACCCCACGGAATGGGACACCAGAGAGGCCTAATGACCCTGGTGGTTTCGCTCCGCTGCTCTGAGCCAATCAAATCCTCACCAGATGAAGCAGATGGTCGATGTCATCTTCTTTATTTTCCAGGTGAGATTATCTCCCCAGCTTCAAATCGCACAAGTGAATCTTTGCTGCAACGGTGACCTCTCTGCCATTCATTTGTGGGACGCTGATACTGAGTTTCAAGTCTAAGTGAGACCCAAGATATATAGACAGGAAGAGGGTCCATGATGAGTTGTCCAAGTATGCTTCTGAAAAAAATCACATTTTTTATTATACATCTAGAGTTAAAAGTCCATTGATCAGAAGTTGAGCAATTTCACTTTGAATTAAAAGGAACTTTTTGTTTGATTTAGTCAATGAAACACAAAAACCATTCATCAGACCTCATTTCTCTTTTAACCAACTTTTTATCTGCAGAAAGAAGACAGAGTGGCGTTTCTATAAAGTGATTTCTTTATTCTGCTCAGAACACATTTTGTCCCAACAAGAAGATTATTCCTTACGTCACAACACAATTTTCTCTCCTATCCTGCTTGTCCTGAGATTATAGAGGTGGCTTATGGTTGGTTTAAGCAGGTCTGCAATAAGGAAAACAATACCACAGACGTTCTGCTGGAAACAACATGTGACTTCTGATTAGAAACTCTTCAGGGAGAGAAAATAAAATCAGGTCAAGGTTGGCATGATGAGAAGTTCTCTTCTACGAGATAAAACATGGGTATTGTCACATGTTGGTCTGGTCATCATCATCATCTGCTTCAATCCAATCAAATGATTCTGCAACAAAACAAACCAGTGCCTAAAATAGCCCCACTTTTATTCAAAACAAACCATCACACGTTTGTGCACTTCAGGAACAGTCACCGTGTGTTTCCGTCCGCATGGTGTCAGGGAAAGATCTGATAAACCACTGAGATCTTATCACTACGATGTTCACAACCCACATTTGTAACTGAAGACATCGCTGCTCCAGTGAGCCATTGAAAATAGGCCTGGTTTTCTGTTTCTGTTAAAAGTAACTAGAGAAGACCAGCAAGCCTCTAAAGGACATGCTTGCACTAAATAGAGGGTTCGATGTTACACATCAGGGTTCAGGTGATCCGTGTGACGCGGCACTTTTCTGGTGACTTGCAATACGTTGGACCTGCTCATATCAAGACAGAGACACATGCATATTCACACTAAGTCGTGAATGTGCATGTGACACACTGTTCTGCCAGCTTGGGAGATTACTTTGAAAAGGAGACACAGCTCACATGACATCTTCATTTTCTCAGAAGCCCGGATTATTTGTGTCATTTAAACATTGGCAGGCTTGGAAATAATCTGGACAAAAGTCAAACTCTGTGCCAGCCTGTTTCCAGACACAATACCTCATCAAATTTATAGGATGGTTACAAAAAGCCTTCCTGTAGAAAAATCAAATAATTGGAAAGAAAGCCTTTTCACTTTTCCCCTGTGGAACTTAATCCTCAGGGCACTGTGAACCTTTTACTGTCACTAAAACATTCATTAGCCCTTCTCTGATACACTTTCACAGCTGTTTTTATTGTTGTGCTGCTGATATCTATGACAAATCCATCATTGCATCTGATCTGAAAGCAAGGCATCGTCATCTCTTTCAACAGAATAATGCAAAGGTATGGTAACAGTGGCTGTCTAAAAATACAACTTCCTCAGAGGCTCAAATGAAGCTCATGAGCTTAATGATTACTCCGGGCACTTCACTTTTAGAAGAGGTTTAAATATAAAGGAACATCTCAGCAGTCTGGTTCTTTTTACGTCGTGGTTGTTTTGCACTGACAGGCACAGACTTGCATCGAGGTACCCTTGATGAGAAGCATCTCTCTGCACTCGCTCTCACAGGGGACAGCAATGTTTCCATTAGAACAATTGGGCACTAAATGCGTCACATCTCCTTCGTGAAAACAGCTTGGATTTAGGAGGCACTTCTCTTTGCATCTCTAGTCACCACTTTATGTTTAGTTTCTTGCTGTTTGAGATGGTGACAAATAAAACAAGCATTGCTTTATTGTGTGTACTTCTTAGAGAACAGCAGCAGGTGTGCAAAGGCAGGAGAGTAAAATGTGCTGAGGAAGGATCTTTGTATTGAATACAACTTCAAGCACCTGTACAATCAGTCACTGACTTCTTCATTTAAATCACATTTCATTGTAAGGTTGGTTGGGTAAGTAAAATAAGCCATAGGGTGTTTTATTCTTATTATCCACCACCAAAGGTGAAATAGCAATGTGCTAAGTGAGCTTAGCAAAAACAAATACAGCTATAACGTTTACCTTTTAACTATAACAATTTTACAGATATAAATCATCATCATTAAAAGCTAAAATTTGATGTGGTAACAGCTGAGCATTATCCCCAACACATACTCCAAGTGCTACACTTTATGTTAGATCTTTACTTAAAACTTTCATATTAACTGTTGGCATCAACCCTGTTTATTTGTTAGCAAAATATCTAATGCACTTTTAATGTAAATTTTATTACAACTTTCAGAAGGTAATTACTGGATGCACGTCTAGATCTGATTAACTTTTGGAATAACCCCAGTTCACCCCAAAAATGTCTCTAACTCAGTTTTACAGATATTGAGCTAAAAGATAGCAGCTGAGTGTACTTCCCAGCACATGAACACTACACAATGTCTTTACTTAAAACTTTGGCAAAAACTGTTCAAAATGAATGCCCGAGATCACACATAATGTTTGACCAAAATGGATATAACTCCATCTCTTCTTATCCTAATATGATTTTAGTTTAGAGCTCTGACATAAAAGGCAGATTTGAATGTTTTGTTGCTCCTGAGTTTATTCCATCTCAAATCTCATGAATTCACCTGGCAGCAGATGGAAGAAGTTGTGTTTTAAATGTCAATACTAACAAGCCAATATAATCACAAAGGACAGTTTTTGACTGATGATACAGGAGATCAGTTAAGTCATTATAACCCATCTTTATGATGGCAAGTACCAGAAGTTCATGGCAGATTTTCAAATGACTAAAATACTGATGTTTGAACCTAAGAGATAAACCGGCTGGCAGACAACATTTGTAATAAGCTGCACTTTGAGCATGGTTAATAATAAAAGAATGAATGCTGTATGTGTTGGTTTGTATTTCTTTAGGCCTGCTTTACTGCAAAGAACTCCAAAAACTCTCATTAATTCATTTGTTTAGGAATATTCCAGCAGTTTCAGCAGCTTGGTTGGTGTTAAAAGTCTCACATTTGTCCGGCTGCCCTCCACATCACCAACTGGTTAATCAATAGCTGCTTGTCACACTGGAGGTCATCGATGGAAACACATTTATGTAATCAGACAAACAGAAGACGAGAGGTCAGGAGGAAAAAAATAAATATAAAAAATTATATATAGATATATATATATATATTGCTCTCTGGGTCTGGCTGAAATATGCCGCGTTTGATGAACAGATTACGAGAACTGCACTCAATAAATATTAATCTGTGATATTACTGGGACCAGGATCAAATAAGTGCTCAGTGTTCAGCTATGAGTTGAGGGTGGGTTGACTCTGCAGCTGTTCCACTTGTTGACATCGGCTCACAACACTTCTGCTCCAGAATGTGAACATATTAACTTTCACCTTCTTTGGCTGTCCTAGGTTTTAAAATAGTCCAAATGATTTGAATCATGCAGTAAACAACACACACCCTCCTTGTGTGATCCCTCCAGCAGCACATGCACTGGTGGTCTCATATATGATGGTTTTCCCATGAGGATTCATCATTTGACTGAACACACACAATGAAAAGGTCTGCATGTATGAATCAGTACAGAGGCAGAATCATCTCTTCTTGGGTTCTGCTTAAGTGTGCTACAGTTACCATCAGTGTTTCATTTATTTAGTTTGGTTTAGTTTATTCAATCTAGACTGCATTTATCAAAAGACAAATCAAACCAATTATCAGCTTCAACACAAGATGAACGTCTACAGAGGGGTCTGTTTTAGGATAAAGCAGTGATATTAGGCTGTCAGATTCACATAAGATAATCATAGTTTTACTTTATAGAGCTACTTGTTGTAAATAAAACTCATAAACTTATATCTGAAAATGATATATTCATATTTCTGTCAATTCTACTGCCGTTTCCACTGGTCATAAGATTATCAATGAGCATGAAATTATAGAGATCTTGTTAATATTTCAAATTTACTAATCCCAAAAAACCCTCAATGACATATTGTAATTGTTGGATACATTAAATATAAAAGTCAGAGTAATATATATATATATCTTCTCGAGAGGTTAGTTTGTCCAAGTCAGGACATCCAGTCAACATTCCCAAGTGTCCCTATTATGCAGTAGATATCACCAAAATGGCAAGTATGCAATTTCCGCATTCAGTTCAAGTCCCTCTGAAACACTTTTTTCTCCTTTTTTTTTTTTAAGATATATTCATAGACTTCTTTGTCACCCAAACCTTTGAGTCCACAAAGCACAGAACTCCCCCCAAGGCTTTAAGACAAAAATAAAAACAACTTTACAATCTGCTCTTATATAAGAGCAGAGGAGCGTAAACAAATGTTTTTATATTTATATAAATTTATTAGTTTGCTGTGGCAAATTATTATTTTTGATAAAGTTAATATATTGTAACCAGATGAATTTAGTAATGGTCAGCTTTAACTTGGTGCACGTTTGCTTTTAATTACCTTTATGCGATCATCTCATCTGTTTGGCTTTTTTTAATTAATTGACGGGTTTTGTAGAAGCACAACTCACATAAAATGAATCGTGTTATTAAATGGACATCCAATCCAAAAGTGTAGTTAATCAAACTATGTTATAAAAAAAATAACATATGAAGACAAACAGCCCACAGGGTAGTCTTTTAAAAAATGGTACTAATTGCATGATGGTGTGATGTGTGGATGATTGTTGCAACTTGGTGAACAAAAGTTTGTGTGTAAAATAGTTTTGATATAATTTACAGTTATGGCGTTAGAGTCTATAACTTGTTTCAATGTGGAAAAAAACAAGAACATGACTGAATACTGCTTTAACGTAACATTTTTTCTTGCAGTTTGTATGATGCCACGTCATCCCTCAACACACCACCCCTCTCAGACAGACTCACAGCAGAAGCTCATACAGACAAGAATGTTGCGTAAGGTTGTGTCGTGTCAGCCCAGGGCTAAAGAATATCGTGTTTATAAACATACCTTTTACTCTCCTTAGTAAAACGAGCCCATCTGACTTTTCGCCCAGGGGTGTGTCATGCCTATAGAAGAGCAACCTAAACAATGACTTCACTTCTGGTCTGTTTGGCACCAGAGGACATGGAGATGGACACAATGTCCTCAACAAGAAACAGAGACAAGCGGATATGGACTCAAGGAGGTTTGTTGAGGGTCATCCTCTCCAGCTCTAATTTTACCCCTTTATTCAATGCATTTTCAAGTGGTTTGCAAAACACTGCAACTAAATTTTTACATTTAAAACTTAGATATATCAGGACATAGTGTGAGTTTAGATCATGAAAGAATTAAATCTAGTGGATTAAATATACATAGATATCATGTTTGTCTTTTTTTTTTCTTGCGTCAATTATTTAAATTACATTATTTGGGTAATTACAGATCTTGGAGTGTTGTCCAAAACTTATCAAATTAAATCAGGAACATACTAAGCAACCAATCAGCTTTGAGCCTTGCACTGCCATTTACAGTTTAGAGAAAGTCATTATCGTCTGTATGACAGCCCACATTCAGCTGAGCTGTAGCAACTCAAATTGACACGGTCACCTTTTCCCTTCGCATGGGACTCTTTTTAGAGACATTACATAAGTTCTTAACCATCAAAGGCTGCCTTTCCTAAAGAGAATATCTTTGTCTTGGGTGAGAATCTGCTCTGCTGCACAACACTGAGCCCCTGCCTGCATCCTGCTGCCTTTCAGCTCGCTCATCCTGGCATAAAGTCATCGGACTTTGACAGACACGCAGAGAATGGTCTGCCAAAATTGAGCTTTTGTTGGTCTGTGCTGTTAACATCCACACACACAAAAGAAGACGAAAGTGGGACTTAAATAGCCATCAAAGTGAGATTCATGTATTCATCTCACATCCTGAAGAATCACCAAGACATAAGCCTTGACCTATGCGCACTTACATAAGGATGTTAACACAAACAGACAGTAACAATGACAAGGATCCACATAGACTGAGAGCATTTGGATTATTAGTGACCTGTGACCTCGGCAAGCTGCACAATTTGCAATAAGCGAGCTCCTTCTAGGGGATGACTTTCTGACTTTACTGGAGAGAGGTTTTCTACACAACTACTTACAAGTTCACTTAATAACTTTGCTGGTTCTACTGATTTTACATGTCAAAAATGTGCATACAGTACTTATGACCGTAAAATGCTGTTTCTCATTCAGTGATATAATTAAATCTAGATGCTAGATTCCATTTATCATCACAAGGCAGTTCTCGTCAATTGACTTAAATTGATAACTTAAAACTCTGAACAATATACCATATATGAAGTGATGGACAAGACCACTGGTGCCAGGGGGGGAAGCTTAATCAGAAAGAGAATGTGGAATAAAAAATTCACTCTAAGCTTGATTATTTTATGAAATAATTTGTAATGGTCCATTATTACAATGACATTTTTTTAAAAGTTCGTGGTCTTGGACCATGAACTGCACATTATAAAGAATTGTATTTTTTTTTGTTTTAGTTTTAGTTACACAAAGACTTTCTATGGGTGATCTGATGACAGGTGCTTCATTTTCTTTGCTTTCATCAGTTATTTTAACGACATCATACATTTTTTACATTCCCACTTTCAGGGGAATCAAAAACAAGGTCTTTCTAAACAAAAGTGTGAACAAAAAGTCAAACTGAAATCCTTCAACCTGTGTTTCCTGAATGAGCCAGTTCTCTTTTTAATAAGTGTAATTGCAGAAAAAAATGGGTTCATTTAAATTAACAATCACATGAGATTAATAACCAACCTGGTTAGGGAACAGCTTCTGATTTATGCTGAAAGATGCACACAAAGTGAAACAAAAAGCGAGAAAGACCAAATATGAGACGAGTGTCAGTACAACATAATCTCCCCAAAATAACTTTAAACTGCAAAACTGTTGCACTGAAACACATATTCAAGTTTACGGCAACAGAGGCAGAAAATAATGAAAGCTATGGACAGACTGAACAGTAAAGCCTTTATTTTTGTGTTTCCACGTTCAAGTTTGTCAGTCCCACCGAGTGAAAAGGTGTCTGACAGAGTGAAGGAGTAAAGAGGTAGAGCAAGTGTTCCATTCTTATTGTGATCAGTTTAAAAAATCTATTTTACACACTAAGGAAATGCCCATTGAAGGAGGGCCTACTGAAAAAGAACAAAAAACAAAGAAATAACAGCAGCTTCTAAGTGGTGTTGCTAGCTTTTCCTTATGATTCGCAACCATACAAACTCCCAACTTGCTGATAATTGGTAAAAATAAAACTTGCATTGCCGTGTAAACCAGAGACGATGAGTGTTTGCAATGAAAATGCTTTCATTGCACCTTCATCATCATCAATCTGAGCACTCGGAGTGAGGAAACTGCCTCAGGACAAAGCTGCAGCGTCTCCAGGGGTCTCTGCATAGTCAAGTCTGACACGGACTGCGAAGAAAAATCATCTTTATCCAGCAATTAATGGAATAAAACTAAAAAAAGGGGATCGTTCTTGCATATTGTATTGTAGGCCACAGAAACCTGAGTGTTGAAGCTCAACAGCGTACAATAGTCAGCTGGCCATGCAGGCAGGTGCTGTTTGTAAATGTCTCACACTGCATTAAAACTAATCTACCTTTCGGCTACACTGTGACAGGCCGAGACAGCGCCATGTTACATTAAAAAATAGGAAATATTTACATCTTCAGCATATAAATTACTTCACTAACATACTGTCTCTGTAAGGCATAATAGGCTCTCCTAAACAATCAGGCAAAAAAAAAAAAAAACAAAACAACCCCAAAGAACATTAAATGCCTCTTACAAAAAGACTACGCTGGGCAAAGAGTTGAGAGGGGATCGAACATTTAAATGTTGATGAATGAAAAATTCAAAATTCAAACCAGAACAAGTCCAAATAAGGAGAAACAATGAATTCATGAGAACAATGCACAAAATGGCACATAGAAAAAGATAAAGCTGTAAGCTTGATTAGGCAACCCCTGAATATTTCCACGTAGTAACAATCACAACACTGGAACTGACTCTGACACCCAGTTAGGAAGAGGAATATCGAGTGGTCACTGCATGGAGGGCAACACCTCTGATCATTGATGATGCGGGACGCCTTACATTCTTGCACTGCGCCATTCAGCACTCTAGGAATGACTCCTCCTGCCCACAAAGTGACCTTTAACTCTCTCTTTTTTTTTCTCTTTTTTTTTTTTCTTAGTTTAGCCTCAGTCCCTGAGTTGCCGACAGGCTGGCCTGTGACAACCAACAGCCCCCGGCCCTGACCAATCACATCAAGGAAGAAGCAGGTCAGACCTCATGTGGTCTGACAAATAAAAAAAAAAAAGGCTCTAGTCCCGTAAAGTTCACACTTGTCAAAGAAATACAGTATCGAAACTCTGTATCATGAGAAAGCATACAAACAGATATGCAAATATAGCATTCAAAAGACAACAACATACACGGTAACTGTTGGTTTTGCATATGAAATTCAATCAACAGCATGTGTCACAGACAAAAAACAGCTGGCTCTGTTTGTTTTGGAGATATATGAAGATGATCGGGGCAACAAAAGGACAAAAAAAATTTGGTTCAGTTCATATATTTCATGTGGGATAAATGCTCGCACAGGAAGTTTAGAAGAGCAGGAAAAAAAAAAAAAAAAACCCTCTCCTGTTGACTGTACAAGTTCATATTACCACCGCTCTCCAAGTCAAGAGCCGCTGTCAGTCTTTGGGTCATCACCCTGTTGAGTGGGTGCGTGAGAGTTTGTCATTCCAGTGAGTTTTAAAAAAAAACGTTAGGGCCATTGGTTCGTCTGCTGAAAGGTCCCGCCCACACTGACGAGGTGCAGTAAGGAGGGCGCTCCATCAATCATCCAGGATGTCCTTGACGAAACTGGCCACATCTGTCTCTTCAGCGTCGTGCAGGGTGAAAAATGGATGTTTCTGCATGGAAAGAAGAACGAAACTAAGAAATCTGCTCCAAAGTGACAAATAATCATTAAAATCACAGCTGTGTTGACAGCTACATGTGAAATGCAAACATCTTAGTCTTGGTGGGTTAATGAGGTAAGTCTGGCCTCTTGTGGTGAAAAACAGAAACCACAGACTCTCTGAAGACTGCAGCACTGACGCTGCAGTCAAACCAGATTACATTTGTGGTTTTCTGAGAAACAATAAAATGCAAAGAAAAAAAAAAACTAACCATTAATTCTGTGTAAGCTGGTCTTTCATTTGGCTTCTTTCTTAAGCTGCAAAAAGAAAAAAAGAAAAAGATTAAAGGAAAAGAAAAACATCCATTCCCAACAATTAACATATTCTAACCTCATGTCAAACAGTGAACAATTATTTAAACATAACTTATATTGCGTTCCAACCTAAGATATGCATTTTCAATGACTTCGAGTGAATCCAAAGCCAACACTGACCCCTGCTGGGCTCCAGTGACATTTGATGGTGATTATGATGACGGCAGCTAAAGTGAGACTCACCACTGGGAGATGAAGTCCACAAAATCTGGGGAGAAACGGTCCGCAGGCAGCTGTGGAGACGGTTCGTCCACCACCTGTTTGAGCTGCTGGAACGGGGTGCGCCATGTGTCGTAGGGGAATTTCAAAATGGCCAGCTCGATCTAGGAAGCAGAAAAAGGTTGTGTCAAACGACTTCACTTTAAGGCCACAAATCAGTTTATTGTTTAGAAACGCCTGATTTTTTTTTTTTTTAAAGAAAAAGAATCAAGTTTATTTTTTACTTTTTGACCATTGAGAGTCAAAGTTGAGGCAGAATGCAGAAACAGAAACTCTGTTAATCTAGAAGCTGTGTTATATAATAATTAGGGCATCTGGAGCTGCTAATAACACAGACAGCTTTAAAAACTGTGATGGTTTATCATGACTCAGCATCAGTCAAGTCTGACTATGGTTTAACAGTAGGATCTCATACACTTTGTTGAAAAGTAAGGAGACATTTTAAATTGAAAAAAAAATTCTTATCTAGAATTACTTTTA
>JAOXNZ010000021.1:9420555-9433256 GCA_028566095.1 Kryptolebias brasiliensis | reverse complement strand
TAAGTTCAGTAAGTTTTTCGCAGACACATCCTTGCTAAACTGTTGGAAGACAAAAAAAAAAAGGAAATGCAAGAAATCTTGACAATATCACATACTTGACACATACACATGTGCTGTGATATGAGTGTGCTTTGCATTTAGTGCATGTGATCATGTGGGTGGGTAACTGATGGTGAGGTCATGGCAAATTCCTGCTTTTACTTCCTGGCAACTAGAAGGGAGTGGTAGAGAGGTTTGATTACAATGTGCAGATAGAGAGAGCTGTCGATTAGGTACTCAGACGCACGGCGCTGCAGGTCAGCATCCACCAAGAAATCCCCAGCTTCCTCTGTACTTTGGTGGAAGTTGTAGACATGGCGGACAACCACTTTTCCCTGCTGTTTTGCCATCACAATAACAGTTTTCTGGAAACTTACACCGGCAAAGTCTGGGCTGGAGGTGGCGGGTGTTACAATGATGCGAGGTCGACCTGACTCTGTGCGGGTGGGCTGCATGGCGCCAAGTTCGGTATAAGTTGACCTGGCACTAAGCGGGAGCCAGCGAGGGGAGAACAGGGCGTTCCATGTCACTCTCTTACTGAAGTCATGGCCGCTGGGACCAAGCTGGGTCTGGAAGCTGAAACTGCGGTCATCACGGGTGGGGTTATTGATGATCCACGGCGAACCCCAGGAGGAGGACAAGTAGTTACGGGGAGTGAAAATACTGCAGTTGACATCAAAGTACTTTGCCAGTTGAATAGGTGAGGCAGAGTGAAACTGGAAAGCTAGATATAGGAGATCACGGATGGTCTCATAATACTTCACCATGAGGAGGGACTGCTTCTGAAGACGGAAGAGATGTTGAGGAGGGATCATGCCATACCGAACAGCCCTTAGTGCACTTTCCACAGTTGTAGTAACTGGCTGGTTCTGGTTAATCCAGCCTTCCAGGGCCTCATAGAGCTCTAGCTCATTCTGCAGAATAAGGTCAGAGCGCTGGAGCAAGGACAGGAGCAGGTCTTCGCTGATGGAGCCCCATTCTCCACTTTGCAGCACTGAAGACAGATTCCAGGACAGGTACTGCAGACAGCTGTCCCGCAGGGTCGCATCCCCAATTAGCAGTGCATAGTTGTACCAGCTCACCACATGGCCTGTGGGTGAATCACTAGAAAGGTGTTGAGTCATATATTGGGTCAGACCTTGTTGCAAACCCCACACATGGTACCTGCTGGCCAGCTTGTGCAGAGATATAACCTGATCTAGTCGTACTGAGATATCACCACAGTACAAATACCTGAAAAACACATTTTTGAAAGCATTGTTAAAAAGAAACTAATTTTCTGTGCATACTTTATTTTGAGCCTTTTATTCCTCACATCTGAGTCACTGAAGAAAACCCACACGCTATGATTTTAGACTACGAGCCTCAAAGAGTAAGTATAATTTTATACTACTGCGTAAGATGGAACATTACGATCCTTCAAATATAAAGCAAAAATGGCCAAAATGGTAAATGGAGAGCTACAAATATAATCTGTTAAAAATATTAGTGCATGCAGTTCCGCAGTCTCTGTTTTGTTTTATTTCAGAAATCAGTACTTAACAGATGGTTGCATCCTACAAAGTTCCTCACCTGATAAACTTGTCAAAGACAGCAGCACAATCAGGTGTCTCAGTCAAAACCAGAGCACTGTTATTGCGACTGAGCAGCAGTTCCTCAAACACATCACTCTGCAGGCTGAGAACCAGACTGTGGGCTTGAATCACCTTCACCTCGTCTGTGTTGATGGTTTGCACCCGCAGACTGACATCACTACTGTTGCCCATGAGAAGGAGGTTCTCCATACGATGCACTAAACTCATGGAGTGATTCAGAATCGTGGCACCACTATCTAATACCTCCTGCTTCAGGGGAGCTGTGAAAAAAAAGATGAGAAAAACTTATCAGAAGCACAAACATCACAAAAATGTCTTAGAGTTTGCACAAAAGTTGTTTAACTGATTTCTAAATTTGAATAGCAACTCTTATTCTGTCCATGTTTTCATAACTGCTCCTCTGCATTGAGAGATTGCCTGCAATCATATTTGACACAGTTAAGATCTGTAAAAGCACACCCAAACCCCTCAGCTAAACCACAACTGATAGTATGTGTCAGGAGGGAAAAATCAGACTTGTGCATCCTTTCCTTCTTCTGCTCTCGATTATTAGAAAAAGAGCAACAACTAGGTGGCTGACTCAGAAAACCCCAGATGCCAGGTGCACAGAAAAAAGAAATCCTGAGTTTGCAGCACCACTGCAGATGGCTCTTTCTATGGCTCCTCTTGAACATAAGTACAAGCGGCGCATACCGGAGAATCCCACATAAAAGACCCGAGCACGACAAGTTGCTGTTTCCATTCTGCTCTGCATCAGTCATCAACAGCCTTGTTGGCCTGCAACCGGGGGTTTAATGAGACACTGGGGGGAGAACATTTGGATCCTTGGGTTGCTCACGGTTTTCATTTCTCCACAATAATCAAGAACCCCCACTTCAAAGTCAGCTTTTTCCAATTAGCCAGCCAAGACACAGTATACTCAATCGAGAATACACTAAAACCCATTCAGGAGGACACTGTACATCTCCTGGATACAATGTACAGTACAGAGTATATCTGTTACATAATTAGCTATTTTTACATTCTGTGAGAAAACAAAACAAAAAACTAGAGAACCCCCTCCACACACACAAACTTATAAATAAAACTGTTTCACTGCCTCCTCCACTTTAAGCTGAAAAAAGCCGAAAACACTGAATAAAACATTTAAACAATTTTTTAATCCACTCACTAAAACCTAATCTGACAGAAGTGTAATGTGACCTTCAATAGCTTTTGTCAAAATTAATTATTTTTAAAAGCAAGCAAAGCTTTCCTTCTGCTGGTGTACAGCTCTGAATTGATGAGATGGTACAAACCCAAGTGACAAATGAACTTGCTTGTCTTTTTTTCTGAACCCAGACAAACAGATGAGGACAAGAAAAGCTGAACAGATAAATATCCATGTTTTGCCTTGAGGCTCGGCACAAGCCACACATTCATGCTGTGCCCCACTGTCAGCATGGGGGAAGCTGGACTGAAACAGAACAATATAGTGTAGGATTTAAATCAATTAAAGATTTCAAAGTGAACAGACCTTTTTAGTGGTAAAGCACTGAATTCATTTGTGATCTTACCTCCGCTGACTGTGACAGAGTGGAAGTAGATAAAGAAGAGCAGGGTGCCCACATAGACCCAGCCAGGAGTCTCCTGTTCACATGAGCGTACCATGTTTTCTCAGTTTTTTTTCTCACTGCTTCTTTTTCCTTTTGTCCTTTTGCCTCTCCTCGTCTCTCGGTGCCACTCTTCTCCTCACCGAATGTGTGCAGAAGGGTGCGCTGCCTTGTGTGTTGCCCGGTTCCCTGTCCTGGACTCTTTATGTAGGACGCTGGCCTTTCCCTGGCACATCTCACAACCCCGCGGACTCCATCGATTGGTGGAATCGGGCAGGGGCGTTGCTATAGCGACAGCTTTGATTTTGAATATCTCCCTTTTGGTTGTAACGTGGCATTGATCAGTGGCATTGGGCCAGCCAAGGACTCAGCTTAATGTTTTTTGGTTTAAAAGTCAGTGGGGGTTTGGTGCTATTAAGAATCAATAATAAACAGTTTCCTCTTTTAATGGCACTCAAATGCAGCAAATTGCTGCACAGGAGAACTTTGGCCATGATGGCTATGTTGAGTACAATCAGTGCCTTAATTAATCTTCTAATTACAGCTGCATTTGAGATTATCTGTCGAAGGTAATTGAGGTTTTAATATGTGTGACCAACTGCAGTCAGTCTCATTTCACAATCCATTTGCAGCACAGTTTTTTCTGCGTATATTTCTAAAATGGCTTGTCAATTTCACTAATGTGAGGATAATTTAATTTGAGCTGGGTCTGCTCATCAGTTTGTAGCAAGCTTTGTCTGTCAAACCTAAGTGTCAGTCAAGATTTTATAACATCTTGTATACACTTATGCTAAAGAGCATCTATTTATTCACATAAGATACGCTTTTCACAGCTTTCCTATTGCGAACTATTACATCCACGTGAATCTATTATATTTTCAGGTGCATTATATCACAAACCCTCTAAAGCATGAACTGCAAAATGAATACAAATTACACCTGAATTTGAAGCTTTATGGTCTATTGCTTTCAGGGAAAGAAACCTCTGAGCTCTGAGTCAACCACACATCGAAGGAGAATTAAACATTCCAACATTCAGCATCTTACAACAAAATTATGTTTCAATGTGAAATAATGTCTTTGATTATGGCCTCAAGAAAGACTCATAAAAAGAAAAAAAAAACTTTAGTGTGCTCTTCAAACTGTTTTTAATCTCTGCTTGAGAAGCACTGATCTGTCTGTCAGAGATGGGCCATCAAATAATAGAACTCTTGTTAAAATCCTTTTGAAAAGATGAACTTAGATTTGATATTTAAGGCCATCTGTCTCCTCTCAGAACAAGAAGGAATATGATAAATGTGTTTAATATAGATCCATCTACCTACTTTGAGAAAGACAAGAAGAGGTATTGTTTTAGAGTGATTTGGGTTGTGTTGACACCCTGGGGTCTGCCAGGCTGCACTGAACATGCAGAAGAAGAAGTGTCCTCTGAGACTCCAACCTGAGCCGCTGCTATGAATAACTGCATGTGTTCTTGAAGGGGAGCATTGCTGCTGAGGTGTCCTAATGAATCTTGCTGCAACAAACTGGACCAGACAAGGCACAAGATTGTATTTGGTAACATCTTATATTTTCAGATGGTGGATGTAGATGCACATAAATGAGTAGATGTAGATGCAAACACGGAGATGTCCAAGCCTTCTTTATACATTTGAACAGGACATGCCCTTCAGTAAGGTCACATGCCTTTCTCTTTAGAGTTTACTTTTTATTATGGGTCAAACAGGACTACAATACAAGATGATTGATTGATAAGCTGTTGGACTTTTGAGAGCAACCCTCGGGACAAGATCCATTAAAAGATCAATGCACCACAGGGGGCCCATCCTGCTGTTTAAACCACATGCAAAGTTTCCACTAGTGCCTCTACAGCACGGTACAGCACGGTTCGGGGCGGTCCCAGAGTCCGGAAATTGTCATCACGCGCCTTTGCCAGCTGGTGGCGGTAATGCTCCAGAGCTTTTTGTCAGCCAACCATTAAACATAGTAGAAGTATTGTTCCACATCAGGGACATTCAGGTATCAAATACGGTTATCTGAGCATGATTGCTTCTTGCCAAGTACAGCAGGCTGCTGTGTTGTGCTGGCTGTGTGAGGCCGTATCCAATCCACTCTCCCTCCCATTGTTAGCTAGCCGATGGCCGTAAATGGCGTCCATTTGGTCAAACCATTTCCAGGTTTTGCGGTTTGAACCACTCCTGCCATTGCGGTCTTTTATCGTGCGGTAATCGCACTTCAGTTTCTTCAATTTCTCCCTACACTGCTTCGGTGTTCTCTGGTAGCCATGAGTGGCCATCAGCTCCGATACCTCTTTGAAAACTTTTTTGTTGCGAACCGACCCATCTAGCTCGCTCTGAATTTTGTCCTCTGCCACCAAGCACAAAAACTCCTGAACCTCAGCATTGGACCACGGCGTGGTTTGTACTGCCTTTCTCAAGTTCAAGAATGTCGCTCCAACGTTTGCAAAGAAAAAATGGCGCCTCGAGTTGTTGTTGTGAGGGTAGCTCGGACGCAACCAGTGACTCCACCCCCTAACCAATCAGTGACCGACAGTGTTCTGACGACGCATTTTCAGGCCAGCACGGTACGCTTGGAACCTCGATGGAGTTGGTACTGAAAAGGGGGACGGTTCCATGAACCCTGGATAATGGAAAAGGCGTGGAACCGTGCAGTACCGTACCGTACCGTGCTGTAGAGGCACTAGTGGAAAAGGGGCAATAGCGCAGGCTGAAAGCCAGAGCTGTAGCTTCAGTAAGAGGTTGTGGATGACCTTACTGTTGTGCTTAGGCCTGAGGGAATGCACCCAGTGACCAGATCTCCAAAGCATTCATAGCTTTTGACTAAACAGGTTAAATGCAACATTGACATGCTTGTATATGCACACTGCAAATAAAGAAAAAAGGAGGAATATTATTATGTCTTGTATGAAATTAGTTTTAGCCAACCCAGTGGTGAAGCATCTCTGTGCAAACAGTCAATTCTTTTTAGGAACTGTCTTCATACTAATATTTGAAGCACAGTTTATTCTGTTCTAAACTACAGTTTTTGCAAGCACATCAGTGAAAGAAGTTTGGATGTCACCGAGGCAAAAATCTTTAGGGAGAAAAACGTCTAATAAAAACAAAGACCTGGTCTGTTTTCATAAAACATGTCATGCTCTATTTTAGTTTTGTTCAATTTGTCAACATGTAATGCAAACAGATTTTAAAGAAAAAATCAAAATCAATGGCAGCTATTAACCCCCTTCTATACCAAATGGCTTGTTAATGGTATGCCTTCAAACAAATCAATACCAAGATCTATTTTGTTGTGTAATTTTATTTGACTCTTTTTCAAATGACAAACGCAGCAGTCAACCCATTAACAGTATTTTCCAGCAGGTGGCTCTGCTCTGACACAGTTTGTCCTCTGTTGTTGACTGTGGTTTACAAATTCTCAGGAAAAGTGGAGATAATGACAGCATCCTTATGTCTAAATGTTAAAGGTGAACTTGATCACATTAAAACATTGCTTCAAACTTACACCATATGTTTTCTACTACACAAAACAGTGGAATATGTTTGGTAATTTTTTTCAAAGACTAATCAGAAATAATCAAACCCAAAAAGCCAGTTGGAAAGTCAACAAATTTAAGGTGACTGCATGGTCCCAGTTTAAATCATAGGAATCATATAAAGGGATAAATGTCTCACTCGTGAGGTGAGTGGTCTCATTGTTTGGATGTAAGCAGTCTCAAACAAATAAGCAGGCTGGGTGCTAATCTCACAGAATATGCAAAGCTGTACACAGTCAACAGAGAGGTTGGATAAAGAATGGTTTGAACTCAGTCATTAGAGAAAATATTGCTGAAGACTAATACAGAGCAGTTGGAGCTGCTGCTTTAATGGGACCAGTGGTTGATTAATTGCATTATGGTGGAATAATCGAGAAGGAGAGGCAGACAGATGGAGCCCTGCTCGTGATCCCAACCGGAAAACCAAATAAATGAACACTTGAATAGGTCAAACTATTTATTAAGGAGTCTGGTAGAGCTCGACAGGTAATTTACATGTTTCTGGAGAAAATAGTTTCTGAACTCGGTTAATCTCATCAGAGTGGATGTACTGTTGGACAGGAGGTGACCTATCACTATTAATTCCTGGTAAGAATTGCCTGTGGGCCTGTCTTTTTACATATAAACCTTACTGTTACCATACTAATCTTTTTTTTCTTCTTTTTCTTTTTTGAATTTCTGTGAGATAGGTGTTTTGTTTTAAAACAAACTGGGCTTAAATAGAGAGATTTCCCCTCCTTCAGAAAAGTCATTTTTCAACTTTAATCTTTACAAAGTTGTTGAAGCAAGAATTTAACTAAAATAGATTTGTGGTTTCTAAGACAGTTTTCTCTGATTTTAAGTTTTTAGATTGAGTAACAATGACTGACACTAAAAAAAATTGGTTTTATTGTGAATGAATAAACAATTAAGCCGTATAAATTCTGAATGATGGTGGTGAAGCAGGAACTTTGGGTGAGAATATGATTTTTGTGTTAAAAAGGTTAAAGCTATTTTAACTAAATTATGTTAAATGACTATATCTGAGTGTAACATGGATGTAAACTGACTAAATTTTACACATTAAGGCCTTTGGATACACAAAATATATATATATTTTTTAAATTTGCCCGACTTGAAAGAATTTCTTTGAACAAACTCAGTAAGAATCTTTTAACAATGTCAGTTTTGTTGTGCAATTCCTCAACAAGGCTGTGACACAGAAAGTAACACATGGAAATAAATTTTGCTTTCAAATATATAACGTTTGTTTGTCTTTTTAATAACTGAGAATGCAAAATAAATTTTGCATCATGCATTTCTGAGTAATAAAGACATTTGTTTTGCAGCATCTAAACAGAAGTTTGACGTAAAGCAATGGGAGCAACAAACCCTCCGAAAGGATGTGGGTCCAACATCAGCTCCATTTATTACAACCTGTGTGACCTGACCACAGTGTGGGGGGTTGTGCTGGAGGCTGTTGCTGCTGCAGGTGTGATGACTTCCTTTGTCCTGTTTATCATTCTCATGGCCTCCCTACCATTTGTGACAAACAAGAAGAGAAAGGGTATGGTGGCTCTACAGGCCAGTATTTTAGTCTTTACGTTGGGACTCTTTGGGCTTACTTTTGCCTTTATTGTGGGTCAGTATTCCACAAGCTGTGCTGCTCGGAGGTTCTTGTTTGGAGTAATGTTTTCAGGCTGCCTAGCCTGTTTGGTAATGCATGGATTGTGGCTTTCCCTGTTGAAGCGAAGCACCCGTGGACCCAGAAGTTGGATGCTATGGCTAGGAGCTCTGGGTCTCTGGCTCATTGAGGTGATCATCAATACTGAATGGCTTGTCATCACTGTTGTCAGAAGCCCACCTGGAGGAATTGATGCCCCTGTCCTCCCCTGCAACACTGCCAATCAGGACTTTGTGATGGCTCTCATTTATGTAGTGATTTTGATGTTTGCTGTGGTCATTACGGTGTCTCCATCACTAACACACAAGCACACGCAATGGCGCAGAGATGGTGCTTTTATCCTTGTCACAGGGCTCTTTACTGTGGCCATCTGGGTAGTTTGGATTGGCATGTATGTCTGGGGAAACCAAGCAATTGGAAAGCCCAGCTGGGACGATCCTACTCTGGCTGTAGCTGTGGTGTCAAATGCCTGGATCTTCCTTGTCTTCTACACAATTCCAGAAATTTGCCTATTAACACAAGAGGACCCAGACCAGGAGCAACCTTTTGATGGGGAGGAAGTCTATCCTGCAAGGAGCCTGGTGTATGAACTCACCGTGAAGGAGCCAGAGCCAAACCAGGAGAATCTTTACGTAGAAAATAAAGCTTTTACCATGGAAGAGCCCCCGACAGGTACGGTGCTGAACACAATGAGTCATTATGTTTCACTGCATAAGGTTTCAATAAATCACATTTACTACATAAATAAAGAAAACATGTTCGACAATAGTAGCGACGGTACACTGATGTTGACTGATCCAAATGCAAAGATGAGAAAATGGTTGAAAGTTTCGTATTTCTATTTTTGACAAACAGCACAAAGACGATTAACTATTTATCTGATTCTGGCTGCAATCTTGATCTTAGGATTTATTAGGATTCCCTCGCAATCTTTAAATCCTTTTATTTTTTTCATCAAATATGTCCTTCTTTTAGAGAAACAATCTGAAGTACTTACTAAAAACCATGTTTGGCTCAGGTGGAAATGACACTCAGTATGTTTCAAAACTTTGAAACAATAAATTGTCTTGGAATCAGACTATATATACACTAAAACATTAGTGTACATATTATATTAAAACAGGCATTAGGTTTGGATTGCAAATTACCATGAAAAGTATCAACTACAAAACTATTGCATGTAAGAATACACTTGTCTATCAATGTCTGACTTCAAAAAAGAGCTTTGAATAAAAAAAGACTTACTTGTATATAGAGTTTGATTTCTTTTAGGAGCAATATAAAAGGTAAAGGTTAAGAATTTACTTATTTAATTTCTGTTATCTAAGCATCCATTTTATTAGACAGAAATAATAAGTGTGGTTCCTTAGTTATGTTAGCTGCCTGAAAAGACCTAAACATCCTTTGCTGATTCACCGTTGACTTCTGTTTAGCAGAGTCCACAAAGCCAGAGTCTCCATATGGGGTTTACAATGGTCAGCTGCGGAGTGGTGTGTACCAGCCAACAGAAATAGCCCTTATCGCCAGAGGTCTAACAATGGTGAGTTTGATAAAGATTTTTGGCATCCCAAAATGTCTTCTGCTTCAACCAACTGTAATATTCAGTTCCTCTTTCCACAGATGGACTCCAGTGTAATGATACCTCGAGCCATAACCCCGTCTCTGATACCAGGGAGCCGCAGGAGCTCCCTGTCTCGCTCAGTAGAGTCTTTAACGTCTCAAGGACTGTCTTAATTATTTGAAGAAAAAAAAAACAACAAAAAAAACCCAACAACAAACAACAACAGCAACAAAAATCAAAAGAGAAACATTTTATTTCTCTGGAAAATGCTTTTACAGTCAAACAGTTACAAATGTTAGTTTCTCTGATAAATGCTTTTAATGCTTTTTATGCACAAACACCAAGTATCACAAATAAAACACTATGATCTGCAGATGGATGACTTATAGCATCTGAAGTGAATCATCAAAAACAGATTTTTGTATAAAAATGCTGTGTTTCAGTTCTTCATTTGCAAGCTGACTCGATTAAAACAAGCTTTCTATGCTGTCCGATGTACAAAGTTTATAGCCAGTAGTGAAAACTGTAGCTTCACACTCCTGGGTGATGAGTACTAGCAGCACTTCTGCTGCTGTTGTGATTTATTTTCTATAGAGTTTAAGTGGAGCAGTGAGCAAAATGTTGATGTCACAACTGAACTTTCTCTAGCATCAACATGCATATCTTTGTTCATGATTGTAAAACAATAAACAGGGTTTAATGAGTTAAATGCAATACATTTTATTCAATAAAGTTCTACTGAGTTTTGTCTGTATTTGACTAAGTTTTAGTGCCTAATAAAAAGTAAATGTACAACTAGTAATGTATTAATCTGATCACTACTACATAATGCACTGTTTCCTTGATATAAGTTCCAATTTAGTATGTTTTTTTATGTAAACAAATCATTTACAGTATGTCAAAATAAATTCTAAATGAATACATTTATAGAGTTAACTATTTCTGTGCTGTGTACATGCTGACTCCTTCCTGCATAAAAATAAATGTAACAGTGTGACTGGTGTCAGATACTGAAAGAGGAAATGTCAATGGAATTATTGCTGTGGTTTTAGCAGATATTTACATGTCACCCTGATAAGCCTCATCCTGTGTCATATGATGCTGCTGGCTGTCATTCTGTGGTATAAGGTTTTCCAGGCAGGAAACTATGTAAACAGGCATTAAAGTTCATATTATTGCCAACCTGCCAAAGTAAAATGAAACAAACCAGCACGCACACACAGTCACCAAAAAGTGGAATCATTTTAGGTCAACTAAGCTGATAGTAACGTGTTCATGTTTGGTTTGTATAACTGGATGAAAAAAGCTTTAAACAAATTAGAATTTACACCTGCTTTGACTTGAAGTGAGTTGTCCACCTTTGTTGGATGGCCAAGCAGAGTTATTTACATAAAATTTGTCTTTCTCATACTAGCCTGCACACACACACACATACATAAACACACACACACACACACACACACTGCATACCTAATAGCTTCAGAGGGAGCTGTGGCTGCCTAGCAGCAAGCTGACTTGGCTTTCTCCCAATACTCCCACCTCCTTGTACTGTCAGCAGCCATGTGCTCTTGCTTGGAAAATTAAACGGATCACAAACTGCAGCTTTGTTTGAGTAAACATGGGACAAATGTTGAAAAATGCATTCTTTTATGTCTTGAGCTTATAGCATGAATATAAAATGCAAACAGATGTTTTTCACAGCACATATTTTGACTTGACATATTCAAAGCACAGGTTTAGTAAATGGCATTAAGGTTGTGGGATCCTAAGGAACCAGCGTGCACAAACACACATCTTTAAAATAGCAGTGTACCGTCACATTAGTTCCTGCCTGATATGTGCAAATAACTGCTGTAAAAAGGTCACTCTTCTATGGGGTGCTGTTTGTAAAGTTACAGTCAAAAATTAACAGCAATATTTTGGTTTATTTACCCTTTCTTAAGAAAAAAAAAATGTTGTTCTTTTTCAAAGTCATATTTTCACCATGTTATTCATACATTTATAAATGTCATAGTTCCAAACTAAATATTTAACTTGTAAGTTAAATATGTTTACACAGCCTTTAAGCCATTTGTTGCAGCATTTTTATGTGTTAAAAATTTCTCTCTTGCTGTCTTAATAGCAGAAACGTCATAAAATATTCTGAATTAAATCTTAGTTGGTGTTGTTTTTGTTTACTAGATGTTAATAGCTGGTCAGTGACGCACTTTGAAACCAAAAACAGCCCAGGCAGCAACTGTAAACCCCCTGATAACATAAGAAGCTGTCTTGCACACGACCTGCGGTGGATGTGCTCGGCTCAGCTGTCTCTGCTCTCTGTTCAGGACATTTCCTCGTCACTGGGACAACAATCAGAGCACAAACACAGATGAGGAACAGCCAGATTTAACTCACAGACCAGACAAAAGAATAGAACCTATAAAACACCATCTGCTGCTTTTATCAGTTGATCTTTACTGTATTATCAATGCAATATTTGTTTTCAGAATGCTGGGAATGAGCTCATTTAAAAACAGTGCATCTGTATTTGTTCAGAGGCCAAGATTTAAACAAGTCTTATTCATAACAGGAACTCTTTAAAGGATTACAGAAGTAAAAAGCTGTACCAATGTCATAAGTACCTCACAATTAAAAAGCCTATTGTGATTTATTTATTGCAAAACTTGTGTTCTGAAAGAGTGAATAAACACCTGACCAA
>JAOXNZ010000021.1:9371715-9387237 GCA_028566095.1 Kryptolebias brasiliensis | reverse complement strand
CCGTGCCACCCCCCCCCCCCCCGTATATTAGCAAAGTATGTCAACTGCCTCCTTCCCTATGTGCAGCGTGACACCATAAAGCTGACTTAGCTTAAAGGAGGCTATTGTTTGATTTAGGATTGTGCTGAGGCAGAGCATGATGGGATGCTTTTCAGCAGCTACAGAACAAGGACACTGCAGTGGACTGTGGAGCAGAAAGAAATCACATAGGACAGAGAAAAATTTGGGGTATTGAGTCAGAGAGGGTCACAGTTTTCCACTCTGTCTCCTCCTCCATCTTAGTAACAGTAACAGTGTTGCTGTAAAGGAGGGAAATCTGCAGTTAAAGGACCAGCAGCCTTTTTCTGTAAAGCTAATAATAGACCATGCTCTTTTTATTCTAAGTGCAGTAGACAGTTAACCTTAAAGGCTAGTTATTCCTTACATAATGCACTGTAGTTGATGTAACTGCAGTTTAAGATCTTGGAGGTTCATATGGGGGAAAGAATTTGGAAGCTTTTCTGGTGTTACAGCTCAAGTCTAATTGCTATATGTCACAATATTTCAAATCACAAACAATTTGAATACCATTTGATTTAAAATAGACATTTGCCCAAACTTTAAGAGCAAAATGATTGTTAAAATGCAATCTAATGTAAATTCTTACACTGCAGACATTTATGTGACGTTTTGTTGTTTAAGAGAGTGTATACGAGGACGATAGAGTGAACAGAATGAAAGAGAGGCTTTGTGTATGCAGTTTGAATAGCTGTTTGCATTAGAGTGTTCCCTCAGTGCGACTCAATGTACCCCACATTCTACATGACTTATGTATGTATAGGTGAATGTGCCTCAGTGCGTTTGGATGTCTTCACAGTTGAACCATTGTCTCCCACTATCTCAGTGGAAGGATGGTTGTGAGTGGATGACTAATCCCAGCGTGTGTCCGTGCGTCAGGAATTTGAAAACACTGAGGGAGAAGAGTACCAGGCAGACCTCTCCGCCCTGGCCTCGCCGTCCTCCCAGAATGGCCCCGAGGTTTACATCCTGCCCCTCACTGAGGTCTCCCTGCCTGTCTCCAAACAGCCGGGCAGATCAAGTAAGAAGCGACACAACAACCTGAACACAAAACAAACCTACGTGTAACTATAACACTCTGCTTTTAGATGTTTTCTTAACATGCTTCGCTGCAACAAGAGGTCATTTTTGCTCACTGCTATAATCACTAACTGTCTATAATAAGTCTCTTTTTAATATTTTGCATTATTGTTTTGTTCATTTTTCCTCAAATTTGTACTCAGATGATTAAACTCTTATTCATTTAAGTTCATGTTTTTGTCTGGAACGTCCTACATTTTGCAGGATAGTAACAGCAGAAAAACATGGCATGTTGCATAAATTACATATTAAAAAAATAATTAAAAAATTTAGTTGACGATTTGAAAGGTTTATAAAGGTTATACATTCTTTTTATGTATATTTGTTCTGCTGCTGCAGATGTCATGGGTCTAAATGACTTAACTGACAATTTTGTTATTTTTCAAATTGTCATTGCTCTAAATGCAATAAAGATGTTAAGCTAATAATGACCCCATTTCATTTTAGTAAACCTCTTTTCCAATTTCAAGGCTACATAGTATTTTATTTATTCACAATATATTTTATAGAAAAATGGCATGTAAAGATGGATCCACAATCAAAACAGATATTCAAGTATATAAAGAAAAAAAAAAACTTAAAGATGCGTTTTAAGCCTATTTTGTCATCTGTTTTACCCTTTTCTAAAACAAGAAACTAAGATCTTCCTGTAGTTAAAACCCTGACCTCCTGCAGTGAAGGAATCAGATCTTTACATTGATTCTGAAGCTTTGGGAAGCTTTCCTAAATGTATCACGCTTTACATTTAAATCAGTGAAAAAATGGCACCTGCTCCTATTTTATTAAGATACATAATCAAATTTAAGAATTTTATCAAACATCAATCCTGTGTTTGTGTATTTAGTTTGTATTCTATAACTCTGCCCAACACTTCCCTTTCATCTGCTTGTATTTTATCAGATCATTCGACCTCATTTTAAAATGTGTGTTTATGTGTCCGTGTGAGCCACATCCTGGGTGTTCAGTTTGTCTCAGCCTGCATGACTCACTGGCTGTCTGCTGCACGCTGCTCTGCCAGAAGGGGAGGTTAGTTGCTGCTCAGCATCCCAGGATGAGAGCACCAACAATGATTGGACAAGGCAGCCTGAGGCTTGCAGCCAATCACTGCGCTCGCCTCTGTCCCTCGTAGCGACGGCTGTGTGATTGGTCCAGGTGTTGCAGGGCGAGGAATGAATAGATGGTAAAAGGAGAGAGTGTGAAACAGGAATTGTCTCCTTCCACTCTAAGTAAGGAAAATGATTTATGAATCATTCTCCTTTTCTCTAGGAAACTTGTTATTGCGCTTACCTTTTTGCACGTCTCCAGTATGCTTGCATATTGAATTAAAAGGGAATTTAGTTTTTTCTATATGTTTACATCAATGCTTTTGTTTTATTTTCCCAAAATGAAGATATGCAAAAAAGGCTTTATTTTTGCTGACAATGATAACAGAACGTTAAATGTTGAGAATGGGGCAGGGCATTTTATGCAATTCATTTTTTTGTTATTGAAATGTCCCTCATACATATTAACTCTATACACATGCCATTAGTTTTCCATGCACTCAATGAATAAACAGGCCTTGTTGCTCCAACAGGAGCACCAGCTGTATAGCTGATAAATAAACCATGAATGGTGTTTTCTATATGGACCAAGCATCAATTATACATCAGGACGAACACACGGTGCAGTGTTTGCCATTGATCTGACAATCTTAATTTCCAACTTGTTGCTTTTATCTTTTATTCAAGAGGTCAAGTAAAGCTTCACTACAGAGGCTCAATGCATCAGAGTGAGTGTGTAAAGTCATTGTGTTTGTGTCCCACTACAGGCCTTTTGGGTTGCGCCATCTTTTCTGGGAATGTCATTAGCAGGGCAGGAATGCACACTCACACAGCCCACATTAGGAATAATACCACATCTCAGTTTAAAACTCTTCGTTTCTGTCAGGCAGGGAGGAGGCTCAGGGGTTAGGATGGTGAAGTGTGGGTCTGTTGTCACCGTGACAACCTCTGCCCAGCGTTCCAGTAAAGAATGGGCCTTGTGTGTATGTGTGTTCTTTGCCCATTTGAGTGTGTGTGTTTGGTGCACTAGGTACCAGGAGACGCAGTGTGAGTGTGCAAGTGAACATCGAAAACAATGGTCCTGATTTAAGACGGCTGGCCAGTGGGGGAGCATAAGGCTGGACTGAGATGTCCAAGGAACGCACCAGCGGAGGACTGGCATTATGGGCCGAATACAGTGAGGGGTCTGTGAGGGAATGAAGAGGGGCAGGGAAAATGCGATGACATGCACAATGGCCTAAGAGCAGGGAGGGGAGGCTTCAGATAGGGGTGGTGAGTCTGAATGACAGAGATCTTTTTTTTTTCCACATTGAACAGCACAGTGTTTGTTTCATGTTTGGCTGAGGAATGATGCTGTCCTGGGTGACAAGGGGACATTATGTGGACCTTATGTCACTACTGGGTGTCTTGAAGCTGCACATAGAGCTGGTGGGCCAAACGGCCTGCTACCGACATGCGTGACGGTCACAGCGGGCACGATGCATGTCCAGAAAAACTCTGCACCCAGGACAGAGAGCTGCAGAACTCCTGTATCGACCCATCAGCAGATCGGTTCAGTGACTTGAACTTTTTTTTTTTACTTCTGTTTACTGTAGATTTCAATGGCGTATGTTTTGGAACCAAGGATTTTAGTATTTGCTCAACAGCTGGAAAGCCCTGGAGGAGGACCGTATGCGTGTTTGTGTGTGTCCCAGTTGGAGGATGAGCTCGGTGCAGATGGGGAGAAGCTTTTTCAGCTGTGCAAGGGCTCGGTGGGTTAAATCCTGCCGAGGCTCTCACACACATACTGTGACCATGAGCTCGCTCTCACATACACACAACGAGGCTACGATGCCTGGGGCTGGAACTGGGGCCATGGGCTCTTGGTTCTCACACTCTGAATCAATACTTGATCTCAGCCGGGGTCTCAGAGTCAATCCCTGTCACAGTGCTGAGAGCGGCTGGCCGCTAAACTCTGCAGTCACCATCATCTCACCGCTCACCATCATCATCTGCATTCCTCAATTATGAGGATTCATGGAGGTATTTTATTTTGCTAAATTGTTTTGCCTTTGTTGCATTTTAGATATAACAGACTGCTTCTCTCAAGTGAGTGCAGGATTTTATTTAGGAAAATGTTTTCTCATTTTTTCAGGTTTATAGTTTTCTATGTGTTGCAACATTCTATTCTTTAGCTGAGCACACTTTTTAACTTTTTTTTTGCTTTGATCATTGTAAAACAATTTCTATAGTTGTTGTTTTTTGTTACTTCTTTTTTACTTTTCAACCAAAGCAATCTAAAACTTTTTCCTGTTTAAAACTAATCTTATGTTGCCGTTATTGTTCTCTTCCAGTACAGCTGCTGAAATCAGCAGACATTGGCCGTCACAGTCTACTGTACCTAAAAGAGATTGGACATGGCTGGTTCGGAAAGGTAAAACCTGCTTTTCTTGCAACACATATCCTCATATATATTCAGTTTTTGAGTCCAGAGATATTGTTACTCCTAATAACTGTCAAAGCTGCAACTTTCTTAATGTATTCATTGTCCTCTAAGATACTTTCCACCAGAACTCACTTTAGTGAAGCAAATCTTTGGCACTCAGGTCAGGGTGTTAGTTCTGTGGGAGAGGATAAATATTCACAGTTACAGTAGATTCCTTACAGTTTGCCATATGACACATGCTACTGTGACACTTGCACTTGTCTACACACACAGTGTCATCATGCTTACCTTTCTTTAGTTTTTTTTAGTCTGGACGTTTTTTTTTATGTTCGTACTAAACAGCATCTTTTATTCCTGCTTGACCTTATTCTCCCCTCTTTGCATATAGGTTCTGTTGGGTGAGGTCAGCGCAGGAGTCAGCACCACTCAGGTGGTGGTGAAGGAGCTGAAGTCCAGTGCCAGCATCCAGGATCAGATCAAATTCCTGGAGGAGGTGCAGCCGTATCGGTCAGTGCACTAAACATCTTCAGAGTACTGCTTTTCAGAGGATAAGCAGCTCATCCCAGTATGAATGCACAGTCAAACTATTGTTTATTGTTATAGTTATTACGTCTTATGTCTTTGCTCTGTCAGGACCCTCCAGCACCCTGCCCTCCTGCAGTGCCTGGCACAGTGTTCAGAAGTCACCCCATATCTGCTGGTCATGGAGTTTTGCCCTCTGGTGTGATGACAAAATTTATTTCTAAGAACTGCTGATTCATTCCTCAATTCATACCTCATTTCATTACTTGACTCAGTGTTTCTTGTATTCATTCTCAGTCAGAACAACTTCAACCCTTTTTTCCTTTTCTCCTCTCAGGGTGATTTGAAGAATTACCTCTGCAGTTGCCAGGCTGCTGACTCTGAAACTCCTGATGTTTTGATTCTCCAGAAGATGGCGTGCGACATTGCTTCCGGGCTTCTGCAACTTCACAAATACAATGTCATTCACAGGTGTGGTACATATAGACCCCAGTCTCTTAACATTAATTCTAATTGTAATGTTAATGTTTTACAAAGGAAACTTCCACCTAAATGGTTTGTGTGCCCTCTCTTGGTCTCTTCCTGCAACAACATCCTGGTGCTGCCTGAGTAGTTCACACAAACTCCAGCATCAGTGATTTTGTTGCTGGGGGTGAGCCCCTTTCACGCTCTCTGCCATGTGGTGGCTACTAAAACAATCAGTCCCTGACTGCAAAACCGGAGAAACTCAACATGTGGAGAAGCTGACAACATTAGTGTGTCCTCACACAATTAACTGTAAAGGAACAGTTGGTATATGTTACAGCTAATATGTGAGTTACATACTTAACTTTGACCAATGATGTTGATAGATTACTCACAATTGTGTGAAACATACAGACAACTTAAATCAAAATACAAAAAACACAATTCAAATGCAGATGGAATCAAAAAAATAAGATGTGTTTATGCACAATTCATACATAGTTACAGAAAACTTCATCACAGGGTTTCTTTTTCCCACAACAGTGACCTGGCTTTGCGAAACTGCCTGCTAACATCAGAAATGTCAGTTAAGATTGGAGACTATGGGCTTTCTCACAGCCGATACAAGGTTAGGCCTTTAAAAATGTGCCATCTTTGAAAGACTGCAGTTACTTCTACCTGTGCTTAGCTGTACTTGTTTGATTCTTCAGGATGACTACTATGTAACACAAGACCAGATTTGGGTGCCCCTGCGCTGGATTGCACCAGAACTCATAGATGAGGTCCATGGAAACCTGCTGGTTGTCGATCAAACCAAAAGTAGTAACATATGGTGAGATATCTGAGCACAAACAGGAAATATTACCTTAGAAATAATGAGATAAAGCCACCCCAAAAATCTCCCTTTAGGAAAAAATTGATCAGATTTGTACTTTTTGTTTTGTGTGAAAGCTCAGGCATTTTTTTTTATTATCATTTTGCAAAATTGATGGATTAAGATCTAGGAACATATTGCTTTGTCTTTGCATTCTTGTTTACTTTATAATCTATCATACACTTTAAAAAAAAACTTTTTCATGTGTAGTATGAGAGCGCCAGACATCTTGAAAGCTTTTTTTCCCCCCTTTTTCCAGGTCATTGGGTGTTACTATATGGGAGTTGTTTGAGCTGGGAAACCAGCCATACAGACACTACTCTGACAGACAGGTGTTGACATATGCTGTGAAGGAACAGCAGCTTAAACTGCCCAAACCCCAGCTCCAGTTTCCCCTGGATGATCGCTGGTAAGATATTTATCTGCTCAGAGAAACATGCAATACATACAAATGCAAGCGGATGAACAAAGAAGGTAAATTATAGACAATTTTCAGGCTGTAAGTCTAACTGGCCAATTAATTTATAACTACTCAGTGTTTTCTGGTTTAACAATAGCTGCACTTATAGTGATGCACTGTAGCTATATATTTCTCTTTGCAAGCAGGGGCAGATGATCGATACTCTCTCTATTTTTTATGATCCCCTCAGCATCAACCAGAGTTAAATCGTCTCATTTATCTTTACCTGGAAGCCTCCCAAACATTGTTTATACCCACTATTTTTTTCACCGTTGTTCCTCAGTGACATAAACATGTTTGGTACTAAGGTACACTGACACACAGAGGATCTTTTAACTGTGTCAGCATCTGCACTGCACCTCTTTCATACGCTCTGTTTTTGACTGGAGCAATAAATCTGTGCCAGGTGATGCTATAAAGTGCTGACTTCTGAATTTTGTGTTTTTATTTTTTAATTGCTTTGTTGTTTATCTTAGGTCAACTCTTTAACTTCTGCCTTCAAAATACACCAATAATTATTTGTTTTAAAATATCTTTTATAAAGTTACTTCTTGAGAGTAATTCAACTACAACTTCTTTTGTACTTTTTTCAGGTATGAGGTTATGCAGTTCTGCTGGCTACAGTCAGAGCTCAGACCCAGTAGTGAAGAAGTACACCTTCTGGTCACATACCTGTGTGCCAAAGGCTCTAGTGAAGCTGAAGAAGACTTTGAGCAACGCTGGAATGCCTTGAGACCAAACTTGCTTGGTAGCGCGTTGCACACAGCTTCATCCACAGCCCTGGTCCTGACCCCCACACTTAACTCTGCTGACATTCCCAGTGCAGAGCAAACTCAGGCAGTGGAGCTGGCCTCTTCTGCCTCATCCTCCTTCCCTCTCCTTGAGCACTTCTCGGACAGCTTTCATTCTGACACAGGGGATGATCTACTGACTGTCACTGAGACAAGCCATGGTCTCAACTTTGAGTATAAATGGGAACAAGCCCGAGCCGAACAGCCCTACTGCTCTTCCTCTACCAGTGGAACACTAGGCCAGGAAAACCCACACTACCAAGATATCTACTATTCAAACACAGGAAGTTCCTCAGGGGGCTGCAAGACTGACAGCCTAACATCAAGCATGTCCCCATCTTATTATGAGCCTGAACACACAGGTATTGTCCCAGTGCTGAGTGCCCACAGCCCCTCAGTTAGCAGTGAGTATTACATTCGCATAGAAGAACCAGTCCAATGCAACATTAAGCTGGAAGATGGTGTTGTGGACTACAGCTCAGAACTGGAAGCTACTCACATCAGATCATTTTCTGAGAATCGCACTGGTTCTTCCACAGCACAGCCTTGTGCTTACTGGTCCACTGCTGACAACACCACATCAAATGACTCCGATTCAACTCCCACCATGCAGCAAACCATGCAGCCACTGCTCAGTCATTCATCCAGCAACAGTCCTGTAAAGTTAGGCCACTCTCATAATTCCCTCCCATCTGACTGCAGTAAAATAGTCTACTGTGAAGACTCAGCAGCACGCAAGACACATAAACAGGCATCTTTGTCTGATTTAGAAACATCTTCAGAGTCCCAAACAAACCTTTTGAATCCTGAGGTTCAGTTAGAAAACCCATGGAGTTTATCACAAGCTGTCAGCAGCCCTAGTTTAGGGTTCTGTGATCCTTACCTGGAAACAAACACAGTTAATGAAAGCTTCCATAGTCAGGTAGGCTCACTAAGAAAGAACCTTCCCATTGTTAATCACATTGACATAAATGTGGGAACAGATGATGGCCTGCTGTTGGGTCGGCGGAGAAGTGGAGATGAAGAGGTTGACCTATTTTCTGAGGGAGAGGCCACTAACTGGATCTCAAACCATTCAGCAAACAATAACAGCTTGAGCTTTGACAGCAGGCAGACAGGCAGTGGAAAGGACAGTTGTCTGAATGTTCCATCAAGCACAACAGAATTATGGTCCTTAACTAAGGCCACAACAAGAACCTTCCAAAGCTCTAAACCTTGTGGCAGCTTGGAGGACAGTGGAGGCTGTTCTAATTGGAGTACTGGTTGTGAGCCTGTTAGGTTAGGCTCATACATTCACTTGTGCCACAAGGAAAGAGAAACTGCAGTTCAAGTGGAAAGGTGTACAGATTTTAATAACTTGCAACACACTCACTCTCTCCCTAGTTCAAACACAAATACTAGTGAAACAAAGGGAGGACAAATGGAAGATAAACATGAATCACACTCATTACCTCACAGAGAGGGGATGTATTCTGAGATACCCGAGGTAAGCTATATTAAGTCCCCATGCTCTCTGAAGGAGCCTCAGACAGGTCGAACAGAAACATTGTCTGATAGGCAGAGAAGCAACATCTCTGAGGGTGTATCAGCTGGAACATCGCTTGGTCTGAGTGACATAAGGCTCCAATATGCACAGACATCAAATGGCAGCAGTTCACTGGACAGTGGAATTGGGGTTAGAAACTCCAGCAGTTGCCTGGTTGAACTTGGGGACTACAGTGACGATGATGAGGATGACATCACAGATATTACATCAGGGATCTTTGCTGACTTTAACCTCGACTTGAGTGAGGTTGAGGAGGAGGACCTTAGCCCAAGAGATAATCCAGAGAGGGTTCCTGATTCTGTGGATGCCATTAACCTGATGTTATCTGGGGCAAGCTCCTGTGACCAAGGCTTCAGCCCTGATCCCTTCAATATCCCCATCCTGCCTAAATCCCTGGATAGTGGCTATGACACAGAAAACAACGAATCTCCAGAGTTTATCTTCAAAGAGCTTGGAGACCCCCTCGGTGGTGAGAACTGCCCAATGCTTGGTGGAGAATCTGAAATTGCTCTGCAGGTTAGTTTAGGGCAAGGGGTCTGCACTTGCACAAGCATCTCAGAGCTACATGTAAAGGGCCTTTTTGACAAGAATCCATACAGGGACTCCGCTTATTTCTCTGACTATGATGCAGAAAATGAGAGGAGTCCCAATGAGGAAAACAGTAAGTTCTTTGCAGGTTCAAGGAACCATCACGGCCCAGCTAATGTATTTAAATCTTCAGAAGACAGTTCTGTTAAAAGGCAATTCAACAACGGGGAAAGTTTAACAAATCTGAGGCACGTCAAAAGTTGTGTTTCGGTGAATCTCTCAGAGCCTAACTCTAACTCACACAACACTTCCTCCACCCCTGGGTTGTCCATGCTGTCACCATTTCCTCCACAGATGGGTGGGTGTCTGACCAAAGAGTCTGCCCCTGCAGAGGAGGATCTCGGTTTGGAGACAGAGCACTCAGCAGATGAGCCTATGTCAGAGCTCAGCTCCTCCACTGGATCAGAACCTTGCTCTTCTGTCCACCAAGCCACCACGAACCAGGAAGAGGGAAGTAGGGGAGCAGAAGGCTGCTCCTCTGTTCATTCATTGCTGTCTGGGTGCACCATAAATACCTGCAGAGATAAGTCCTGTGAAGAAACTGAAAATAGTGATGGATCCCCTGAAGAAAAGGAGGAGGTGCCTGAAAACAGTCTTATCAACAAGGACACAGAAGACAGAGCGGAATGTGTGAGACTCAATGAGGAAGATTTTGAAGACATAGATGCAGATGAAAGTGACAGTCTATGTGAAGAATCTAATGGTCAACATGACCTTTCCACTTCCTCATCATTGTTAGAGCTTTGCGGAGAAGATGTTAGAGCTCCACTGGAAGAGGCTGAGGATGAAGATGACTCCGACGACAGTGAGTCTGATGAGGAGCTAAGAACCTACAACATCCAAGATGAAGACAGCGAGGAGAGTGAGGAAGATTTCACCACAGTACCAGTGGTGGTAAGTGACTGCAGCAGGGTAAAACACCTCCGTGGTCTTCTGAAGATGCCCACCCTGCTTACGCAGTCCTTTTGTGATGAGCTTGAGACGAAGAAAAAGGCGGTGTCCTTTTTTGATGATGTGACAGTGTTCCTTTTTGACCAGGTATGATAGGTCAGAGGTGTTCGAAATCTTTAGATTTTTCAAGAATTCCATTTTTTTAAAATTGCTCTTTATGACTTCCAGGAGAGCCCCACTGGAGAGCTTGCTGACAATTCATTCTCCTCAGGAAGAGAGCCCAGTGAGCAGGAATCTCCAGACCCAGATCTCAAGGCTCAGTCCTGTGATATTCACTGTGTTTCAGAGGAATCAGACGAAAACAACTCTGAAGACGGTGAGGACACATAATGCCACATTTTTGCAATCCATGGTTGTGTATTCTGGACTTATCATTGTGTCCTCTGCATGCATTCAGGTGGAAGTTGTGAATGGGAAGATGACCATTCCTTTGAGCCCTGTCCATCCTCACTTCACACCATTCCTGACCCTGTGTCCTCTCCCACATCCGTCTCCAACACTGATGAAGCTCCTAAACCTGTCCCTGTGCCATTTAATCGTTTCATGGTCTCAAGATTCTCCATCACACATGTGTCCGACACCCACATAAGCTCAGTAGCAGGTCTGTATTAAACATTTCCTAAAATAGCTTAGACTGCTCAGTAACATAAGCTCCTTTTTATACAGCTTTGTTGGTTTAAAACATGGCCACTATAATATGAAATTTATTCTTTTTTGTTTTGGAAAATGTTTTATTGAGTAACCTTCATCACTTATGTCCAACAGGAAACAGTGAAGAAGATAATCCAAAGGATTGAGCATTCAGTGAACAAGATAAGAGAAGGTCAAGTCTCTGTCCTCATCAACACAGAGAAACCACATTATTTTATTCTAAATGATTTACAGAGTTCTATTTTTATCAGCGTTTGGGACATCTGACTTGGTGACCCTTTGAGACAGTGCCTCATACTGTAGTCAAATACCCTGATTGATTTGCACACATGTTTACTTCATGAAGAAAACACAAAAAGCTGCAAGAATGGCAACTTGATAGCAACAACCCCAGAGGGTATAAAGTTATATTTGCAGAAATGAAAATTTGACGTTACTGTACTTTCAACATACAGCACACACAACAGTAAATTTGTTCAGTGCAGCACCAGTGTTTTTGGGTGACCACACAGTTCTTTAAGAAAGTAAAATAAAAAAAACATTCTGAAAAAAATATGACAAAACAACAAAGGGAAAAACAAAAAAAAAGGATGAAATGGCAGGGGTCATAGCTCCTGCTCCTCTTATTGGCTGCCTTTGCACATCTGCTTTCCATTGCTCAAGCTATTTGCATCAGCCTAAGACTGTTACAGATCTCATAGTCAGAACCAGAAAACAAGTCTTGATGACTGTTGCAAAAGAAGCAGTGATGGATCCCTGAACAGTAGTCCAGACTGGTGGTGATGCTGTTCAAACCAGAAGGTGGTTAAACTGAATTTGTGCCATAAATCCAAGTCATATACTGATCATATTGATTGTGATAAAGAAAATCAAAGCATTGAAACCACCATTATTTTCTTTAGTTTATGGTGCACTTTATGTATCTTGGATAAAAATAACAGAAAACTAGATTTTCTGTTTGTGGTGATAGCTACAGCTTTGTTTTATTTTAAGTCTTTTTTAGAGTTCATTTCTTTAGCAACAAAGTGAAATCAGATGAACCAAGAGGTGTTTCCACTTGATCCAGTGGCATCACTGTAACATGCAAGTCATACATGTGGAATGTCAGTTATCTTTATGCATCTTTTACCTAAAAAAAAAAAGAAAAAAAATCTCATACACTAAATATGTATTACATTTGTGCTGAACGCCCAAGCCTGGTGTGTATGAATTAAGGCATTCAGAAAAGAAAAGAACAAATATTGTATGAATCTTATATCATCATGTAGCAGGTAGCTTGACTTGAATTACTTCTGCTGTATTGACAGCTCCCTTCCCTTCTCTCTAGTTCTGTAGCTCTGAGTGCCATTGTCTTACCCTTTTAAGTTGTGCAAGACAATAAAACATTGCCAGTATTTTTGTATGACCATTCTGAAACATTAACCAATGCAGAATGACCGCCTCTCAAATTTGCCAAAGAAATACTGAAAGGCCTGTTGGTTTGAGTGGCAGATACCTTTGGAGAAGGTGAGGTAAGTTATGCACTGGGAGTAACATTATTGCTGTTTCCATTTGTCCCTCATGGCTGTTGTACGATCCACCCCCCTCAAAAAAAAAAAAAAAAAAAAAAAAAGATCAAACCTGCCTGTGTAACACCTCACATCTCCGGCTGTCTCTGATTTGTTCTCTGTTCTCCGTGTGTTCAGAGAACTCAGAGATGATGTTCCTCTATGTGACGAGGTAAACACCTGAGAAGGGATAACATGCTCACGCATAAGGACAGCTGATTTGGACCGGGACAGGTGAAGTCACAGAGACACCAGACAGAATTAAACCGTGGTTTGTGATGCACCACTAACAGCTCATTTCAGATGTGCTGCAGTAAATAAAAAGTCGTTTAATCTTGACTAAAAACTCATTTGCACGTCACCTTGCTCTGGATTCACTGAATGTTTCTTTGTCTTGCTGTCGTCTGTGAATAAGACCTCATATAAAGTCCTTGTGCCTCTGTTAGCACTCTCCTTCTAAGAGGTACACATAGCAGTCACTGATGATTTGGTGGAAGATAATCACACTCAGGTTTAAGCCATTTGTCTGCACTGAGCTGTTATTGGCAATATCACACTTCTAGACATTTACAGTCTCCTCCATCCCTTCTGGGAATGAGATTTTGCTTTCTGCAGCATTAACAAATTGCGGGAGGTGATATATCAGATTAGAGATGTCCTCAGGCAGCCAAAACACACATTAATCCTGTAATGACCCCCTGTGCTGAGCTGAACGTCATTATTTTTCACATGACATGGAGCAAAAGTTGGCAAAGTGTTGGCCTCCTCCATCAGCTGATCAAATCTGAAGCCTCAGTTTTACATTGTGGAATGGTGAATGGTTTTACCTCAGACTCTCAAATGCACAACAGAGCTGAGAGAAAGAGCAGAAGAAAACTAATTTGTGTTTTCACTCATCTGATTTGATAACAAAACCATAAGAATCATGAAATTTTCAGCAATCCTGACAACCTGATCACTACCAGAAATTATTGATGTTCCAAAAGAAGAAAAAAAAAATCAGTTAGTGGATCTGTTCAAAGGGTGGAAAAATCTATTTAAACCTAGTTTAAAATTAATCGTCTGTTTCCGATTTATCAGACGGTTCTGAACCTGCTAAGACAACCCAGAAGAAACAAAACCCACAGGAGAAGCTCCTTCTCAGGCGTAGCTGGGTGGCAGGATTTTTCTCAACTGTGAGGCTTTTCTCACTGAACTAATGAGGAGGGTGTTCAGTTTCTCACTGCATGATTTGCTAGGAGATCCCTGAAGTCAGAGCAAGCCCAGTTGTGCTTTTATGAGGTGTGCCACTCTAGACATTCAGCGATCTCCATGTCCATTCACTTTGAAGGCTTAAAACGTGTCAACAAAAAGGTCAGGGGAGGCTGAGGCTGATAGTGTTCAGTTATGAGAACCAGTAGAGCTATTAGGGCAAAAGATCATATCAAGAGGCCAGAACTTTCCTTCTTTAGTTCTTCCTTTGTCGCAACGTTTTCATCATTTTTCAACCAAGTTTGTTTTCGATTCATTTTAGGCTGGGTTCAGAAAAATGAACTTAACCATTTTTTTTAGAAACTCCTCTATTATCATTCTAGAAATACAGTATGTCACCTCGAGTGACTGTGGGAGCAACACACTGTGAAATGTTACATGTCAAAGTGTTGTGGATTAAAGGGATGGTGGCAGAGCTTAAAGTTATTCCCCATAACCAAGAAGTTTGGAATTCTTACCCAAACCAAGTGGGTTTTTATTTTTTTTGCTTGCTAGGATCCAACGAATTAGTACAAAAAGGGTCTAAATCACGTTTTATGTGTTATTAAGGTAACAGAAATCATGCATTCATCACCATGAAAGTGGAATTGCAGAAAAGAGTTTTTTTATATCTGTAGCTGTAATCCATTTGCAACCCTGACCAAGTTGCTTTGACTTGCAACATTTCATGTTTTGATCAGTTGCCATCATTCAGTCATTTGAGGCTTGGAACTTTCTTGAAGGCAGCAGTTTAAGTTTAGTAATGGCATAAAAAAGAAATTATTTTTCTGAAACAGGCGATGTCACGAGGGAATCACAAACATGATTTGGCACAAAAACGATATTCAAAATAAGACAAATTATTTAAGAAGTAAAGATGGACTAGGGATCTCATGGTTAATGTTAGAAGTTGAAAAAATTTCTGATTCTTTTTTTTTTTAAACAATGTTCTTCAAAGAAAGATGTTCAGCACACATTACAAAGGTGTGGCTGAGGAAGAAGACAGAATAGGTCCTGGACTGGCCTGCTTCCCTAAGGGGATTTCCAGAGAATTTTGAAATTAATATTTTGTGACAGGTCAAATGTGTTTTATACCTGAACATGTAAATTCAAGAAGAATTAGAAAAAAGTAACACCAGCAACACCCTCATCTGTGGTTTTGAGCTTTGAGAAGAGACCAAAAAAATGGGACTGAAAACAATCAGCTAATTTTAGCTGATGGATGGATGGATGGATGGATGGATGGATGGATGGATGGATGGATGGATGGATGGATGGATGGATGGATGGAT
>JAOXNZ010000021.1:9358432-9371615 GCA_028566095.1 Kryptolebias brasiliensis | reverse complement strand
GATATCTTAAACCTAATTTTTCCTAGTGCAATTGCAGTTATGACATTTTATACATTTTTATTTTCAAACTTGCCATACCTAAATTTGACCCGGAAGAATTGTATTATTAATATGTTAAAAATACATTTTAGGAAAGAGGTTTGAAAATATCTTTTAACAGTTTATTACTGTAGTACACTCTCTGTCCGGAAGGTGGCAGTGGGGTACCACTTCTGGGGGGTGCCGGCCGCACAGCCGAAGAAGGTATCATTAGCGCCGCTAGCGTCTCTCAGCTAAGTGGCTAGCTCCATGCTAGCAAGGTAACACCAATGCTTGTTCCCTCAATTATTGACTCGATATGGGCAAGAGAGACAATCGAGTGGTGAGTATGTGGCATTAGTGTAAATAAAACCGACGAATATTTACGCCTTAAAATTTGGCAAAAAGAAATCACACGTTAGCATTCCCGGTTGTTAGCACACGAATGAGTTTTCTATGTAATGTTACGGGGCCAGGTTTTCACTCAAATCGCGCCTTTTTATACCTCTATAAGACAAAGCAGTGGGCGTAATTGCTTTAACTTGTTGCAAGCTTGCTCATTAAATTGCATTTAATTTTTCAGTTCCAAAGGGGCGAGCCATGCTAATGCTGTAAATGCTAACTTTAGCTCAGTTTCATTTGGTTATTTTGGCGTTGGGATGTTATGAATGTATTTCCTGTAGGTAGTGTCCTCAGCGTTCATAGGTTAGTTGTAGTTCCTAAACACTGGCCGGTGCACACAAACCCAGCTGCCTTTTCATGTAAAATACAGCATTGCAGTTTATTACTTCTGCGTTATAGGAATCTGATAAAACACCATACTTTAAGTTGTGTTCAGGCTTTAACTCTAATAGAGGATTGTTGTTTCCAGTTTAAAAGATGATCTTCTGTGATTTAGTTGTAGCTATGTGGGCCTTTGTGTTGTGTTTAAGCTCTGTGCGCAACATATGCATTAATATTTCATTAAACCACCTGAGACAACCCCATCCTTGTCATTTCAGGCATACATAAACCCCATTGCGGCTGCTCGAGCCAGGGGACCTGTACAGAACTCGGGGCCGACCATACAGGATTACCTGAGCAGGCCTCGCCCAACATGGTGAGAAGAAGACAGGGAAACTAGGTGCTTTATGATGGCACGCATCGCTGATCGGAGCTCCTAAATGGGCTCCGCCGCTCACCCTTTTTGTGTTTTTTATGTCCCAGATGAGTGTACTGTGTAATACTGAGAATGAATGATCAAAACAGATGACAATACTGTACCTTATCTGTAAAGCTAACACTCCCTTTAAAGCTAAACATTAAATTAAAAACAACCCCATAATATATGTATATGCATTTTTCCCCATCTTCTGGGTAGCTTTCAGACAAATTCAAATTGAGGGAAAGACTTGCACTTCAGAATACTCTTCTGTATTTCTGTATTGTTGCAACTACACTATGCTGAAGCTTACTTGAGCAAAAAAAAAATTCAAAACAAAAACAAAAAAAAACAAAACAAACTAAAATTAAATGTCAGAACAAAAGGTGAAATAATTCCATCAATATTTCCAGGATCATAAAAATACAAGTAGAACTCTGCTGCATATTCCCTTAAACCAATTAAAAGAACAACAAAAACAAATAAATGCATATAAAACCAGCAAAAAGGCACAGTTCCCACATTAAAAATCTGGGCATACTGCATCATAGCTAGTACCTATAAACTCCTACACAATTTAACAGAAGCAGAATTATGGTTACGTGACAAATGGTCTGTGGTCTTCCATTCAGATCACACTCATGCAGTAAGAATTGTTTCCAACCGTTTCATGTTTCCCCTCCAGTGTCAAACAAGTACTGCAGACTGTGCCTTCAATCCTAATTAATGTAAATAATTCTCCAATAAACTTTACAGGATAAAGTGTAAAAGAAAAAAAACAAACAAACTAATCCTATAATCAATGTGCAGATAATTAGTCTTCCTAATTGAACCTCCATCAGAACTGGTGCGATCTAACTATCTAGTACAGTCTGCTGTCACGATTTGTTCCTGAACATTCAGTTGTGGTAAAAGCAGTCTAAGAAAAAAATATTGGAAATTCTTCAAGTAAATTTCCTGAGCAAAGTAACTAAATTCCCAGTTCCTGTTTGATCAGATAACTGCCCCCCAGCCCCCCGAATCCCATCTCTGGGTTTCTTGTGGTAACAATAAAATGTGCCAATGATGGCTATTAATTTCCTCTCAGTAGAAAAAGTAGTCATGAGTGGGGGGGAAAAAAAAAAAAAAAAGAGGAGTGGACAGCAGGCTGCTAGTAGTAGATGGGTGCAGATCGATCATCAGTGAAGGTGGGCCGGAGGAAGACCTCTATTGAACGGTCACTGCGGGGAGAGGAGGGGTGGGACAGGGAACATTTATAGTTAGCATGAACAAAGTACCAGTTTTTGATATATATACACAAGGTCAGTTTAGTACCCCAAACCCCATTTTTACTTAAACTGTAAATCAAAGAAAACATTTTGTGAGAGCAAGCATGGTGTGAGGAAAAACAAACAAGCAAAAAAAAAAACAGCCATGAAAAACAGTTTGTAATAGCATGGAGGGTTAGTGTCTTCTCTGTGAAATAGTGTTATGAAGAAACATATAGATAAAGACCCAAAGCCTGCTGGATTGTCCAAATCAAACACTAGTGCAGAAAAACAAGGATTTCCATCGTCCTACTGCAGCCAGTCAGCCAGTGAAAACAGAACCAGGCATCAACAACGAGAAGAAGAAAAAAAAAGAATGATTGGTTAGGAGGTGATGGAGACTGGTGACTTACGGAGGTCCTGTTCCCTCAGAACCGGGATAATTCTGGACCCAAACTGGAAGGTAAAGAGAACCTATGGGTTTGAATGGCTCATCTCTCAGATCATGCATGGATCACAGTTTGTAAGGACACTTGTTAGTCTGATGCAAATGCAACACAGGAGTGCACACTTCATGCTCAACATGCCATACTGTATGCAAAACCTCTCTTTGTTAAATTAAACACAGACTTTACTTTAAATCACAGGTTACGCCTGCTAGAATGTTTATAGCTTTTAAATTCCAAATCCAACTCACAGACAAGCAAAAAAATAAAACAACTTGGCAGGCGGGAAAAGTTCAGATATTCACAATGTACACACTGAACGCACCACCTCACACACTTTCTACAATGTCAGAGAAGAACAGATGCTGTGGATGCTGGGGGAGGTGCAGGGATGAAACATGCACGGGACGCAGCTGGGACTGGGGTTTACTCACAAAAGTGCTCATTTTTATATTTAAAAGGGGAACAAAAAAGAAGAACCAAACTTTAAAACCAATTTGTAAATAACGCCTCCTCACTGGCAGAACAGATTTCTCCACAGACCAGACTGTTTATTAATATATAGATGTGTGTTTTATTTAGAATAGTTTTGTAAAAAGTCACCATACATTCAAGGTCAATTTTTTAGCGTCACATTTTCCGGTTTTCCTCCACAGCATGCATTAGATAAACACTTGCTAACCATTAGGGGTTCATGGTTTCTGGAAATATGTTGATAAAAATAAAAAAAAGAAACACTACACAGTCACTCAGGGCATACAATAATAAATAACAGTGAAAGCTGCAAAAGCTGTTTTTTGAACCTGTAAATGTAAACAGCTGTAATTGAGGATACTCAACAAAAGATCACGCAGATCACTACAGCTTCAGGTGAGAAATANNNNAATATGAAATCATTCAAAAAAAACTTTGTGTGAGGAATTTAATTTAACTGATAAACGTGGCAGTAATTTCAGCCAGGAAAAAAAAAATTGATTTGTGTGTCTGAGGGTGCAAAGGTTAATCAAGCACACATTTATTTTAATGTAAGAAAGCAAATTGAAGAACTGACAGAAATATTTTATATAGCTATATATAATGTATAACGTAGAAGCTTCTAAAATTGGCTTCATTTCACATAAATTGTGTTTAATAGAGGAAAAAAAAAAGCAAAGTAAGGCAAATAAGACACCCTCTGGACAGAAATTCGGATCACTGACACAAGGAAGCACAGCAGGACCTATGGAAATTTCTCAAAACAGAAACATAAGCTGCTGGACAGCCTTTGAACTTTACTTTAAACAAAGCTTTTTGAGCATGGGTCTTGGATGAGAACTCAATAACATTTGGCCCCATGGTGCTTGAAAAGGCCATTCAGTCAGTGGCTTAAGTAGGACGACACTGAAGTCTTTTGGCACTTGTACAGTACATGAACATGTCTTTCAGTTTGGACAAAAATGACACAACCATGTACATGCATGAAAGACGAGCAGTAGCAAAGGCAGTCTCTTGAGAGATCAGTCCGTGATGGTGGACTGTGATCAAAGAGAGTTTTCAGAGTCCGTATCGCTGCATGCCGAGCAGGTAGGCCCCGCTCAGGCCCTCTCGCTCAACGCAATCCTCCACCCACCAGCCGCTACTGTCCACACCGACGCCACCAGCAGCAGCACCCAGGACGGACAGAAGGAGGAAAGGAGGGACCCGGGGAGGAAGAGAGGACAGAAAGGAGGGATGAAACTGGCCTCTTCCATTTGGAGAAGGGGTGTGTGTGGAGGCAGAAGGAGAAGAGGTGGAGCTAAGTGGACAGGAGGAAGGGTAAGAGGAAGGATAGATGGGGAGGAGGAGGCCCCTGTGCTATCCGGAGCTGTCTGTTTCTGTCTGTATGTCTGTTCTCACACAGTCGAAATCAATTTGCCATCAGGACTGTCACTGTGGAACAAAGAGAGAAGGAAGCTTGCCAGGTCGGACACACTCAGAGAAATGGAGAGAGACAAGACAGGCACAGTGAGGCAGGGTGGGGTTAAGGAGAAGTGCAGGTGGGGGGGTCAAGGGATCCGTTTTGCCCCACCTACAAACTCCAAACCCACCCACCAAAATCAGGAAGATCAGACTTTCAATTCCATCATCAACACCATTAGAACAATAGGTTTGCTGGTTCAAAATTGTTCCACAAATTAAAACATTTTTAGTTAGTTTTTTCCCAAGGCACTAAAAAGAAAAAAACAATACAAAAACAAATCGTTGCTGTTGATGAGGAAATTATTACATCATGTCCATAGCTGGAGGGATGTAGGATTAATCAGTTTGGGTGAATGCACCCTGCAGGACAGTGTTGTCTCAAAATACTGACATAGAATAAAAACACACAAACATTTAGAGCAGACAGAAGTGTGTAAAAACTTGACACTGGTGCCCAAAGCCCCAGGCTGACAAGCAGTGATGACTGAGATGAGGTCAGCATGATGTCTACTGTCACAACATGTACTGTATACTCCAAACACCAGTACAAATACACATCCACTCCATGACAATTTTCTAGTTCTTTCTAGCTCATTCACCCAATTACCTCTCCACACACACATTAATAAACTATTTCCCACACATTTATATACATATATAGAGAAGGATGTACTGCCTGACTGGACAGAAAAAAGCACAGTATAATTTGCAACCTCATCTTCATCAAATAAACCTAAGAGTGAGCAAGAATTTAACTAGGGTACAATTAAAACACACTCAGCTAATAATACTTTGAAAAACTGGAAAAAAACAAACCAAAAACTAAACCTGCTAAACCACAATCAGTATTTAAAACCAATGACTTATAAGTGTCTTAGGGGAAAAGCAAAGAGAAAAAAAAGACAGTAAAACATTTAAAACAAACAGTATATTCAACTAAAGAGGAAGACTTTTTCAAATTACAGTAATCTAGATCTATTACTCCTTCTCAAACAATAATAGGTTAATTAATAAGGAAATGCACACATTGTTGTAGGCACTTAACGGTCTAAGTTGCTTTTCAAAAAGAAATCTCATGTAATAAATGTAACAAAGATTAAAAACACAATATAATAAAATAAAGAAAACCAACAATGTGTGAGTACTGCGCCTTTACTTTTAAACTTTGCAGTGCTGCTTAAAATTATGGGAAGTGGCATTAAACTGCAACAACTAGACTTAAGTGAAGCAGTTGCCTTGCTGGTAATTGTATTTCTATCAAATGTTATCTAAACTGTAAGTCTTTGATAATTAAAGCTGTGGCGACCATACAGCATGAGTCAATACTTGGTGGGAGAGGCAGATAAGTCACTTACCTTGTGGCAAAGCGGTTGTCATAATCCTCAATGGCAGGCTGTAAAAAATAGTAACACTTTTGATTATACAACAGTAAGCCTTGTACTGAGGTGCCTGTTATTTTTGAATGAAAACACTAGATGGCAGCAGAAACTGGACAAAACTCAGTTACTGCAGGATTACTCATGTTTAATTATACAACTAGGATCTAAAGTAGATGGGAGCTGCAAATTAACTAAACAAGTGTTACGAGTAGAATCATGGAAATTCCACATTGTACTACCTGTGGACCGAAGCCTGCCATGCTGTAGGGTCGTGGGCGGGTCTGTGCTAGGCTCTGTGCCAGCAGTCGGGCAGTCAGGCCATAGTCAGGTGTGGGCAGTGATGCGTCGCTCTCCAACAAGTTCCCCGTGCTGCTGCTTTTTCCATGGTGAAGGCTGGAACTGTAAGAGAACAGTAGCCTCAGACTCAAGCTCATTAGGGTTTTATTGTGGTGACGCACTTTTTATGAAAAGGGCCACATACTTCACTCTGAGCTTATCACCATCACTCTCGGGCAGAACTCGTGTATAGGAGAAAGGGAACCAGCCACGCCTGTAGCAGAGAAATACATTATAATAATAAACACTAGGATTGCACAATATGAACTCAGGAAATACAGACTGCATTAATATTTACATTTTGTTTTTCTCATTCTCTCCGTAGTGCCAGCCATCACGGGCTTCAGGCACCAGCAGGGTGATGACATCTCCCTCGGAGAAGCTGAGCAGAGTGCTGTTGTCGCCTGCAGCATGAGAGAAGATGGCCTGGACACGAGAACGCCCGTTCTTCTCCAGTCCAGCTGCCATAGAACTGGACCTGGGTAGGGTCCTTGTCTCTCCTGTGGAGTTTTGATTACTTATGATTATAAAAGTGGTCATAAATGTTAATAGTTAATAGTACAATACTTGTATAACAATACAATACTTGAGATAAAAGTTGGTTTTCTTATTTCATTTTTTGTTTAAAAATCATTGAATGACAAAAACTACAAAGAATGTTTGGCTCTCTTACCCACTGGGTTTTTGTTCTTAGCTGGGGCGGGCCTGCGGACAGGAAGAGTGTTGGAATAGACATCGCTGACCTGTCTCTGGGGTTGAGACGGGCCCTGTGCCTGGGTCTGAGGGGATGAAGGCCTGACTTGGGACATTGTACCCCCTTCGGTCCAGTATTCCTCACCGTGGACCCCTGTTGTCCCATTGACCATGGACATACCATCAGGCCCCATCAGCCTCTGGAATAAACAAGTGGACATATGAATGAAGTAAAGTGTGCAAGGATCATTCTTTGTAATAATAAATCAAAAGTGAGCTTTGTAAATATTTGCATAGGAGCAAGTACAACTTATAAATAAATCATTTCCATTATTATTATTTAAAAGTTAAAAATTCCTTAGGTATTCCTTAGGTAAACATTAACTGTATGACAGTGTGTGTGCCAGTGATTAGGTCTGTACGTGTGTGTTTGTGTAATGTGATTAGAAAGCAACTTTTAGTGTTACATTTTCTGTTTTATTTTATTATTGCATTGTATATACATTTTTGTAACTTGTCAAGGGACTGCAGATGTGAATTAGCTTTTGCTATAATCTGGTACAGCGCATCAAACGATGACATTTATGTTTGAGTTGTACATTGTCCTTTTTTAAATAAAGTTCATTCATTCATTCATTATTTAAGAAAAAGCCAAACTGTAAACATTATTTTGGCTTAAAGTTGGCTTCTTTAAGTTCAACCTTAAACGTAAGAAAAGCCTTGGATTTCCTCACCGCTGGGTGTCCAAGGCCGCTCCCCATGAAAACAGCCAGCTCTGGGGGAACAGGAAGAGGTTGAGCTCCTGGGATGGGGTCTGAGATCACCAGGTTGGATTTGGAGGTGTGCAGAGGACTTGTGCCCCCAAGAGCACCGGAACCCATCTGCTGGGCCAGAAGCATTGCTCTCTCTGGCAGTTTGTTTGGGTCAGAACAAGCCTGCTGCCACACTGGGATCTTCTGAGTCAGAAGGTCTTTACCCTGGAGATAAAATAAGGAAAATGTGGTGAAAACAATAGAAAAACACAGAACTAAGAGGATAAAAATGTTAATGAAAACTAGCTAGAATGTGGGGATTTTGTTTAGTACTATATCCATAAAAAAAGAAACCCCTCTCAGTGCATCCTTGACCTCTGCCTTTTGTGCAGCTATGATAATATGATGTGTGGGTAAAGCAGACCATCACTCAGACAAGCTGCCCACAGCAATGATTTCCACCCTGTGGATATGACTGTTCAGTTGTTGAAACCTAACAGAAATATCTGTTTACATGTTATATATGCACAAACTGTGTTATGTTCTTTCACTGAGTCTCATATCTTTTTTTTTCTCCCTGTAATACAGATATCTTGCACATTAGAAACCCTCTAGGAGAGGGTTCTTTAGTTTGGTGAAGGTGAACACTTCCCACGCACACCCACATACTGATTAATGACCAGACATGTCCAAGAAAAAAAAACAACCAAAAAAAACAACAAAACACTGCAGCTCAGCGAACACACATCCTATCCTCCTGCAGCCATCTTCAGGCTGTCAGCTCTCACCCACCAATAATCCCATCTGACTGATGCACTCTATTACCAATGAATTTGATATTCTTAAGAAATGGAAAGGTCTGCATTTGGAGCACACACCTCCACACAACAAACATGAATATGAAAACAGGCTAAATCCTGCTTTAAAAATAATTTTTACCTTTTGGTTGTAAGATAAAAGGCACAATTAATTATTTATTTTTCCTTTATACGTCAGTGGTGACAAAATTACAAGTAACTCCTTTAAACAGCATAGATCAGAGCCATGCTCATTACACTAAGCTTTATTTCAGTTTAACATTAAGGTCGGCATTGCCGTGCCTTTTTAAAATAGGGTTTCACTGCCAGAGTGAAACAGAGAAACAGAACATCACACAAAAAGGTGACCAGTTGCTCAAATGCAGTCTGAAGGATTACACTTTTAAGTCTTTAAGTTGTCCACCGTCTACAGTAGATACTTACAGTACCTGGACATAATTAAAATCATATGGTTCTTTCAGATTAATTTAGAAAATGAAATGCAGGTAATGAGAACGAAAGTCCCACCTAGTCTCCTAGTACATTTGTACAATATGAGAAACAAAACAGAAACTAACACGAGACTGGAATAAGAATCACATTTCAGTCTCCTGAGTTGCAGAAGAAGAAAAGCTGAGAAGTGAAATTTTCCATTTGGAAAATTTGGAAAATTTGCCAATTTGACGGTCTGAAGCCTTCAGGTACTACAGTTAGAAAAAGACTAAATCAGGAGTGTGTTAACACAACATAAAGGAAAAACAAAAAACATCAGCACTGATTTCATAGAAATAATTGTTGTAGCTCATCTATCTAGATTTATAAATAATTTGGAGTCCATCACTCAACAGAGAGAAAGATTATTCACAAACATTAAACATAATTCCTGCCAATTTTCTAAGAAAGTCACATCAAGTTCACTCTGAGGTCAAATGATTAATAATTTCCAAATACTAAGGAAAAATGGAGAAAATAAAAACTAAGCTACATTTCACACTCTTTGGAGCTCTGTTCATGTTGATCTGTAAAGCTCATGATGCTACAGTTAAAAATAGTCTCAACAAGTTTATTCATGTCTAAAGAATCAGATGGATTCCAAGAAGAAAGCCTGTTCTCTCTCTCAAAAGAACATGTGAGCGTGACTTTGGTTTGAACAGCTGCGTCGAAACAAACCGCAAGATGTACGGAACAGGGTTCTGCGGACAGACAAGACCAGAATAAAGTCGTATGTTTTTTTTTTTTTTGAATCAAATGTAGCTCTGGGCATTATGGCGATACAGCATATCAACAAAAACACCTTTAAAATTATTTGCTGGAGCATGGTGGTGGAGGTTTGATGATCTGGGTTCATTTTGCAGTGACAAGACCTGGGCAAGTTGCAGTTACTGAGTTCATTGTGATGTGATATAATGTAGAGTTATGCACTGTGACGACAGTTCAGTCCTTATTCTGTAGAATGATAAAAGATGTGGCACTATAACTTACCTTTCCATGGTAGGCGCTGTTGTTTTTGGCGACAGCACACTGTCGATCCACCAGGAAGCAGTATCTGCGACGCTCCTCTGACAAAGCCTGCTTGTATCCCTCAGCAATGAATGTCTCTAGTTCTGTCTGCTTATTGCTGATGGTCTCCACAAACTGAAGGGAAAACATAATAAAATACACATTGGTGTAAATTTCTAAATTATCCACTGTATTTCCTAGCTGTACAATGTTTTCGTTAACAGTTTTTAGATGTGCTTATGAATAATTAAAATACACTGATTTCTGGTTAAAATAAATACAATTCTGTGCAAAAATAATCATAAATCTGTTATCTGCCAAACAGTCTGTAGATTAAACATTTTCTTTTTTTCCCAGACACCTAATTATTGCTCTTACAGTTTAAATAATCGTTCCAGTGAGTGCCTTATTAGTTATTGATCCACTGCAGGTGTTAAAGGACAGAAAACACTTAAGTGCAACAAAAAAGCCCATTTTCACACCTGATAATTGAGCCAAATTACAACGAGCTTTAAAATTAAAAGGTCCAAAGAAATGACCAGTGCCTAAATATACGTCACATCCATGTGCTTGCAGACTTTCTGATCTAGGAGAAGTTCAGTCAAACACCATCTTGTGCTGTCAATCACTTCACAGCTCCACTACTACAAGTCATTTTCTTTAGTTAGTTTCCACTGCTGTCACAGAAACTCAATTATGAATGAAGATCTTGCAATGTGAGAAAGAAAATATAACAAAAACCCACTAATTTATCTTACATTCTGTTTTTAACACATATTCTCTGTTTTTAAACTGATTTCAACAGCTTTGGGTTACTATTAAGATTTGTGTTATAGATTTTTGGGTTTGATGTGCAGCACGTTGGTCAACTTTGGTTGTTTTGAATATGTTTTATAAATACAGTTGATACAGTAGAGCAAGTTTTTAATTACCTACATGAAGTGAATCCAAAATGAAAAAGTATTTGGTGTATAGCCATGTTCAAAGTTAGTACCAGTGTATTACATGCATTCTAATAGCAGTAAATCTGTGTTTATTTATACATTTACATTTGTTTTATCCTTGCACTAACTGAGCATTTTTTGGTCTAAATGGTTTTTAAAGAAAAAAATTCAATACTGGCATGAGGCTCTACAAAAATGTCAAACTAATTTATAGAATCAGATTTATTTATTTTTTTTCCATTCGATTCTCAGGAGCCAAAAAAATGAAAAATGACTTTTTACCACATTCCTGTTGGTGCTGCAGTCTGATCAATAGTTCCTCAAGTTAAGAGTCCTCAAAGTGTTAAAGTTAGATTAAAAGAAGTTTTCAATTTTATTCCAGTAAGACTGATTAACCCTATAAAGCTCAGGTTGCTTCACTGCACCTAAATTCAACTTCCTCTTGTGTCATCAGTGTATTTCATTTAGTAACCACCAGAGAACACTACCTCCTAACTGAGAGCAACCAAGAGCTGAGTTTGCTTGAAAGCCAAACGTGGCTCCTTCTTTCTGGACTTCAGTCTATTGTCTCTGGATTTACTTTTTTTGTTATCATGTATGCAGTGCTACCATCCAACTTGTGGTCTTTAGGCTGTTATCTTTGAGTTCCCCCTTTTTCTTATTGTTAAATCAAAGTCTATATAATCTTTTAATGTATTGATGTTTATATCATGTCCTTATTGATTTTTCAACATGAGAAAAGCTAAATTATATCACAGCATTTTGAAGCTGGTGTAATTAGTTGCTATTGTTTATAGAGTGTTCAGTTAAAAACGTGAGAACTCCCTAGGCAAGGTGGACCTATCTGACTGTAGCTTCTAAGACGCTGCAAAAGACGACTTTCATCACGTCTCTCTTTATCTTTCCTATGAAAAAGATAGTGATTTTGTTTTGGTATGAGTCATACTCTATACTGCAGTGAGAATAAAGAAGAGGAGGGGAAAAAGGAGGAGAGAAGCGAATCATGCTGAAGAAATGTCTGGCAAACACACACAGCTGGACACCTTAGCTGCTAGCGTTTGTGAATGAATCTTTGGTCACATCATAGGAACCATACAGTGCAAAGACACTTTAAAAGATCACAACCAAAGTGGCTGCCCTCTGTCTCTCTGGTAGAGTGACCCTTTCTGTATTTGCAGTCTCTGACTCAGAGTCTGTTAGCCTCTGCAACACCTCTAACCAGAGCTAATAGGAACGGCTCAGCCAGTGTGTGCTCGCCCTTTGTCAAACCAACACAGCCTCATTCTCCCACCATTCAAAAGGTCACCAAAGTAACCCAAGACAATAAGTGCAGTGGGAAAAGCTCATGCAGACACAAGCCACCATTATCTCTAACTGACCTCAGGTTACATCTTAGTTAGAATGACTTGTTCTGCAAAGGTTATGGATATAAATGAAACCTGCTACATGTCGGTGCAGGCCCTATCTTCAGGCTTTGACTGCTCAGCATTACAGCCTTTCTGCATGTCTCTTTACACTGACATATTCAGGACAAAATCCTAACACGGCAGCACTCTTATTACACTGCACACCCAACACATTTTCCAGTAATTACAAGCACTGAGATGGGAGGCTCTCACACCATTTGAAAAGTGAAGAATACACCAGGGTTCACAGCAACAAAACTGTTTATATGATGCTGTTTTACTATGGCAGGCCCCTGTAACATATGATCAAACCACATTCCCATCTGTAATTAGTGTTTCAGATATGAATAAAAGCATTCATCCTAGTCAAAATGATTACCTTACAAGTCAAAACGAGTCTAAAATTATATTCCTACTAGAAACTGAGATTGTAATAGAAAAAATATGTTTAAGATATCTGAAAGTCTTTAAGTTTAAATGATTTTAACATTTAATGACTAAATATGTAATATAGATTTCCATATTTCAAATATATTTTTTAATTCTTTTTATTTGATCTACTATCAACATCTCAAATATCTCAAAC
>JAOXNZ010000021.1:9331007-9349963 GCA_028566095.1 Kryptolebias brasiliensis | reverse complement strand
GTGTGGTCAGCTGACACCTATTTCAATGTTAAAAACATATTTTAATGAAAATTTGCTTAAAATAAAATTTTTTTCATTTTACTATGAACTGTGGATATGCACTTCTATTAGCATGAGTCACCTGTTTCATGTTTGAACAGGACCTTGAGGCACTGTTGCAAAAAACGCTTCCATGTTTCATTATACAAATCAGATTTACTCATGTCGCCTCTGAGTAGCAATGAGCAGACTAAACTAACAACGCTAATGTCAGCTAATCTACTTGCTGAACATGTGAGCATGATTTATTTTCCTTTCCTTTTGATCAAATCCCTCATGTTTTGGAGATGATGGGTATGATGGACACAAATAGTCATGATGATTGCAGTATAAATTGAAGCAGGATATGGTCATGGCAATTGACTAAAAAAAGTTGTTCCTCTAGTCGCAAGCCAGTCACATGACTATACAACCTACAAGTTTTCTACTATATTCAATATTTTATTATATAAAATGTGGATTTACTAACCAAGCAGAGACCAATTTTGCTCAACTTAAAAATAAGCCCAATTTACTTGCAATCTTACCTGTTTATATTTATATAAGCTCACTTTGTGGGGTTATTCATTTTATATTCATTTAAATGCCATTTATCTTACTGAACTGAGGATCTCAGGGACAAACTATTGTCAAGGCTGAGCAAATTGTTCCAGGAACATCATGGAGTTTTCTGCCACAAAATTGAACTGAATTGGGCATTGTTATTGTACCTTGTTCCTCTTGAATATATTTTGAATAGAACAGATCATTGGTAAAACACATTCAAACTTAGAATACCAACCATCTCCTCTAGCTGCACTTGGATCTGTCTGTGGACCTCAGCCATCTGGAACAGCACATCCCCTTCACACAGAGAAACAGAGAGACATGGAGAAAACACATGAATACTCTATAACACAAGCAGAAAGCTGCGAGGAGAGAGGAAGAAAACTAGAGAAAAAAAAAACCAGATGAAACACTGAAAGCAAAAGAGAAAAAACGAGCAACGCCTGACTAGTAACTCAAAAAACAAATATATAAGACAAGCGACTTGTAACTGGGACAATGAGGAACATGGTGGAAGTTTGTTTATGAAATGATAAGACACTGAAACAACACCCCATACATAAACTGAAATGGAGACAATGGGGTTAAAAAAAAAAGCAGAACTGGATCTTCAAGTACGGGCATATTAATGAAGATATAACAAACTATAACTTAACAAATCAAAAAAAGGTTCAAGTCTAAATATAACAAAGAAAAATTAGGTAAAACCCAAAATGACAAAAAGTGGTCATGCTAGTATTATAGTTTTAATACCTACAGTCTGCCTCTTCTGAATTTGCAGTGCATTGTCAAGAAAAGGAACACAAAAAGCACATTGAGCGAAGGACACATACAAATAAAGACCTGGTGGAAAGACTGTGAGCAATCCAAACAAACAGAAACATGACAGACATTTCTCTGACCAGAAGGTCCAAAGCCTCTTTGGCTTTGAGACATTGTGTACATCCAGCATTCAGAGTGAGTAGAGATGGAAAGTTCAGAAGTTGGCTAGTGATGTGAATTTTAAAAGAATCAGATCACACTTGTGGTAAAGTGTCAATTACACACCAATGTAGAGGCATCTTGTTTTGTTTTCAGTCATTCTAGTTACATGGTTAAATTAAGACATGGCTGAAAAAGTCCTTTAAACTATTATAACTTTATCACTCCAACTTTATTTTTGATGAGGAGGCATTAGAGGCCTTTGACATTTAATGCCAGATTTCATTTTCTGCCTTGTTTCACACTCCTGCCGTCTCATTTTATAAGCTATAATCTTCAAAGAGCACATCTAAACTGATTTTAAATCTCTCTGCAAACGAAGGCAGAACTTGTGCTGAAGTGGTCTCAGTACAAATTTTTGTTCTGCACCAAAAGGGCTTTGGAGTGGTCTCCGTCTCAGACAGCAAGCAGAGTGAAAACTGGCAACAATGTAGAGACTGTGAGAGAGCTGACTTAAATGAAAGCTGAGAAGCAGAAGACTGGTACTTTAAACCATATAAAGAAGAAAAAATGCAACATGTAATAAACACTGTGAAAGAACACTATTAGACAAATGATTTGTGAAATATTTTGGAATTGTTTGGCAGTTGGCACTATACTAGCACTTAATTTCTTCTACATTATGAAAAAGTATAAAATTGTTTATTTTAAAAAAACACTGAAAATACTTTTAAGTTAATGACTATGTTGATTTATTACTCAAACACACATTTCCGTCGTGTTATAAATTACTCCTGCATCTTATTGCTTTTTTTCACCCCTCAATAGTTCCCTTTTATTTACTGTTCGATAAAGACCGGCCTCATTAAGAATAAAATTTCAGTCCACTCTGATCGTGCAGCTGATTGGTCAGAAATGGCTGAATGTGAGTGAGCTGCTTATTCTTTGTGTGCCAACTGGACACTTGGCAGGTGCTCTGTAAATGTGCTACATGATGATGTCAACAGCTAAAAGACAAAAACATCTCAACTACAAACAAGGACTAGATGCAGGAGCAGTCTTTTGTGGGAAAAAATACCTGTCTTTGTTTTTTTATGTGCCTTTACACTAAACATATACTGAGTTAAAGAGAAAAACTAAATAATACGATCATTTAAATTGTCCATGTTGCTCATCACCAGAAACCTTCAAGTGATGGGGATCAAAATGAAGAACTATGTTGAGGATATTTATGGCATCAAATGTTAAATTCAGGCCCATCTTTGCTTTTGATGAGCTCATCTTCCTATATGCAACAGAGCCAAGTCTTTGCTCGTGTTGCAACCTGTCAGCTGATCCTGCATCTCACAGGAGCAAAAGAAGCATTCTGTCATTTCCCAGCAGGACTGCTAAGCAGCTTACACATCCCTGATCACAGCCCTCCAAGCTTAAAAACCCTGCCATTCTGTTGGCTACTTCAATTAGCTTGATCAATTAAGTAATGAGTATCCATCAGTGACTAAAGCTCATAGAGACGCATGTCATGAGAACTAGTAGGTCTGGTGTTTGCAAGAAGCCAGAAAGGTGAAGAATGGATCAAATCTGCAAGGAATATCTATTTGTCATCTGCTGTTTAATTACTGCACATTGTGCAATGCCAAAGCATGAGAAAAAGAAACTGAAATCACACTTTGCAAATGCAAATGGTTACCATGGTGATTTTAATACCACAGCACACAACAGTCACCGAAAATTGGGCTGGAACCAACAAGTGCATTTCAGCATCCGACAATTCAAACAACAATTAGCAAAGAGACGTAATGCCGCCAATGTTTTTCCCAGAAAATATGACACAACATGACCTGTGAGACTTGGAGTAAGTGCGTTTAGCCTGATATCTGCATATTACAAGAGTGACAGCAGGTTGATACCCACAGTGATAAAAAGTCATCCCTCACGGAATCAAGCGCATTCTCACACACAAATACACCACCACACACACACCAGAGAACAAACCCATGCCATTACTGTATCATTATTTCCTAGCTCACTTGAACCTCATTGGTTTCCCTGGCTGACTAGAAACAATAGTTTCTTTGTTGGAACGTGAGGTGGCTCTGCACCTGCAGCTCTAAAACAAGCAGCTACATGCCTGCTAGCTTAAAACACAGAGTCAGAGAAGAATGCATAGCTGCTGGACTTGTGTGCATTCGAACAAATTCTCCCCTGAAGCATGACATCAGACTGTGAATGTATTGACTGCTTGTGTAACGGCACCCATGCTACACCCACACAGGTGGAGAGATACAAAAATGAAGCAGCAAATCAAAATGTGGGCTACTGAGTAGAAAAAATGTGAAAGTTTGCAATGTTGAACAGGGAGAGTGATAGAAGTGCTGCACAAAATAAAGAATGGAGGTGGATGGAGAGACACTGAATCACTAGTGAAGGTCAAACCAGATTCACTAGGGGTTGTCATGGAAGCAGGAAATGCTAGGGTCGTTGCTATGGGAGAAGCTGCAAGATGAGGAGCAGTGTTACAAAATGTGTTACAAAATCACATTTGAAGATCTCCACCCTTACTATCAGCTATTACATCAGCATATATACTTTCCAGGGGAGAAGAGGGGTGTGTGTCTCCCACATGTGGAATCTGTCTTCAGTTCAGTATGCATGGCTTCACAGCAATGTTAATACCTGTCTACCTTGCATGACAAGTCACAAGGGAAACAAACAAGTGGGCAAGTATAAAATGTGTGCAACACAGGTAATAGCTGATACTCTGAGTTGCAGAGTGAGTGTGTACATTTGAAACACATGTGAGTACACTTTCTGTGAAAATACAAGATCCAAAAGTAAGGGAAGCTCATAGTAGTCACTCATCTCTTCCTTTTAAACACTCAGCTATCTAGTTACAAGTTTACAAGACTGGATGATGAATTCTGTTTGAACTCTCTACCCACTCTCTTCTCACAAAAGAAAACTACTGATGTATATACGACACACTGCTAAAATTGGAAGCCCAGCCATCACAGCTGTTCATATAAATTTTTCTAGCAATGGTGTCATGCATTTAGGCCATAATGAAGGCTTAACAGGAGAACTGTGCAGTTGCCAAACAGAAGTAGGCCAGAGTGCAGTTACAAGTAATCCTGACATAAATTCAAAAATGGTCCAAGCAAATATGTAGCATATTAAGATTATCTGGCATCACTGAGCCAAAATCCTGGCCACATTTTAAGTTGCCATTTTTTTTTTAAACAAAATACATGTAAAACAGCAACAATGTAGATAGACACCCTCTGTAAGATAGACACACTCTTCGTAAGGATTATAGTCGTTTCTTTGCCTCAACTTCAGAACATCTGCTTTTAAATGTTAAACATGCCATTATTTTCATAAAAAATACACTAAACATTACTGTGAGGATGACAAAAACAGATCTATCAAGTATTTAATTCTAACTTGAGTCACAACACTAAAAAAAGATTTGTTTGGAATAAAACAAAAAAGATAAAACATATCTGAGCTCCAAATTAAAAGATTTCTGCTTATCATCCACATTATGACGCTTATAGTGCTTCTTGTTTCACATTATGACGATCCTTTTGCTCTACAATAGTCATAAGATATATTTAGAGAAAACTAAGTCATGATTCAAAAACATTATTAATAAACAGCACAATCATGTGTCAAGATTTACAGAGGGGTAAAGTGAATAATCAAATCGTACCATTTGTCACAGCGGGTTAGTCTCAAGAACAGAATATTAATGTCTGAATATGCAAAACTGAGAGGAAACATTGATAGACTGGTTTTATTTGCAATGAGTAAATTAATTTGTATTTTTTCTTTATGTTTGCAATAATCAAAACTAATGATTATAGTTAACAGCAACTCAAAAGACAATATTTCTAAAGCTGTACAAACTTTTTAGCTGATGTTGTGTTTAAGTCAAAACAACCAAATATGTAAAAGTCTTAAATAATTTATACAATTAGACCGTACTATAGTAATTACTACTGAATACCTAACCAAATTTTAAAAAGACAATTTGTCACTCACTGAAATACTGTGACCAAATCAATAGCCCGACTTTAAAGTTCAGTGTGTGTTGCTTTAACCAAACAGATTGTAGTGTTTTGTATTTGTTCTTGGCATTACAATCTGTATTTAGATTAACAATTATTCTTTTGACTGGCAATGTGATGAATACTGTATGTAAATGAGTAGTCTGTGGCAGAGAGGAAGCCCCAGCTACTGCCTACATAGTGGTAGTGGTGGAGGCCAGACTTCAATATCCATTGACTCAGCCTTTTTCACAGAACAATTTCAAACTTAGCCTGAGAGGCCATTATCCCACCTCAGTTTAATTCGTCAAACTTCCGAGGGAGCATGATGGGTTAAAGTTCACCGATTACTAATATGCCTCTAGGTCAGCAAAGGAGATGGTCACAGAGCTGAAACACATTGTAAGAGTAAGCCACCAAGTTGGTTCAACAATGTAGTGATAACATGTGCTCCGTGTGGCCACTTGGCAGGGGGACTCAAAATCACCTCTGCAAAAGAGGTTATCTTTCCGGTAGTTTCCATCCGTCAATGCCACAAAAGTTATATTTAGGAACATTTAAAATCAATAAGATGAACCAAACTGTGCTTTTGTTGGATAATCTTTGAGTGCTGTAAGAAAAAAAAGGCATATAACTGGTTTTAATATGCTCATTGACTGAACAGAGAAACAGATTCTAGAACAGACTGCAACCTTCACTGAGTGCTGGATTTGCAGATGGATGTTTTTTTTTTTTAAACCAATCAAGAACTACAGAGTTGCCTAGCAACATAGTGTTTTGTGTGAGTTATGACATACATCATTGTCAGCTACAGGCACTATGGAATTTGTATTGTTTATACAACTCTGTATTGTTTTCCAAGTTAGAGTTGTTCTTTTTATTACCTCAACTAAAATTGTACACTTTTTGATTTGTGAATAAAAATAATGCTGCTCCAACCCACCCATGATCGGAGGGCAGTTTTTGATTTAACTTAAATGCTTTCTGCACAAAAAAATGAAGGGCAATGTGCTCAGAGTGAGACAGTAGGGGCCAATGGCTTCCCATCATGCAGTGTGTGCCTCAGAAATAGAGCAGGAGAAGGCAGGGACTCGAGGGAAGGTGGCACAGAGCTAAGAAAAGAGTGCCTCTGCTCTCATTTAAACAGGGGCAGGTGCTAGAGGAGGAGAGAGGTAGGCCACAATGAAGATGGAGTGACAGGACGAAAAGACAAGAATTGTGTTTGCGTACTCATAGGTATTTGTTCATGTCAGAATGAATGCCTCATCTGCAAACACGTTTTTGCTTTGCATTTAGCCTTTTAGGCAGCATCCATTTTCTATCAAAAATTAAGTGCTTGTTCCTCTGACCCAATAATCTAAAAAAATATACAATAATGCTACATCAATTTTTAGCCTCATTGTCCCTGTCAGAACTTATCGCCCCCACACACCCCCTACCCACCTACGCTCACCCACTATCGATTGAAGTAATAGCCGTTTCTGTGTGCAAATGTTTTAGAGAGCAGGGTGGGGTATGGGGAACTTTTCCCATTGGTAGAATATGGTTTCATTCTTTTTTCCTAATACATGTTATTTCCCTAAAGATATATTTGTGCTGAATCATACATGATCTGTTAATAAGATGTGGTAATTAAAGGGCTTTTAGAAGTTGATAAACAATATTTGATTTCCTCTGGCTTAATGAACTGAAATGTAAGCACTTCCATCTTTCCCAGGTTGATGGAAAGACATTACTATGTTGAATGGTCCAGGAAGAGTTTAAGTTACTCTTAATTGAAAAACATAACAAAAAAAGAATGTCATAACTTTAAAATAAAATACAAATGTGCTCTATGAATGCTAGAATTTAGCTAGTACTAAGTTTTTGATTTGACTTTCATACTAATCCTTACAAGTCCCAACAGTGAAACTCTGCCCATGTAGGACAGCTCAGTGGAACACACCCAACCAAAACACAAAGCAGCCACAAAGGAGCTCTTAACGGCTTCACCTGAGGACAAGAACGGTTTTGTGATTCTGATGAGGTGTAAACAATCTTGTAGTCAAACAACTTCTTCAGCAAGTGCCTTAACAGATCTCCAAACTATTCTATTGTGCAATAACTCATTTTCAGTTAGTTTTATCGAATTGAATTGTACAGTAAATTATGTACAAAGTGCTTTGGCACTATAAAATATAACGTATGCCACACTCTTTATGTCTGCTTAAGAGTTTTTGGAATCTCATTACATTTGTATCTACATGGATAACTACAAGGAATCTGTTAAAGATACAGTTTAATAAATATAAAGAAGACATTAGTATGTTGGCAAATGAAATTAGTAGGAATTAAAAATAATATATTTATATAAAAATTATCTTGGCCAGACCCCTAGTTGTAAATAACAAGCCTCTTTCTTTATATAGACAAACACTGGCTGGTTGGGATTGTCATAAATAACCCCAGCCTGGCGAACTCTGTATTTCCCTTAGAAGGCTTGGAAAGCCACAACTGACACTGAGGGAGTAAGTGCTCACACTCCTTCTACAGGAAGAGAGATAAAAGAGGAAGACCACAGAACCAGTGGAAGGGAAGAAAAAGAAATAACGGAGGGCGAGCAGGTGTGTTTGTGTCCATGTGTTAGCATGTATGTGCACGCATGTGTGTATGTGGGTGGCAAAGTGACAGGCGATGATTAGCCCAACCAGAGGAGGATATGTGGGAGGGAGAGCGTGGGAGTAGTGGGGCTGCTGGGAGAAACAGAGTCTGTCTCTTAAGGCTGAAATATACACAAGTGGATTAGAAGAGCACTCAAACGGATGGATAACAAGGTTTAACTAGAGAAAATGCCTCAAACCACGTAAATAAGAGAAAGTGGACACATGCATGCACATTCATTACGGCATGGATCATTTCTGTGAAAACATACTGTGTCATACAAGCCAGACTTTGCATGTAGATGTGATAATGAAAACACCATAAGAAAAATATTTAACATGGCAATTTCAGTCATAGCATCAAACAATGTGTGCATATGTGTCAAAGACAAGTAAAAAGGAATGAGAAATAAAGAAGGAGTTGGAGAGCAGCTGCTGACTGAGGTGTGTAGGTGGGACCATTTGCAGTTGGTTTTTATACTTTGCCTCTGTGGTATTAACAGGCTTTAAAGAGGTGCAACGAGAGGTCCAAGTTATTCATGAACTTTCATGTGTGAGCATGTACAGATGTTGTAACACCTTAGAAAGACCTGCTATCTATTTATTTATTTATGTACGTCTACAATCATATAAAAAACTGTAATAAAACAAAATGGGAAAAAGAACGCCAAAGTAACTATATCAGAGAAGGCCTAGATGAACAATTGCAGAACACAATTGAGTACATGAAGTTCAAGCCATTAAAAGAAATTTACATGGAAAAAAAACATGACTGGATTGTTTTTCATTACTCCCAAATTAAATTACACGCAGAAGGGCCTTACAAAATATGGGTATTATCAGAGAAAATGTGGAGAGTCCTAGGTAAATCACTTCCACATCTTCTGGAACTGTCCACTTATTTAGCCATATTGGGTTAAATATGTAGAAATATAGAAATTAACTCAGAGATGTGTTTTTTAAGCATGATTTTTGTACTTTTTGTACACTATCTCAGTTACTTTCTGTGAACAGTACTTGCTTAATGTCTTGTTGACAGCCGGTAAAACGAACAAAAAAAAAAAGCTGTAACTAGGAAATAGCTAACAAAAGAACCTCAAAAAAAAAAAAAAAAGAATGAATGGTAATTGCATATGAAATATATAGCATGAAAAAATAACAGATACCAGCGTGTAACATGCATATGTGTACTTATGTAGGGATTTAAAGATGTCAGTGTATATGTAGGTAATTGCCCCTTTTTGCCGTTAACAGGTCTGGAATAACAGAAACTGGGGATTGTTGTACAAAATGTGAAAAAAAGAAAAACCTGGAACCCGATGTCTTTGTAATCTCATCCCTCCCTTTATACAGTATGTATAAGACAGGTATGAATTTCATTGAAATACCCTGTTGTCCTTAGATTTATTATTTAATATTTGATGTATGTGCTCTGTTTTTTTTCTTGTTTTTTGTTGTTCATTTCATTATTGATAAACTATAAAAATAAACCTAAAATAAAGACATGCTATCTATCTGAGAGGAATCAATGAGCCCAACACAAGTTATCAATCATGTGACTGATAAGACTGATGAAAGCCTCTGTGGAGACTCACAAAGGTTATTTTTATTAGGCCATGTGTATATTTTCAGTTACTTGTTTGTAAAATGCCCCAAAATGTAAAATATTTTTCTTTTAAAGCGCTAAGTTCCCCATCGAGGGTGCATTCTTATTTAGATTTCCCATTATTTCACATTACAAAAGTTGGTAGAAATCTTAGAACAAGTTTTGGGGTTTGTTCAGTAAGCTTATAATAGTGACTTTTCTGATCTGTGGATACCTCTGTGTTCTGCTGTCAGTCAAACAGGAAACTTTGAGCTTTGGGCCTTAACAGAGCCTATGATTTGATGGGAGGTCAGAATAATGGAGGCAACATTAGGGTGGGGGGCTGCAAAACGTTACAAGCGAGTTGCTGGAAAATAAAATACCAAGTCTTCCCCTGGGAGGCACAGTGGCATGAAGGGCACTGTTGGGCGTTACCAGCACATTGTACAAAAGACAGACAATGAACAATATAAGATAACATTGTACAAAAGATAGACAATGAACAATATAAGATAACATTGTACATCAAAGCATTCCTTTTATTTAAACTAGGTTTAAATAGTTTAAAAGTTTGGTGTTTTATATAGATTGATTCACTGCCCATTCTATACCAAAAAACAAAAAGCATTGTTTTTAAACTGTTCTTAAATATCTCATTTTTCATCCTGGCTTCCATCCTCTTACCTCTCAACATGACCACTAAGGACATTTACATAATGACTGCCTAGTGGCTCATTTGGCACAAAACAAAACAAAAAAAAAACCATGCTGCTGCCTCACACTTAAAAATCTGACCAATCAGAGCAGAATGAGCCTTACAGACACAGGAACAAAAGAAGAGCTTTTGTGACAGAGCAGCAGCAGGTAATATAGCAGTGTACATTATGCAAGAAAGCACATATTTATTTTTTTAATCTATTTTAGCAAACTTCTAAAATAAAATTGAATATCTTCTAGTCTTTTGTTAAGATAGTTGAGTCATTTTAAGATTTCCAACCTGTTTGGTGATGTTTAGGAAATTTTACTTTCCAGCAGGTGACAAAATAGCATTAAACAACACTTTTCAAATTGACCAGTTTCATTTCTCTTAGGAGTAAGAGTCAACACAAACCTGATCACACAGGAACTTCTCAATAATATTCGCATTATACAACATGGAGACACCATAAACTTTGGAATGAGAGGAAAACCTTACAGATGCTGAAAGACAGAGAGACCAAGCCGCACACTGAATAAAACATGATGCCAGCACTTTCATGTCAGTCCCTGTTGGATGGGCAAAAGGAATCCCAAAGTGGATCACAGCTCCCATGAAACAAAGACCCTGTCAAATCAACGGCAACTTCTTTGCAGATCAAACAGTTAAAAGAACAATCAGTGCAAAGGAAATCTCTTTAAACCTGAGATGATGGACAACAAGAGCAGATACACAGAGATGCTGATCACCAAGGAAACTACTCACTATGAAACTGTGAGGCGTTACCTCTCGAAATGACCTGCATATTTGTAACCAGAACACAGACACCCAGATACCTGACATCATATCTGCACATCCAATATGTTGTAACAAATCTTACCAAACCAGTTTTTAATATCTTATCTTCACCTTGGATGAAAGCATAACATCATTTACACTGTTGTAAATAAATTATATTCTGACTACACCTCTCTCATCATTGTTAATCATGTATATTTTTTCTATCAGCAGGAGGCCTACAAAATTGAAAAATGTCCTTCCTTCGATAGACAATCGAACCACAAAGTGCTTTTTTTTAAAAAAAAAAAAAAGAAAACCACTCTCTGCATCAACCCACACAATTCATTCTGAATGCCACATTTTAGCATTAGGAAGTGAATGTTGGATAATGTGTGTATGCATGGGCATAAAGAAGCGATGTAGCTGTAGATTCAAGTGAGGCTTACCCAGATGAAACCAGAGATAAAGGGCACAACAAACTGAGCTCATCTTAGGTACGTTGGTCACTTACCCAAATCTTTGGATCCTTGACTTTCACTGGCCAGTTCACCCATTCTGACCAAGGCATCAAAGTAGCCTTTTGCAGCAAATGTCACATCTAAAAGCAAAAAAAGAAAGGTTCCAATTAAGTTTAAGTATACTGAAGTTGTTTTTTTTCTCTTTTTACACATTAGAAGACAATGATGTATGAAATTTAGCATTTTATAACCACAGTCAACAGGAGTTTGGTCAGAAAAACATTTGAGCAATTTGCATTCTTTACCTCTGCTTTTCTTCATAAGCATTTGGAATAATCAATCACAGCTTCTAATCATCAGAAAACAAGGCAATATGCAAATAATCTTGATGGCATCTTGGATGCTTGATTGCATAGAGGAAATTATTTCCCAGCAGATGAGCTGAACTTGCCAGGCAAGACAAAAGTGCCTAAAAAAAGCTAATGATTTGTGTGGTACAACGTTAGAATTACAGGAAATTTTGTTTTATTATAGACCCAATGTGTGTGGGAATAGCAAATTTTATATTTCTGTATACGTCCCCAACACTACACATCCAGTGAGGCATGAATTTTATTTGTTCTAAACTCTTTAGCTACAAACCAATAACAGCTGGAGACACTTCTAAGGCTTTATGTTTTAACAATGAGCAGCATTTTTAGCTTTTTAGTGCTTAAGGTCTACAAAGTTACCAAGCCAAAAATCCACAGAAAAGTTACAGTTTTCCTTTAATGAAACTTGAAAATGAAACCAGGTAAAGCTATTGTAGTAGGCCAAAAGGAACAAGTCCAATATCTTTCCACTTGTGTTCAGGCATCCATAATATTACAATTTTCTGACTGAATTTTAAGCCAGTTTATAGAGATTTTTATATCAGCTTTAACTGATGAGCAAATGAACTGTTTAAGATAGTTTAGCTCAAAAACAAGCAAATTATTTCTAGGGTTTATTTTGATCTGACACCAGTAGGTCACAATAAATCTATATTAGTTCTTAGAAAATGCTACAGTCCCTTTGAGGAAATACTATTGTCAGCCTGTTAACCACATACTGTTAACTTGCCTTTTTCTTCATTCAACTATGTGTGAATACATTCCGGAAACACCCTGACTTGGATAGACTGTTGATTGAACGATGAATCAGAGTTTATCGACTTCTTTCAACATAGATTCAACCTGAGGGTGGGAGGTGGGGTCACGGTGAGTGAGTGGCTATGTGGCTCATGCTGCACTGCAGGGGGGTTGTAAAAGAGTTTTCCCTACTCACACAGATCAAATATATACAGTGGAGCTCAAAATGCTTTAAAGCAAAAGCTTTAAAGGTCACTAGTATACTCATGCACGTGAAGGTTTGGGGACACGGACACAGCCATGTAGACACAAACAGCTTGGCTTCTGCTCAAGAGCACACATTGGACACAAAAATACAATATGAAGTAGATTCTAATCAGAAGACATTATCTTCTTCTATTTTTGACTAAATGAACGGTCAACATGCCTGAAGAGATCAATATCCAGGTCAATCTGGATTATTCGAACTCCTGCTATGCTGCCATCAGTGATCTTGGGGCACTGATGAGCTTCCAGGGATTTCTGCCTGACTGTCGAGCAGTCATCCACCAATCAGTCCATCTCCAGTGAATAATGGCCATTGCTTTAGTAGGTGAATTTTACACCCATCCAGGTGACAGATGGCACCTGTGCCTGGAGACAGCTGCCAGGTGTAAGACACATTAACAACAATAGATTGGCAGGGGCAGACTAATTCTAACAGACAGATGCAGCCACCCTACAACAGAGGAAGTCTTCCAATCTGAGGGACAGATGCTAATGTTAGTCCCAATTACAGCTGAATCAAGTGCAAAAGACAGCATGTGTTTGCTACTTCCCCTCTTGCACGAGGAACACCAGAGAGCTGAGAGTGCAGCATTTCAGAGCATCATGGGTTCGCTCCTTTCATTATGCCAAACAGACTGTGTGCTTGCCTTAGTATGGAAAGTGTGTATGAACATTCAAAAAAAGTTAAAAACAAAAGCAACTGGACTTCAATTTACCATGTCCTGGATGACTGAGAATCTACACCAGCATGTATGAACATTCATGTGAGTTTGCACATGCGTGTCAGAGAGCTGTGTGGAATGGAAGGTGGGAGCTAAAGCAGATCTCCAAGCAACAGAACTTTGCATCCTCCCAAGGCAGCATGTAAAATACTAAGTGTGCAGCTGAAGAATGGCTGAGTATATAACCTGGATCTACGTGTATTATACAAATAAAATGTGTGGTGAGGGGTTCACAGAGACAGATGGAGGGGATTACCAGACCTGAATGCAAGACAATTAGCAAAGGAGAGGCTTATATCAAATCCATCACTCATCCTTCACTTTAGAGAAGAGGCAGCAGCACCTCTTTTACCAGGACAGAAGACAATCAAAGAAGACTTTGATTAAAAAAAAAAACAACAGAATGTATAAAATACTGGATAACATCCCATGAATATAATGTTTTACACTTATTATACAGCCTGTAATGCTGAAATAAACCTGGGAAATCTAGAATGCACCCAGATTTAACAAGGCAACGAATATGAAGCTTTTTTGGCATTGATGGTGTTGAATCATTTCAATTATTGCACCATATGGACAGACGTGTGTCCTTCCAGATTTGCCAAGTCTCTTGGGTTTAGCCAATCTTGCAAAGTGAGTCTTTAATGGCTCAGTGAACCCCTATTAGCCTGCTCCCTAGGTACACCAAGGTCAGGATTATTAAGTGTATGCGTAAAGAGAAAGAAGCATTGGATTTGGGAGAGAGGGAAATTCCTGCTATTGGCTTGGATAGTTGAACTGAGGGGGGTATGGGTTGCATTAAGGTTATAGGTTGTTTGAGACAAACTTCCTGAGATCCTGTAATCAAGTCCAAAAGGAAATGAAAGAGCTCAAAAGAAAAAAACATCCATTCCTGACAGTATTTTGGATACTTTTTGTAATCTCACTGCTGACAGGAAGTTTATCTACACTTCTCCATGAGATTAGATTTTTTTCAGTGCCTTTTTGAAAACACCTCGATCACAGCAAACAAGACGTGACAGAAACTGTGTACCATATGATAAAGCCTGACCACTTTTCATGATTATAAATAATATCCTTTTAGAGTTACACAAAAAGAAAAATCAGTAGATTTTTGGAGAGAAAAAAAAAAAAATAGAACGTGCTCAGTGGAATGCCTAAACCTTGAGTGAAGCAGAGAAAAAAAAAAGAATGAGGAAAAGAAAGGGCTTACTGGCGAGGGCCTTCTCGTAGTTCTTCCCCATGGCAACAAAGTTCCGTAAGCAGGGGTTGAACTGCTCCATGATGGTCTGAAAGAGGAAACAACGCATCGTTAGTGGACAATGGATTCACGTATCATTGTAACAAGGTCAAGATCACAGACTACTTGCACCTAGCTGCATTTATTTTCTCATCCTCTTTCTGACACACAAACACCTCCTTGAAGTGAACAAAATCCATTTTATACAGATTAAATGTGCATCCACATGCAGGAATTCACAAGACAGAAAAGTTACACTGATAATGTACCTGTGTCAGATATAACAATTTTGCAAACATAATCAGCTCCTTTGGCATTTCTTTCCTCTCCTTTTGCTGTTCAATATTAAATAATAATATGAATACAAAGAAAACAAAGTTAGGCACTGCAACAATTTGACATGATCTTCATAGGTCCTGTTAAGTCTATGCCTCTTAAAGTATGTTTTGATGAAACACTTGGGGTGGTCATAATGTGTTGGCTCATAGGTGTACCTATAAAGTAATCTTAAGTCACTAAAAAACAGAAGTAAACCTGAGCAGTACACTATGTTGATGTGGACACCTCTTAGCTAAGTCAGCACTGATGCCGAGAATGCACAAATCTAACCCACACTAGTTTCCTGTGGTTCTTTTCTACTGCTCCTCTTCTTCCTTTTTCCTGCACTCCTCCAGGAGGACTTCTTCCAATTAGCAGGTCCCCAGTCAAATAGTCAAGAATAACTCAGGGACAGAAAGACAACGACAACAGTGCTGCTGCAGCAGTTACTCCAACACAAACTATCAATACAGCAGGAGAACACTTAATAATTCAGCTTTTTGCCTGAATCCCCACTATGGCAAAATAATGTGCAATGTGCTACCGGTGACAACACTCTCATTCCGCAGTCAGACCTCAGCACTTTTGGATTTCCCCTGTGTTTTTAGGGATTTTTTGTTTTAATGAGAACCAAAAGTTCAATATATCTATGCAAGTTTTTGTTTGCTTTACTTCAAGTGGCTTGAGAGCAGACATGAACAACTGATCTTTATCAGATCTTTATCATCCACAGTAACTTGCTAAAATTAACTTCTGTGGCTGTTTACAGTACCTGGTTGTGCTCTGAAAAAAAAAAATCAAAAGCAGTACTGGTCTGAATTGTAAAATAAGGGATACAATAATGTTGCATCTGATTTTATTTATAGGACACATGTATTTATTTCCCGTCTTTAACAATTATTAAATATTTGCCTGATTAGAATTTTCACAGTTAAATAAACTATTTTGAAACATTACTAAATGTTGTTTAAAACCCCCCCAGAAATTTAACCCTGTCCACCTAAGTCAGTATTTCTGTATTTTGTGTCTGCTTTAGGTAAGTAGCACCAGTTGTTTCTCTGAAAATGCTTCATTTCTGTTTGAACAATTGAATTTGATTGGCCATTGACAGACAAACAAGCTTTAGTCAAATGAAAAAATGAATGCTTGGAGGACATCTTTGCAGATTATGAACTTAAAGTAATGCCATCTAATTGAAAACAAATACTAGCATAATGTGGATAGGAACTTAGAAACTTAAAAGCATGTGTTTACTGTCATTACTGTAACTATGTTTTAAATTATGCTTGAAATTGTTTTTTATTAGTTATATTAATAAAACATTCTCATACTGCTTTATAAGTCCTTGTTAATGTTGCATTTATTTTATAAAAGCATTTAAAAAATAAAATCAAAGTGCTTTACAGTTTTGCCAAAACAAGATGTTAAATTGCAAAATGAGAAATAAAAATAATATAAAACCTAATAAATAGAAATAAGAAAAAAAAATGTAATAAAACACAATAAAAAACACAAGCTTCAAGTCTCATACTCTACTTCAGACAAAAGCCAACAAAGAAAGACAAGTCTTAAGGAGAATTTAAAGTCTGCAGTGTGTGTACAAAGGGATACACTGATGTATTTTGCAATGTCTGGCAGCCATTGCAAAAGCCAGACCACCTCTACGATTCAATCTGGATTTTAGAACATCTAAGTGAATCTGGCTGTTCAACTTGCTCTTACTGGTGTGCAGAGGTTTTGTTGATAATTTAAATAAGACTGAACCGGACCACTTCAAACTTTAAAAGTAACCAATACAATTTTTAAATTACCTCAGAAAGCCAGTGAAGAGATTTTAATCCTGAAAAAAAGTGTTTATGCTTTTTTGGTACCAGTTAAAAGATGAGCTGTGTCTTGAACAGTGATTCCCAACCTGGGGGGCCTGGCCCCTAACCGAGGATCTCAGGAGGGCTTGAGGTTGGAAGTTAATATCATGAAATGCCTTAGCTGTTTGTTACACACAGAGATGTCTTTTACAAGTGACTGACTTTATGAAGTTAAAGGAATTACAAAAATATTAAAAACACACAACTTTGTACAAACAAACTGTTTTAAATTAAAACTACATTCCCAGCTGACACAATCTATCCATTTAACAAACTTTAAAGCAGGTGCAACATTATATGCAAACTGGAGTACTGCTAAAGAAGGCTGCTATAAACATCCTGAAAAGGCTAACCTAGTTGACAGATGATAAAAGCATTAATAACTTTTTCCTGTTCTTTGACAGGGAGATAAAACTTTACATTGGTAGGAACTTTAAACTAGAAAAAATCTGATTTCACAACTGCAGAAATCAACTTGCACATCTTAAAAAAAATAAAAACTAAAATAAACACATTCAGATTCTTGATAGTAAAGTAGTTTTGAGGAGCCAAAGAGCCAAAAGTTTTAATTGTTGGGAGGATTACATTTTTCAAAGCAGATGACTTCTTAGTTCACTAAAACTGAGAAAATTTGACTTCAAGCCAAGTTTTAATTTCTAACAGTTCAATAGTGATTTCAGTGGATTAATACTATCTAACTTATGGTCCTTTTCCACTAGCGCCTCTACAGCGCAGTTTAACTTGGTTCTCCACGGTTCTCCACGGTTCTCCACGGTTCCAAGGCTTTTCCACTAGCAAGGATTCGTGTAACCAGCGCCTTTCTTAGAACGTACTTCGCTGTGGTTCCAAGTGTACCATGCTGGCCTGAAAACGTGACATCAGAAGACTGTCGGTCACTGATTGGTTAGGGGGTGGAGTCACTGGGAATGGGAGTCACTCTCCTGCACTTCTCCAGAGTGTTTCGCCTCGCTGCCCGCAGCCTTTTCCGGGTCTCTTCTTTTTTGAGTCCGACAAAAAGCCAGACTCAGCAGAATGTTCGACATCGCTACCATGTCCTCCATTGTTGTGTTGCGTATCTTTTTGGGGTCTTCTTTTCTACTACCTGTTTAATGGTGGCTGGCAAGCAGCTTAATGGAGCATTACCGCCACCAGCTGGTGAGGAGTGTGGTGTCAATTTTTGGACACCGGGGGCCGCCCAAATTTACGATAAACCCACCCACTAGAGCCGTTACAGAAGTGTAATGAAAATCCACCCGACCCGTGTTGAACAGAGTTGAGCCAAGTTGAGCTGCGCTTTAGAGGCGCCAGTGGAAAAGGGACATTAATCTAAATTTGGATACCACTGGCACAGCAAGACAAAGGAATAATCTGTTTCTTAAAAATGAGAGACAAGCAGTGAACCTAACATAGACCACTTTTCTGCTGCTCTTCCCACTTATGAACGAAAGCATCCTGAATGTCAAATAGGATCTTGCACAGTTCTAATTTAACTATGACACTGGTGCTGAATCAGTAAAATTCTGAGGTTACTTCCCTAAGTTGTCTCCACTCTGTTATTTAGGTCAACATGTTAAACGAAGGTTACTCATAACAACTCCACCCAGCAGGGTTTCAACAGTTCTCAGGAACAGTGCTTAAAAATAACTGTTCTTAAAAAATGCTTGTCTCATTTAACACACAGGCACTGAGGACCACTGGATTTATGGTGTGGGAACAAC
>JAOXNZ010000021.1:9290546-9303095 GCA_028566095.1 Kryptolebias brasiliensis | reverse complement strand
CTGGCCATTACTTTACTCAAAGATGAGAGCAAATGAATGGAGGTTGTGCACTTTACTTTGTCTGTGAAAGCAGAACTGCTGAAGCACCAAGACATAACTGAATTCACACCTAGAAGAGAGAAGAAAATATATAATACTGAGGGGGACAAAAAAGAAAAGAATCATTTTTGCTTTGTTCAAATGACATTGGATTGGCTGTAACATTTTCTGTTCAAAACCCAGCAGCAGGCTGTTCAATAGCTACATAAAATCCAATCAAGACCCAGGGGATCAGTGTCAGATAACTGTGGTCCAAAAGAAGATCCGGTGTCAGTACAGAAAGAACACCCCATGTGGAGCCATGCAGGACTGTGTATGAAACTGATATAGGGATATTGTATCACTACTGGTGGTACAAAAATGGTTATTTGGACTGTTGTCTTCTTCTTTGTCTGCCTTTTATGCTAGAGTGTTCAACTAAGATCCTCATATGATGAGAAAAGACAAAGTAATCACTGTTTTAGTCAAACCTTGTAAATGACATGGATGATTTCATGCAATATTGCTATATCTTGCAAGAATGTTAGAGCTTGGAGTATGTGTTGAGGATCTGAGTTTTATTAAAATCCATCCAGTGGTTCATGAGATATTTTGCTAACCTGACAAACAAACAAACACATACACACGGATGCACACATACGCAAAAACATTACTGCTCTTTCACTTTTAACAACAGGAAAAAAATTGAAATTAAGTTTGCTGTAGTATAACAATAATTTAGAGTGATGTTTACATAGTAAAGAAAAATTATTTTATAAACAACTAAAACAATGAAACTGGTGCAAACCATGGTGCACAATGCCAGGATGATAATTTTGTGTCTTCCACTGACAGATGACATTGATTTGTATTTTGCATTTAATGTTGAATTTAATTTGAATCAGCAGCTTTTCACACTTCATAAACAACCATTTTTCTTCCATTGTTAATGATAGATATTTTAATTATTTTGAGATATGTCTTCTTTGTTTCCTGAATAAAATTATTATTAGATTCACAAAACCTTTTCATAGAACAAATTTAAATTATTTGCAATCTGTGAGAGCAATAGTTTCAATGAAAGGAAATAGTTTAAGGTCAAACAGACACTGCTGTGCATAATGTTCTGTAAGGGACGATACATGTTAGAGCTCAACTACTCAGTGGACGATGAGCACATTCTCAGTTTTCATTTATTTCACAATCAGGAAAAATAGCTTTTCCATCTTGGGTTCCTCAAGGGAGATCAATAAAATCCCATCTGCTCCACATCTGCTTTGGATAGTCCATTCTGAGCAGTGTGTTTACTCCATCCACACATACTCATAAAATAAATGTATCTCCATCAATTTAGAGTAGTTGCTAAAGCTCACCTACCTGCAGTACTCGCTGAAAGCTGTCTGGTCTGCAATGGCTGCCAAGTCAAACTTAGTTTTGCTGATGTCTGGCAGAGCCGTCAGCTCACGGACAACATTGTTAACCATCAGGTGCATGAAGCGCAACGCTTGGAGGTAGTCAGTCTTTGCACTAAAGATCTCATCTAGACGTGCCAGGTGCTGCTTGAGTCCATTTTCAAAGATGTCACGAGATCCTGCAACCTGAGAAATACAATTAATGAAAAAGAGAGAGGATAAGAAGATAAAAGGATATTTAAACTGTAACATGAGATGCTGTCAGTCTTTGACTAAGAGGACAGATGCAGTAGAAAGCACAGTGAGAACCACCACAATAGCTTCAGATCTTGTTCAAGACTTCATATGTTACAGATTTTTAGCACTGCACATGATTAGGTTGAAATTCTTGGAATGGCCTACTCACATTTGTTTACTTACTGTTTGTTTTACTCCTTCATGTTGCTCTTTTTATGGGTCATTTTATTTTCCTGTTGGTTTTGCCTCTTGTTTTATCCATTCTTACCAGTTATATGTTTAAAAAATAAAGACTGCACAGCTAGAGGTAAATTCCACATATTTCCAGGAGACAACAGCCACAGTGGCTAATTCCTTTTTTAAATTGCATTAACACGAAATTCTTGCTGGGAAAAGGCTTTTTTTCCCCACACAGTGGCCATTCCATATCTGCACTAAAAAGACATCCAAAATAAGACCCTGTAGTTTTCTACAAAAACTAAATATAGGCAAGTCAGAACCACTTGTGTGCTTAAGTAATTTCAGTTCTATGGATACCTTCATTGACTGGTCAGAGGTGTTTCAGTAGCAGCTTTGATCCATTGACATATATTGATAAACCAAGTGTCTCTGGCTTTTCTTGTTGGGAATTGAAGCCACAAAATCCTGGCATATGGAACCTATCATGTTGTATTTTTGGAGCCAGGGTGTGCACACTAGGTATGGAGTCTTTATGTCCCGTTCGTTTACATGAAGGGGGTAGAACTTAAAACTTGTACTGAAACCAGCTGACAGGTAAGCTGGTTCTATTCCAGCTTCGACTTCCAGGTTCATGAAAGAGGTCTATCAATATACAGTCTATGCTTTGATCCCCCACTCCACCTGTCAGACACAGGACACTGATACACAACAAAAGGTGCATCAATTTTGTCTTGAAGGAGATTGTGTGAATTGAGGACTAAAATGTGAACAAACTGTAAGAACATCAGTCTTGTAAAAAGTTACTTACTTACTATTTTGTGTTTAGTATGGTCAGACAGACAGAGTTGACTCTAAATCGTTAAAATTTTAAACAAAGATCTTGCACAATCTGTTAGCAGTCAGAATATATGTTGAGGAGCAGTCTCAGCTACCGTCAAATCAAATTGTAGCCTAATATCTGTAATTGACTGAGTTATAGTCATTTTGTGTTTTTAAGGTCATTTGGCATGGCAGCCATCTTGAATCAAGTTGACTTTAAAATGTAATCAGATGTAGATGCACATCCAATGATCGCATTCTGCAAGTATGGCTGCTGTGGGCATGTCTGACCATCCACCTGGTCACCACTTTCTACACATCTAATTCATCAGCTCATCAAGCTGCAGTTTGCAGGCCCGGCTACACTCAGCTCATCACCAAATTATTGTTTGTCTCAAACTGGTGTCTGAATGTCTCACCATGTCCTATTCGTTCTAGCTTTCTCGTATTGGATTCTTCCCTGAGCTAATTTCTGTTTTCCCTCTCTGCCTTCCAGGAATTTTAGCTCGTCTGCCACTCACTCACTTCCTGCCATTCTGGCACAACCACTTTCTCTGTTCCCATGTCTCGCTCCATTCATTATTCACCTGAAATACAATAAGTCTCCACTGTTTCACTTGGCCCAATCTCTGTCTGCAATTGGATCATTTACACACCTATGCCAAGGTGAACTTTAAAGGTCTGTATAAAAACATAAATTCAAGCTCAACTAGGTTTAAAGTTTCACACTGTTCCCAATCTGTGTTCAAACTATTGGAGTGCTGACTGGCTGCACATCATTAAATGCAACAAAATAATCATAAAATTAATGTAATAAAAGTTTTTCAAAAACCCACTGAAAAGGCTGCAATGTTTTGATTAAACCTAATGTTGCATTTGTTTTTATTCGTGTTTGTTCCTTTTTTTTTTTAAATCAAACCTGTGGAAAATGTTAGATAAGATGAGTGCTAAGGGCTAATTTTATTAACTTTTCCAGTCATGCTCTGGGTTAATGATGTGCATAAAATCACATCGTATTCCAAACTTCTTCCGAGTGTCTCTCTATAAGGGGACCGCGGTGACTCAACTTCTCCTTACGGCTGTGGAACTATTATTCGTTATTTTGAGGAAGTTTTAAAGAAAAAGCACAGGGTTTAAGGGATAAATAAAAACTTGTATGATGTAGCTTATAAAGCACCATACTGGAACCGAATTACATCGAGTAACAATCTTGACTCATTCAGTAGTCTCTTCTGCATTAGTTTGCCACAACTCAACTATCTTTTCTCATTTACAACTAACTTCTTGAATACATTCAGGAGAATTAAGTGACACTGTTCATTCCCACATACTGAAAATCTAACACAAAAACAACATTCTATTTGTCTCATTGATATTACAACTGACACTGCAAAAAGATAACATCCATGAATAAATTTTACTGACTGATGTCAAAGGTGGTGTCTCAATAAGATCTCAGAAGGAGTGCTGATGTAGAGACGAGGGAAAGATACAGGCCTTTCCTCTACTTAAGCAATCCCAATGGGTAGAGGATATGATTGCCAGGAAACTGCTCTCTCTCTTTTTTTCTCTCCGCCCCTTATATGCTCATCATCCCTCACAATTCCTGCCACAGCGCCTCAAATCTTATCAAACGCCAGTCTGCCAGACTGTGAGAAATGAAATCCATCAGTGAGCTGCTAGGGGTGATCCACATTTCCCTAATCTGGACTGCCCCGTCTCCCTTTAAAATGGATTAAAGCTCTCTTTTACAGAAAAGCGGGTCTTAAGGACAATTCTCCATACTGGACATGCTTGTAAACTGAAACTCACAGCAGTGCTACCAAAGATTTTTCCAAGTACATCCATACTGCACTGGTTATAGCTTGATTTTCAAATGATATATACACTCTATTCACTGCAGAAATAAAACAATATATGATTGCAGCACTTTAGACTCAAGAGAGTTTATTTTATAGGCAAAGACATTCAAGAGAATTGATTTATGATGCAGGAAGTAGTAATCATTTTGTTCGAAGGATCACAAGGCAGCTTTCAATTTCAAAGAGGAAGCACTGTATGTAAAAGAGCAAGCACCCCTGTAAATTGGAAACACAGATTTTGATGTAGTGTGATTGCTATGTTCTCTCACCTATTATTTCTTGGCAGCAGTGAAGGGCCCTTAATATTGCAAGTCGAATGCTGGAAACAAGGCTGAATTATGAAATATGTGTGAACTATCAAAATCCCCCTTCAGTAGCAAATGGAGAATGGTCTTCATCCAATCTTTTCTTTTATGACACACTACAAACCCGTTCATTCTCAGCATTTTATTATCAGAATACCCTATGAAGCTGTCAGTGGAGTCAAACAGCCCTTAGAGTCAATCACACACCTAATTGGAGCATTGTGAATCAGAGTCACTGTTGGACATCTTTCTATTAATTCAATTCCAATGTATACTCCCTTATAAAAACAAACACGTCTTTAAAGATGAAGTTCAGATTTTTTTTTCCCTCAAGAGAGGTTCTAAAGAAAGTTTATGAACATTTAATATATTACCACTTTGGAAAAACAGTAGAAATATAATATTTCTACTGGAAGTGTCCCAGGTGCTGCAGCTAGCTGCTGCTGCCACTATTTGTGTTTGCTAATAACCACTAAATTCTATATAAATAACTATATGTTGCAAAACTGATGATGATGTAAAAGTTTATAAAAGATTTGCAAAGATTTTAAAGATTTGAGTTGTTTTAAACTGGCAGCAATCCATTTTTGTCTTAGCCCGACTCAGACTAGCTGTTAGCTTGTCAATCGAGTTAGAATTAAACTCTGTTCCTTTCAAACTGAAGTCCTTCATAAAGCCAGTTACAATAGGTAAGATAGCAATTGTTTATAAACTTTCCACAGAGACCCACTTTAAAAGATCTGAACTATATCTTTAAGGCTTTCAATCAAAGAAAGCTACTAAATAGAAACAGAACAAACAAAAACAAGAGCTGAAGAGACAATTTGACATGTCAATAAAAAATAAATAAATAAAAAAGTGAAAGAAAATACTACAATTCACAAGACTAAACACAGACCAAAGCAGCTTCAGCTTTATGGCCTGCCATCCAACCCATCTGCTCTGTAAGTGGAGTATGCTGCATCAAGCTACAATTTTGAACACAGAAAGCCTTTGTGTCTCTGGGGAACATTAATTCTTCTCATGCAGCTATAGTATCTATCATGCTTTAGGATAAAATCAATACCAGGAAACCTCAGAGAAAGACTGCTGCAAGGATGAAGAACAATCAAAGCTGATATCTAAAGTTAAAAAAACAAACAAAAAAACACAATAAACTTGCTATTTGTTACATCAAGCTCCAATTGATGTAAATACAATAACCCTGAAAGAAAAACCTGTATTGAATTTATAAAGGTGACGATTTTATGTTTCTTTAGAGATTGTGCAAACGTTCTTTATTTCAGTAAAAACAGACAAAACTAATATTTCAAGATGATCGTTAAAATTAATTAAGAATTTAGTGAGTAACCTAAAGCATATAATAAACATATGTCACTGTATCTACCTTGAACTAAATAAGAGTATCATTCAAACATGAATCTGTTTTTTCCATCCCAGGCAGTAACAGAATTTCAGCATGGACACTAATTTGCCCACTCATTTACACAGTACGCGTGCATTAAAGCACTTCCAGTGAATATATGATACTGACATGCACACAAACGCACAAAAACTCACACACATACAGATAGTAGGGCTGCACGAGATGGAAGGAGGAGAGGATTAACATCCATTAATGCACAGCAGATGGGAGTTAATCCTCTTCTTTCTCATTGTGATTATTGCTTCTTGCAAGACCGTGTTCTTCCTCTCCTTCCTCTTTCCGATCCCTTCTGCACCTATAAGCCTCCGAAAATAACTTCCCCGAATGCAGGTCAGGAGTTGCACAGAAATAATCCGTATTTACAAATCCGCAGACAGCAGTCACCTAAATTCCCTCACTGTGACAAAAAGTGGATACAGACCCCCCACAGTGAGGCGCTGCTCGGAATAAAAGAGGAACTCTGTTGTCTACCAGCTGTAAAGCATTGCTTCCTAAAAAAAAAAAAAAAATTGAAGCAACAAACCATGCAAGGATCATGCCTTTTCCATTACCCAAATCTTAGTAATTATTATTAATAAAAGAAGCATAAGCCATGCAGTCATTCATAGCAAAATTAGTGTTTATATTTGCCACAACACTGGCACATTTATTGCCTGGTCCACTCACAATGAATCTTTTTCTATCAATGCCACACTTACAACCCTGTTTTGTATAAAAAAAATCAATAAAAAAAAATCAAATCCTGTTATATTTAATTAAATACAGAATGCAATAACTGACATATCACGGAAAGGCCACAGTTTAAATTAAAACAAGAGTGCCAATAAAAGGGCATCTTTCCTTCTAATAACACACGTTTAACTGTAAAGTAACAGTAAAACACCAGAAGTCCTTCTATATTGCTGTATACTGGATTACAGCAAATGTTTAATATTTATCACATCGCAGTCATAGAATGCGGAGCAGAGGTTGGCGTGCTTTTCTCACCAGATTGTTGATGCTACCCAGCGTGTGATTGGCGTTGTAGAGCGAGTAGGTCAGCTGGTAGACCCCATCGTTAGTCTGGCTGTTCCCATAGAAACCCACTCCTACAGCAGAACTGTGAAAACAGTAATGCAAATAAAACACATTAACAGATTGCTGTGTTTTGTTATACCACTACTCACAGGGAGTGCACGGGATTATCAAAGGGCAAACATGTCAAACTACAGCGTATGCATACAGTATTTTCATTCCCTGCATGAACAAATAAAGTTTGTGCCTGAACTATTCATCGCTTACTTTTTTCTACAAATTATGATAGAAGGATGCTAAGCTGAAGTAAAATGCTAAAATAACTTCCATAATTCTTCTTATAAGAGCTCTACCTCTACCCATTCTGTCAATTGAGGAGTCCTGAAATTAAAAAGAGGGATTAAGACTTTCAAAAATTGTCAGCCTTAATGTCTCAGTGACATACACATGCATTTCCTCTTGTAATTCATTACCTTGCTGTTTCTTTTTGAATGAACTTCTCACATGAAAACTGTAGCATAGCATCCAATTCAGCCCTCATTCATCTCTCATTTCAGCTCATTTGATTTGCTAAGAGCCAGAAGGCATAACAATCATGCAAACCATGGAACTAAGACAGAAAAAGAAAAACAATTTGTTTGCAATGATAGAAAATGTCATGTTAAACAACTGTGCGTGAATCCTGTGCAACCCTATGAACATTTCAGAACATCAAAGAAACTTCTCATGTGCTTCATAATTTAGGTAAGAGAAGCCACCAGACTTCAACCTTAAGGTGTATGTATTTTACCTGCTAAAAAAGAGGCATTAATCGAGTTCAGTTTTTTGGAGGGCCTTATAAAACACATTTTTTGAAAAGATTTTAAAGCATGTGTAAGTTGTAGATCCAGTGAGCACCTATGCAAGAAAATCAATAATTAGTGATATTTATTGTGTGAATGCCAATTGAGTGCTCGCACTATAGTACTGAACTATTGCTGTTTATACTGGTGTCTTCCAAATGCTTTTTTGTACTCAAACTACTGCATATTTTGTACTATTTTAATCATATATCATATATCAAAATGTTCCGCTGCATTGGAAACAGCGTGCTATGACCTTTGGTTTGTGTAACTTTTATACTTTTATTTACCTTTATTTACAATATAATTCAGCATAGAAATACATTAGCATCTCTTCACTTCCTTCAAAAACCTTCTTCTCTTTGAAATCTGCTTCAGCCAACTTGCTCTGCTTTTGTCTTCTTATGCAGCTTTTAGTGTTTAACTACAATTTTGCTGCTATTAGCTTTTAGCCACTGTTTTGCAAACGTCAGCTTTTAGTTCTGGCTTTAACTTTTAGATTTTTGCTACAACTTTGTTAATTTTAGCTTTTAGATACTTTTTTGAAAATTTTAGTTCTGTTTTGCTTGTTTTAATTCCGTTTTCGCTTCAACAAATTTCAGCAAAGTCATTCAGAACTAAGCATTTATTCTGGATTTACACAGACAATGTAATATCTCCAGTTGGATTGGATTTTCATACTAATGTGTACATATTTGTCAAAACAGATTTAAGAGACTATTTTCATTAAAAGATTAAATTCATGCGCATTTAATGAGTGTGGAATAAAAAAAAAGCTTCACTTTGGTCTTGTTTTTATTCTTTTGCTCAGAAATTCAAATGACTTATCGGGCAAAACTAACTTTTATTCTCCTGGTTTAATGTGTTTAGAGGTCACATTAAAACTGGTGTGATTCTTTGAAGCTCTCCTGTCTTCATTTTGTATATATATAATAGAATCCCCTTCCTGATTTTTTTGTTTCCCCCGTCTAAACCAGTTCTCTCAGGTTATAATGAGCACAGCAGATCATGTATAATCAGATCTGAGGCAGGAAAATAATAAATACAATTACAGAAGTCCAGAACAAAAGTCCAGCTGCATGAATGTGGTTATAAAATTACTTAATTCAGTTGGTTTATAAAGAAATCATACACTCTTGCATGATGTTTTTCACAGCATCTGTATTCCAGCTGATCTGTGTTGGCCTTCACAACGAGCTTCTTATTAACCCTCCTGCCAAAATGACACATCAGCAACAATGAAGACCAGCTAATGGTACAGTAATGAAACAGTAATGAGACAGAACATCATGGGGAAGTTTAGTCTCAAGGGAAACATTAGGATTTTTGTGGCGGAGTAAAACACTCCCTGTAGCCTGAGGTTATTAAAAAAAAAAGGAAAAAAAAAAAACTTCATGTCATGAGCTTAACAAAGTGTCCACTTCAGAAAAAATGTATAAATGTCTTGTAGTTTCAAGCATATTGCCCTGCCAGTACTTTAAACTGGTGCAGGGGCAACAAAGACTGAAGGAAGAGGCTTTTATATATTTTCTTAATATTAGATTTATTTACTAAATTCAATTTAGCCCAATCATGATCCAGAATAATCATTCAGATGGGCACAGAAGCTCTTAAATCCTTTATCTGTTCGAGCTGCAAATCTAATTAACTAGATTAAAAAGCTCTACAAAGGGAATGACACACACCCAAGATCTTTTATAGATTATATGAAAAAAAAACAAGGACATGTAGAGCATTTATAATAAACATCCCAGGACAGTTAAAATGTGCGGTGGCTGATCTGAGCTGCTCTTTGCCACACGTGTTGCAGAAACACTCCGTTTCATCAAGTCTCGGCGGGTTAAACTGAGAACACGCTCACTTCCTGCTAAACTGTTCCTGCAACTCAAAACGTCCAATAACACGAGTGAACTGTTACATAAACTGAAAAACTTGACCATCTCAAACCACAAAACACTGTTAACAGCAAGAACTGATTTATGAAAAGGAAACAGGACACATAAATGTCTGGTAAACAGAATGCAGATTATAAGGGAGCTCCTAATTTATCTACTTTTAGTTGTTAATTTGATTTACAGAAAATAAATTATCATAACTAAAAACATTTTCAAACCCTTAGCTTTGAATTTGTTTAGAGCATTTTTGGAAGCAAAGGCAAGGATCCTACAAGCTTGGCATTCAGCTTCTCTTGTTCTTTAGAACAGAAATGATCAGATTTACTCAGGCTTGGTTCAGTGTCAGTTTACAGCAAATGTAAAAGTTATATTAATCAGATGATGTTCAATGCCATAGTTTCATCTAAACATGCAGGGAATTGTGACGCTTTAGTCAAATAATTTAACTTGTGTCTCATCAGATGAAGGGTTTTGCTTTAATGGTCTGAGTATGACTCAGATTCTTATTCTCAGACTCCAAAGGAGTCATGACTGCCTTCTGTCGCTCCAATCTTCAATCATGACTATTTGTAAGTTTTGCAAAGGAACACTGGATGAAAATCATAGTGTGTGACCATAATTTTGTTTCAAACCTCTTCAGTTTTCTAATGATGAAATCAGCTTCACTTTTGGACACTTTCTGTGTTTCTTAAATCCTTTCCCAGATCAATGCCTTGATGTTGGCTGATCTTACAGGACTGCAGGCAGCTTTCTGAACCTCGTAGTTTGTTTCTCACTCTGACGTAATTCCAGCTGATATTCCATCAGCTGTAAGATGTTGCGTAGAGAGGTGTGTGCCCACTTAATTAGGTCTAATAAATTCCATTAGGTGGAAACGCATTCTAGCCAATCAGAAGCATCCCAAGGACAACAGGTAAAAGTAGTATTCACCAGAGGTCAGATGTTCACGTCATAACAAAGGGCTGGGCGACTTTTATACATGGGATTTTACTGTTTTTATTTTGACTGTATTTGCACTCTTAAAATCTCTGTTCACTTTCTTGTTAAGGATTATCATGGCAAGAACAGAAATTGAACTGCTGTATGCTTTAATATACCAAAGAAAGAGTTACGCAAAGAACAATCAAAAGCTTCTTTGCTTAACATTTTAAGTCTTTTTAAAATTATTCAAGTATTACCAAAAAGTATCACAAGAAATTTTACATGGAAGGATTAATAAAAGCCTTTATGCAACAGCATCATACCCAGTTAGTTAACATTACAATGGGTCTTGTGTGCCGTGGTAGGTACTAGCTATGACTAAAAAGAGCTAACAAAGTTAAAGTCCAACACTGTCACAAGTTTAATTAAATTGGTGCACAAATTCAGTTTTTTTGACAGGGGCTAAGTTGTTCTTTTTAAATGTTAGGACTTTTTTTTATTAAATTATATAAATAAGTATAACTATATCTGACAATGGAAGCTTTATGAAAACCACCAGCTTTTATTAGGTCGTGTGAACTTGAATATCCCCCTTTGCTCTTTAATTTCACTCTAATTGGGTGTCTGTGGTACAGGAAGGATAAGCGGTTGGCTGCCAGCTGGATAGTTGGTGGTTTGATCCTGGCTTCCACCACCACATGCCTTGGGCAAGAAAGACACTGAACCCTAAATTGCCCCCAATCTGTCCATCGGTGTGTGTGTGTGTGGGGGGGTTGAGACTGGCTTGTAGTGTAAAAGCACTCTGAATAATCAAAAAGACTAGAAAAGTGTTGTATAAATGCAGTCCATTCAATTTATGTTCCCATATAATCCTAAAAAACATCATGAGTTGGTAAGTGCTGACATATTCATCAGCATTTTCCCCGTTCGTTCTCAAACATATATCAGCAGAGCCTCACCGCTCTAAAGACAGATTTATTCTAAAAGATTTGCAGCCTTTCCTTGTTGCAAAAAAAATTGATTTGGAGTCTCTATAAGTGATTGGCATAAGTTTGAACCTCAAATCAATGTTTTGAAAATTACTGATTCTGAAATATGACTGAGATTTTCACTGCAGGGAGTGCGTAGAAAGATTTCTATGCATAGTTTTGCTTTACAACAGTTCACTGATTTTATTTTAGATTGTGTCTATATATATGTAAAAAAACAAAACAAAAACAACTTGAACATCTGTCTTCTTACATCATAAAGTAGATAATAAAGCAAATTTAATAGAGATAGGCCTTCTTTGAGTAACCTAGCCTAATAAAACCTAAAATCAGAGAAATGTGTTAGCACATGCCTTCCTCTTCAGGCTCTGTGTACATTCAAATAGGAGGGACAACTTCTTTTGCACCATTTGACATTTCTTCAGCACAAAATGCACTGACACAACATTCATAAAACTATCAAGTTGTTTAAACGGTAACGAAAAACCAATTTTAAAACATTAAGAATAATGTCAAGAATGGAGTTGGTACAATTGATCTGAAAGGAACAGCCAGTGCCAGATTATTGAACGGTTCGCCTAGTAGATGTCCAGCGTTAATTCCAAGTTCCTGCCTGATCTTTCGTCCTT
>JAOXNZ010000021.1:9267700-9279599 GCA_028566095.1 Kryptolebias brasiliensis | reverse complement strand
GCTTTTAAATACTGAGCTTTAAATGTTCGTTAGATCATAGCAAAGTTGTTTTAATCCTGATTCTCTCCAACGTTTTTACGTTCGAGTCTTGTTAGCAGTGGCTGCACGCCTTAACTGATCAAAAAGTCTGATGTAATTAGACATTAAAATACTTGAAGAACTATTTAAATTTACCCACTACTAATAGCTCATTTGAGATTTTGCCAGCCTTTTTTACAACTTCATAAATAATCTGTAAAGCAGTCACAAACGATCCATTGTTCATTACCAGCAGTAAACATGTAAAGAGTTCATAAACATTGTGTTTGCTCTCATTAGTTTGGGTTGTCAACATACTTGGCCAGTAAGCTGTGTTCTGAATCCTCCACTCATTAACTGCCTGAAGCAGAAATGGAGACTGTTGCTGCAGCTCAGGAAGCTCCCCTGCTCTTAGCTGTGCAGGGGTGTGTGTGTGTGTGTGTGTGTGGTGTGTGTGTGTGTGTGTGGGGGGGGTTTGTATGTGCACATTGTGCTCCTGCAGCGAGGCTGTGTTTGGCACATGCCCACAATTTTTTTGTTTGTTTGTTCTACGTGATCAATTATTCTGTTTGTTTGTTTATTTTTTTATTATTTTTAATCTGTCTACCTGAAATATTATTGCGAATCACTAAGTTAACTTCAGTTCACATAATATCTAAACTCATATTAGAAAGTGACTTTTGTTGACCTACTTTTGTTTTGTTTGTTTGTTTAACTGATTGGGGTAATTCCAGTCTACTCACACACTTCACATACATTTGATTTTATGTTACAGTTCAGCTTCAAATTTAATCTGATTTTTAACAATCTCATTCACATTATTACCTCCACCAAGCAGGTTATAGTTCCGGTAGTGCTGGCTGGTTTGTCCGTCTGGCCATTTGTCTGTTCTTCTTTCTGTCAGCAAGATTGCTTAAAAACTAATGAACAGATTTTGAGGAAATTTTCAGTAAATGTTGGGGTTGTCACAAAAACAAGTGATTAAATTTGGTGGTGATCTGGATCTATCCGAATCCTACAATTTTTTAATGACCCTATGGCCTTGGTGGAGGTTTGTGCTTTCTGAGTGCTTCTAGTTTTATATTTTTTATTCTTATATACTTTTGATTAAGACAACACTTCTATTTTTTATTACTGCTCTGTTGCATTAAGGCGAAGGCAGAAGATAATTTTTTTTTTTTGCCTGTTCTTTTGTTGGTGTGTCTGTATGTTACTAATGAACAACTGGTCACATTTTAATGAAACTTAACCTCAAAAATGACTATAGTTGAGTCAGTTTTACAGATATATTTACCAGAATTCTGTGTGGTAGTAGCTGAGACTGATCCTCAGCAATCATTCTAATAGATTGGACAAGATCTTTGTTTAAGATTTGCCATTATTTACTTAAAGTCAACTCTGTTTGTTGGTTAGCAGAATATCTCATGAAGCACTGGACAGATTTAATGAAACATTCATAAAGTAATCATTGGATGTATATCTATGTCTGATTACTTTTTGGAGTCATTCCAAGTGAATTAGTTCACTACAACTAATCGAAATTAGCCATCACAAAAATGGCTATAAATGAGTCAATTTTACAAATACTGGGCTACAATTTGAAATAGTAGTGGCTGAGAGTTACTTGCAACACATACTCTGATTATCTCACAGTATTGCATGAAATTGTGCACAATGGTTTATTTTTTTGAGTTTGACCAAAACTAGAACTCCACTGTTTCTCAACACAAGACTGTTTTACTTAGAAAATCTGGCATGAAAGTTGGTGTGCGATATGCATTCCTTCAAGGAAAGCTAGGCCCTTAATTTCATATTTACATATTCATTCAGATGTTCTTTAATATTTTTTTTTATCTTTACTTAATTTCAGCAGTTTCATCTACTATCATTTTCATGACTCAATGGTTGACATCTTTACGTCACCTTTTTAACATTATCTCCAAAGTATTTTAGGGTTTCTTATTCAGACACCCACATGCTACACTTTTACCTCACACACAGATGATAAGTATGAGGGAGAAGGAGTTTGCAGTGCGTCTTTCCCAAGGATGCTTTGGCACACGTCCCTGATCTTCAGCTTTGAATACAATCACTGAGCCTCAGCCAACCAATGGGGAATTTAATTTTATTGTAATACATTATCTGCTCCAATCTGGGATGTTTTTTTAAGTCAGTGTATTTAAGTTAATAATAATTTGACACAAAGTAGATGATGTTTCTATGTGATGCTACAACTCAGGTGGGTTGCAGTATTTGGTTTGTAAACTCTTATTCATCTAAATTCATCACTTACAAGTGCTCACTTTTTCGTGAACTACCACTGCCACTTTTGTTTTTTCCTCTAACAAAGTTTTACCACGTCTGTGATTCATGCATCTTACTTTCTGAGTAAAACACTTTGACATCTGTTGGATTAAAATATGTTTCTGAGAACACAGTGTCCACACAGCTTGTGTGTCAATCTGATTAAAGCAGCACTGCTAATAGAAAAACAGAGGCAAATTGCCACTCGAAAAGGTGAAGCACAGTGAGATTTGTGGCAGAGCCACCACTCTTGCTGATGATGAGTCGTCTTTCAAGAAGCAACTGGTCAAATATCAACCAAGTACACTGGAGAGGACTGAAATGAACCTCGTCTTTCTGTTTCAGCTGTTCCAAGTCACATTTTTTAGCAAAACCCCTTTTTCCTTTGGGGCTGGCCACTTTTCCTAAATCCACTACTGAATAACCAAGAGTTCTTACACTTACTTCTGATTGCTAAAGCAGACAAGGGTACAAATGAGAACATTTCAGTGGAACATGGGAATGCATTCCAAACAGCTAACAACCATTACACATAATGGCCTCTGCTAAGGACAAGGTCTCTGATTCATTCCCATGTTAAGTACCTCATCTGAGTGATGGATAAGGACATGTGGAGGAATAGGTCGTGGTACATGTGACAAAAAAAAAAAAGGCAACTCGGTGCAGTGAATCCAGTGAGAAACTTAGTGCAGACTTAAATGGGGGCAAATGCCAGGTGTGGAATGAACGATGGAGAGCTCATGTCTGTGGATCTAAATTATTCCTGAGCAGATATGTACTCTCAAAACTGCTGACATACTTCAATGAGTCTAATCTCCGAATTTTAAGTAGTTTTGTCTTTGTTTAAAGTGCAGTGTATTGTATAATTTGAAAAGCTTGGAATTCAAATCAATGGAGTGTAAAGTCAGTGGGTAATTAGACAGATAGGGCTCCTGGCAGAATATTGTCCAATTGTTTGCAGGCTGTGAAGGGAATACATGGAATACATGAAGCCACAGTTAAGAGTATGTACAAAACGAATGCCACTTAGCCTAAGCACAATCCATATGCTATAAAATACATTTTGTAATTTTTCTGCAAAGCTTGAATGGTAATAATATTTAAAAAATACACGGTCATAGAATGCAGATAGCTTCGTCCCAGATGGCAAATTATACAGTTTGAAGGTTTTCACTTTTTCTCAAAACGTTTTGTTTTTCATTTGCCCATGGAGGAGCTGGAGAGTGGGAAAAGACGGATTTAATGTGTTTCAGCTACATGTCCTGCTTTTGTATGTGAAGTTGCAATTTAAATTTAGAAGACAGGGGGACTGCAATCAGCAAGGGGTGGTAATCAATTTATCTTGTTTACGTGTGTTTGTGTGTGGGTGTGCACGTACAACTGCAGAAAAGAAATCCATAGCCACTGACAACAATAACCATTCTGGTTTGCTTGATGATACACAGATACCTCTGCTCTTCATCTCTATCAGTATTCTTTATTTTTTCTGTAGATATTTATTTCATCTTTTTTCTTTATAGCACGCATCAAACTCACAATTAATTTTCCATGGTCATAGGTTTCCTGCACACAAGTAAGAAATGGCTCTCACTTTGTAAAAATAAATTTCCTGACAAATGAAGTTAAACAAATGCAGGTAATGTAGCATTTCCAACAACGTCGGCTACCAGTTAAAACTAGTGTTTCTCTTACCTTTATCAGCGTTTATTCATTTGTACAACAATGTCAAAGCCTACCAGAGGTTTTACCGAGTCCTTTTATTACACCTTGAGGACAATGCAGCCAGCTGGGTCTTCATTAGTTTTAAACAACGTAGCAGCTTTGTTTTTGGCAGGCATTGTTAGTGCAGAGCATGTTTTTACAAAGAGCCATGATCTCATGAATGAGGGAGGGAAGATAGATGTTCATACACTGAAGAGTTAGTTTTCACCTTGAGCACATCATCGCTCTTCCTGACTAATACAGCTTGTACATGAGGTTAAGGCGCTGGTGCCTGACAGAGAGGAACACGGCATGGCTGGCATATAGCTAAAAGTTCGATCGATAAATTACTTCACAATGTGCAGCGCATGGGAACGGCATGTCAAAGAGAGCTGTCTGCACTCTAATTCTACCCAGTGACTCAAAGCTTCTTTGAAAGAATTATTGTTGTGTCTAAATTTTAAATAGAAATAGATAATTACAACCTTAAAACATGTCCTCTTGTCCAAGAAACAGAAGACAGTTCTAAGGTAATGATTTGATTTGTCTTTGTTAGCTGAATGAATTGAGCTGTAACGAGTTCAAAGGCTGGATGGACATGCCTGATGGAAATTCCTAGGAGACGTTCTGTGGGGGAGGCAGCTAAAAAGCGGTTGTGCTGGTGAGCCCCACAGTAACAGTCTCCACAGTGACGAAAAAGTTACATGGCACTACGAGCCCCAAGTCCGCAATTAATTCCTGCAACTGTCTGGCAGATGAGCTGAGCTGTGAGGGAGAGCATGCTTCTTATATCCTAACAGCTGTATGTAAAACAGATGGACCAAGCAAACAGCTGGAAAATTATTATTATTATTATTAAAGCCTTCACAGCAGTTTGACATTAGCTCCAAATATTTCTCTCAAAATATCCTGGTGTTCATTGTTGCTTGTTTCCTCTGTTGGTCTTGATCACTCTGTTAATGTCCGGTCCACTGAGATGAGCAGAACTAAAGCAGGAATAAGCCATCATAGTCAGTATAATGTAGGGACAATAATGTGAATCCCTGATGCCAAGGATGCCTCTCCTGCCTCTCATTAGAACAGCTGTGTGGTGCACAGGGACAGAATAAGACTGCAGTTTCGCACACAGCAGATAAACTGGGCCGTGAAATAGGCGAGTTCCTGCAGATTGTGGTTAGAACGGGTAGATGTGTGAGAGGATGAGATTGGATGAACTGATTTTCATTTAATGACCAGCTGTGTGATGTGGACCCATGCGGACCCATCTAAAAACATTGCCTTCTGCACACTGTGGGGAGGGGGGGGCAGGGGATGGAAGGGTGAGTCTTGGACCAGTCCGGTATACCCACACTTAGCCTGGAAAGATAATTAAATGTGGCTCATGCTGACATGAATGGTAAAATTCAGCACTGAGCGTTTGTGGGATCCTCCTTTGGGCAAAAATAATAATCTCACACCACAGAATCTGCTGCTGGCTCATCAGCCTCACTGTTCATTTGTAGAAAGATTTGATTTGCCAAGGTGAAAAAAGTAACACTTTAAACTTTTTCAAAAACTTCAAATAACACCCACGAGTAAATCTTAAACACTGATTTCTATTTTGCGATGTAGCATGGTGCTTATTGTTAGCTCTTCTGAAAGTTTGTGTCTACTCACTTTGCCAGACAAGAAAAATTGCATCCATTCTGTCGACTTTGCTCGTGGTCGTACTGTTCAGTACAATCTCATTGCATTTGGTCCCAACAGACCATTAGAGCTGCCTTCATTCCACATTATGATCAACAAAGGTAACTGAAACAAAGGACAAATGTTCATTAGCTACGCTCTAAAATACCCCACAGCCTAAATATGCTCTCAACAGAATTAAATATTCATTTTAACAACATCATCTAAATAAACAACACGGCGTGAAGGTAATCAGCAGAAATTATCTTGACAAGCTAGCTCTACTTGGCTAATGAGCTAACGTATTAACACCAGCAGGCTGACGTGGAAATAATGTTTTGCTTAAAGCAATCTAGGCATTTAGATTCTGTCCAACAGTTTTAATACAAAGGAGTGAAAAACCTTACTAACTTTTCTATTGGCTGTTTTCTGGCACAGGTTTTAACTCAGTATAATAAAAGTAAATCCAAAGTGATCTTGTCTGAATAACAATATAAATCGTTTGAAGAACTACAGGTTTTCTGCAAAACTGCCTTAAAGACTATTCATAAGCACTATATTCATGTCTACTCTTTCACTTTCTCAGTAATAAAAATGTACAATTCGTATTCTGGTTGGGGAATTTCAAAACAGCATAGTTAACGGTAAATGGTACATGCTAAAAGAAAAAAAAAAGTATTGTTCATTTAAAGCATAAAAAGCTGATCAAATTCCTATACTGCAATGCAGTTTTGCAGATGCAGACAGACAGAGTTCAACGGATTTAGTGTGCTGGCTTGGATCAAAACTTGACCAAGCATACAGGTAATCCATGAGTTGGTAGAAAGATGTCTAGACATGGAACAGAGCTAGAACTAAACTTGAAGCTTCCAAATCCTCTTCGTGACACAGAGCAAAACTGACTGGTGAGTAGAGAAGGGATCCTAAAACAGAAAGGAAACATCTATTGGGAATTTTATTCAAGAAACGAAGACTCAAACTTGAGTATAGTTTAGATGATTTGTTGTTTACAACACAGAAAACCTGACAAACTGGCAATAAGCAGAGAGAAGCCCAGGGTAGATAACGGTAGATAATGAGACACAGGTGTTCAGACTAATCAACTGCAGCAGTGGGACAGCTGGCCACGCCCAGAAACACACAAACACACACACACAGAGTGACAGAGTAACAGACAAGAAAAATCTTCTTGACAAAATAAATACAATAAACACATCAAAACAGTCAATATTATTAAACTCTGCAGTTCATTTTAACAATTAACCACAATGTAATGAAACCAACACAGAACTGAATATATTCAAAAATGCTAAAACAGGTTAACGTTAGTAAATGAACCAAAATGTTGGTCAGGTTTGGCAGGGAGTCACACTTTTAAAACATCATCCTTTTGTTAATCATAGCTCCTGCAGAACTATCTGTGCTTATTTAGATTGGAAGCTTTTAAATACACATTGACTGCATTCACTCGGTCTAAAAATGTAGCATAAAATGTGCATGGATCTGAACAGAGACAATGAACCAGATTCTGTAATTTTATTCACATATGGATCAGTGATGTTTATCTTGTTCCTTTGTGGAGTGGTTTGATTACTTATGACAGATCCATTTTCTCTCTCTTTTTTAAAATTTTGTGTTTGATTTGCCAACATACTTAAACTTGTTGATCTTTGTTGTTGTTTTAAACAATCATAATGATGTTCCTCACAAGATGTTGCTTCTATTCCAACATGAGCCTCAGAATTACATACCTCCGTATTCTCCATTAAAACTTTAACAACTTATGAAAACAGGGCGCCCTATTATCTTACAATACATATATTTTAAGATAAAAAGTTACTAACAATAATAACCTTATTTGTTATATTATTAGTAATACTGAACTGCTTCATATAGACTGCTTTTGCTGCTGCACTCTTCCAAACTCATCTATGCGTTGTTAAACAGTAAAATGGATCTGCACAGTGCAAGATAGCACTGCTGCACTGAAGTTATAATAATTTTAACTCGGGTGCAGTGCTCTGTGACTCCAAGAATATCTAAAGTTGGTGTTTATTTTCACGATTGTCAGCGTGGTGTTTCTCGAGAGGCCAAAAAGCTGTCAAGTTGTTTCCCATTCAGGATGAAGCAGATGTGGAAGCAGTTGCTGTGCAGAGAAGCTTCTAAATGAGCTCAAAGTCTTCCTTAGCAGTAAAATAATACCAGAGCTTTGATTTGCAGCTTGACAGAGATTGGAATAGTGTCAGAATCTGTCAAGCTGGCAAAATCCCAATTCAGAGGCTACTATTTTGGAGGATAACGCTGTTAAAGCCTTCGGACAATGTCAACCAAAAATGTGAAAGGACAAACCAATAAATGTTCGTTTAAGACCATTATGTTAGCAAATTGTTGCTTATGTCACAAGTTATTGAAGAGTGTCACTTTTCCAGGCTCTGCCTGGTCTATAAAGAAACTTTTTATAACTTATTTGAGAAAATTCAAAATTATGTCAAGTGTGTATATTTAGTTTTTTTCAGCTTTGTTAGATTTTGTTTGTCAATGAATAGTGAATTATGTGGCAAATAAATAACCATCTTCAATTGAAGCATGCCCATAAAATTTCAGATTTTCTAGCAAGTCTTTGCTTATTATAGCTCATTTCTTCATAAAGTGAAGTAACATCTAATGGTGATTTGCTGTTTGTAGCAAAGCAAAAAGGAAATGGGTTTAGACTTCCCACAATTGTACCTTAGAAGTGCACCTCTAAGGTACAATGAACGATGTACAATATGCAGTAAAACTAGGGAAGAGATAAAGATTATGAGACTGGATTTTTGTTTCTGAGTTTGGTACATTACTCAGTTTTCTTGTTCAAATCTGAACCACTCAAAGAATGAGATATTTAAAAAAAAATCACATAAGTTCTTCTGACTTGACCAAATTGAACATATTCATGAGGTTAAACTGACTCTGTGTGAAATCACTTTAATAAAGCCCTTTTACTCTCATCATCCTCTTCTTAATGACAATAATTATACTTCTGGCCTTCAAAAGAGATTTTATTGTTTGTGATTCATCTGCTGAGTTCATGTAATTAAAGCAATTATTTCCAGAATGGTTTGTGGATAAACCAGAATCGTTTCTTTATTTTTTTATTTTCTGATGCATTAAGGTTTTATTGTGATAAATAGCCAAGGTTGAGTTCAAAGCTAGCCTTAAAGTGGTTTTGTAAAGTGCATCAACAAAATGCTGCCAAGCCCAGACATATTGATAATTAAAAAAGGGTTAAAAAAATACTCCTTAAGGCATTTTTAAGTATAACAAATACCATAGCCACAGTCTCAAAATACAAGTTAATTCCAGAGAAATTGATAATTTCAACTGACTGTTACATCTGTTGATACAATGCAGATATTCTTAGAGATTTATTGTCCAGTACATGCTGATACACTGATGAGATATAGTGACTAATCATCTATTTTAAACTGAGTTCATGAATTTTGGAGCAACTTGCTTGATTTTTGTATATAAAAATATAAACAAACACAAAGTCACAAGTGTTAACATGCTACACACATAAATTCAGTCTAAAGCCCATTTACTTTACACAGTCAGAAAAAGGCGTACAGAAGAAGTACATTTTGACATTGATTTGAGAGTAACAACAACAAAAAGGCACACTTATAGTCAGACTGACAAGGAACCAATATTGATCCATAAACAGTTAAAACTACAAGGGTACCACTAAGTATCCCCTGTTAAGGGTACAAGAAAAGTACCTTCAAGGGTACCACCCCAGTGAAAAACCATTGCACCACTAAAGTTACAATTTGGTACATTTTTGTGTAGATTAAAGCAGGGTACAGGGAGATGTAAACATCTGCTTTTTATATCATCTACACCTGATTGGTGTAAAAAAAAGTTCCCATAAAGCCTCTGCAGTTCATCTTTGGTCATTAACAAACATCAGTAGAGTCAGATAAAGGACAAGAACGTCATTGGGTGTTCAGTGCCCCAATTTACACATCCATGTCAGTTCAGCACTGTGACTTCCTCTGTTGTTGGCTCAGCAACGTCTCAAAAGTGGAGCAACTTCAACCCTCATTCTGCTTCAATACTTTCACACATGACACTGATGTGTGACAAAGGTGTATTAGTCCCAGTTTTAGAAGTGATGTGTGAAAAGGACTGTAGACATCACAGCTTGATGGTGTGTCTGTGTAAATTATTTATATGTAAAAAAAACTTAGTGCTGCTTTATAATACGAGTGAATTACCTTCAATGTAACTAAAGGAGCAAAATTCTACAAGATAATCTTGCCTTGCCTAAAATGATTCTTTATCATCAGACAAAGTTTCTTTGCTTCCATGATATATAAACACTTTGTCACCATCCACAAAACACATTTTATTACAGAGAAAAAAAAAATCAATTGGAGACCTTTATTTTTACTGCGCCACACAATTTATCAAGCCATATCAAAGGCTGCTCCCCCATATCTTTGTTGTCATATCAACAAAGTCAATCTTGCAATCCCAAAGGAGAAGATTGCTTCAAGTTTAGTTTGACAAGCTATTCCATTTGTCAATAACTTAAAGAAGACACGCATCCTTTCCCCACCTCGCCTGCGATGAATGCTCTGTTTAGTAGGTTAGACCACCAGGCGGAGGCAGAATGTCATGACAGTGCAGAATGCCAGTGCCCCGACCAGTCTGATGCCTTTAATGCCATTGCTTCCAGGTCTTCCCCAGGGGGATGCTGAGCCACGCTAAGAAATGTTGTAGGTGGAAGAGTCCTGCAGTACCTCGGCTCATTTTGATTAATGGACCTCTCTCTGCCCCTGAGTGAGCAATTATCAGAGGGTAGGCAAAGTCGTTCATCACTGTAACCGAGCAGCAGGTCTCTTCCACTGTCGAAAGTCATACCTGCAGGGCAAAGCGTCTACCACATGCAACACCTCACCCTCCCACTCCTCATCAACCATGCAACAACTCCTTGTTTGACCGGGAGACTCTGTCTACAGAAGGTCAGAAAGGTAGAGCCTTAAAGGTGGCATGGAGTACTGACCATGTTGCTCACAGACAGATCAAATTTCCCCAAGGTAACTGTTTAGCTGCTGCCTGGGTTCTCTCACCTTTATATAATGCAGGCCTGCTTCTTACAATGAGATCAAGGACATATGAGTCCAGAAGCCTTGAAATTAGTTTGTAAAATGACTGAAACATGTTGTCACCACATATTGTTTGTGGCTGTTTGTGGATGTGGACTGAAAATACATTTTAGACAAATATATTAACTGTTAAAAGTCAAGGCAAACCACAGAAACCCTCAGCCTAATGAACAACAAATTATATATATATAAATATATATATATGGCCTAAAAAAGTCTCATTACAAAAGTATCAACTTCTCTGACAAAATTAACCTGATGTGTCAAATGGTTTGTTAAACAGAAGCATCTGAGAAGCCTCTGTGGAAAGTGGAAAAAAAAGAGATTCTTGGCAGGTGATGAGCCATCTGTTTGTCTGCTTCAGCCAATCAGTTCAGCACAAAATAGGTTGTTAGCAAAATCAAGCTCTTGCCAATGCCTGTTGAAAAAAGAAAAATACATGTATTTTCAACCTAGAAAAGCCTTTACTGTGATATTTGTTAGTTTTTAATAACAGTATACTCTGCAGGTGGGGCAGTTGCAGATCAGAAGGGACAGTAGTTGTCTCTCAACAAGAAGGGTTGATCTAAAGTTTACTATGTTAAAGTGATAGTTCAGATCTGTACAAATTCAGTTTTGTGGAAAGGTCTTTGAACTACCTCAGTTTGGAAAAATAAAGTTTAACAATGACCAGATTGATGTGCTAAAAGTAGTTTGAGAAGTCTGAAGTGGATTATTCAGTCTCAGAAAATTCATACCAGTTCATTTGAACACTGTTTCATAAACCTTTACATTGTTTCAATGTAAAGGTTTCACATTACACAATTATTTAAATGAAATTCAATGGTTATTTACCAGCCAAAGCACTTCTAGCAAAATTGTCACAACATATCTGCCAGAATAACAATGTAATATGAAACTGACTGCAATGTAAAAGTTTATAAAACAGCATTCATATATACTGCTGGAAACCTTTTGATACTAGAGTTGTTTTACGATGGCAGCGACCGACTCTGGTCTTGGTCTCGCTCCAAAGCATTAGACTTGTCAGTTCAGTCGGAATTAAACCTAATTTTCCAAAC
>JAOXNZ010000021.1:9248734-9267600 GCA_028566095.1 Kryptolebias brasiliensis | reverse complement strand
GACCGACTCTGGTCTTGGTCTCGCTCCAAAGCATTAGACTTGTCAGTTCAGTCGGAATTAAACCTAATTTTCCAAACTGAAAAAGAGCGATCTACAACAGGTAAAGTGTCATTGAACAAGATACCAAGTCCAGCTATGACTTGATTGTATTCAGCACTGTGTGTGTTAAAGGGAAGAAAAACACTACATAGCTTGTAAGACTAAAGAATAACAAGTGCTGTATGAATATATCCAATTCGGTGACTGTGGCTTGTAGTGTCTGAGTACTTTGCATGGTCATCAAGAGAAGACACATACAAAAAACTACCAAAAAAGTTATTTGATTAGTACGTAATATAGTAAATCATTGTGACTAAGGCTGCAGAGGATTTTTAGATTTTAGGGAATTGAGTTCATGTCTAACTGAGCCACTCAGACCCTTCATTCATCCTTATTTTTCATCTCATGCATTATTTTTAAAGCAATACTGTTTGTATTTGTTCACCCACAGCCTCATCCAACACTTCAACTTGTGCTCTGTGTAAGTCTGAACTTTATTGATGTTCTGTTAAGAGCTGGGAGGACATGTTCACTGATAAAATGGCAGTAATCAGACCAGCTGATTGCCGGACCAATCTCAGCTCTGTCATTTCTGCTCCACACCTGTAATCCCCCTTCACTCGCTTTTAAAAAATGCAATTAACAAAGTTGTTGTTCCTCCAAGAGACCACAATTTTCCTAAATCAATCGGTCAATTACCAGGTTGTCTTCAGGTTGACCCTATCTGCTAATGGTTCTGGACATTGGCCAGAATCTGATTTTGTTTTAACAGTGCCTAATGGGCTCTCAGCCCATATATTATGAATGCAGACCAAACTGTTTCACCATACTATTAGAGCTTGTTTTATTCATTGATCTCAGTCTTTACTTTTAGCTAACGACCCCCCCCCTCTTTTGTATGCACACTGCTCAATCAGTTAAATACTCTATTGTTAGAAGAGCACATGAGATGCATTTGAAGTGCAGCGATTTTGTTTGACTGCACTGTTATTAAATTGCTGTGTGTGATGAATCAAAATGAGCAATGTCATTGTCATCGTTTTGGTCTGTCCACCTGAGGAAGGGGAAGAAAAGGAGAAGAGGAGGATGGGCTTTTGGGGGGTTTGGCTTTGTTTCATTTCAATCATGTTTTGAATTTTAAGTGGAAAAGATTAGATAATGACTTTCAGCCTCATTGTAATTTTAGTGATTTGATTTCTTGCTCTTGAATAGCCATAAAACCTCTCTAATAAACTGTTGAAGTGAGGTGTTGTATTTTATATTTTGAAGCTGAAGGGAAACCTCTAAAAGTAAATAATGTGCTGGAGTGTGTTTGCATGGTGAGTTTTGTCTCTTATTGTAAGTAAAAGCTATCATGGGTAGATCTGGTCAAGACATCTGCTTCTCTGGAAATGCTGAAATCAGTGTGCTGTCACCATGTCCGCCCTCCAGCTCACACTTCCCCAATATCTCACCGTCTGCATCTTTTGCCATTCCCGAGCCCTCTTTTTTTTTTTTAAACCATCTCAGTCTTCTCCATCAGCAGCTCACATCTTTATATCACTCCAATTTTCACACAGTGGGATGGAAATTGAGTGGGAGGACTGGGTTGCAGGATAAGATGAAGGTCTCAGAGTGGTCAAAAATAAAATCCAATTTGGAAGAAAAAAATTTAAAAAATAACTCACACCGCTGCTCCCTCCCCCCCACCCCATTCTCAGTAAATCTCACCTGTACATCTCTAGAATCTCAAAACCTGAGTCACAGCAGGAGAGCGAAGAGATGGAGAACATGTGCTCGACCCACCTCCACTCATTCACAGCTAATTTAACTTTTAAAGCCGTTTGCTTCACGGTTAGTTGTACAAGGAAAAGATGAGCTCAAAGAAATGTCTAAATGCTCAAAGCTGCAAGTGAAGACTTTAAACACCTTAACAATTTTATGAGTGAAAAGAAGAAAGCAGTGCCTTCAGGGGCTTCATGCTGTTTTTTGGTTTTTTGTTTGTTTGCTTTTTTTTCCTAATGAGCAGAATGTTTGGACAGATATAAAGCAATAGGCTACAGTACCACTTTAGATGATGCCGTAAGCCTTGTCTGTCTCCTCACTCCATTTGTCTTTGGGAAAACCAATAGACATCACACAAGGACATGTCTAAGCTGTCAGCCTAGTTGGAGTGTTGACAGGTGAGAGAATCAACCTTTTGATGCAAAACAAATAAAATGAAAATGGTTTGAATAGCATTTGTCTGATTTTTCTCTGCTCATTAGATCAGAAGATATTTGCATGCAAAAAGACGTGCACAGAATCACTTATAGCTGCTTTACTGAAACAAATATCAAATTTAGTCTTTGGATTCTGTCTTCCTTGTTGAAATTTGAACATCCCAGAGCAGCAAAAGAAAAGAAAAAAAACAGACATCTTCAAATATATCTGGCCAGCAAAGTTCTGAGACATCTACTTATTTTTGGAGGAGCTGTAATCTAGTTGACTGACAGCAGGGCACAATGTGTACCTCCACTCCTAACCAGAAGGCATTCAATGAAGGCAAAGGATTTCATAAGAGGAGATTGCAGACAGAAAGAGAGGTGAGAAAAATCTGCTCAAACACTGCGAGATAAGAAAGAGGCAGGAAGATGAAAGACAGCAAAGTCAGGCAAAAGAATCCCCACAAGATCTCAAATTTTCTTCCTGCTACATGTTTTTGAGGTTGATCCTCAGTCATTTGGGGCCTCACCCTGACTTTTTATTCTTGCTGCTAAACCACACGCCTGAATTCTGCTAGTTGTGACTGAACATATATTTTATCTACTGGTAGAAGTCCACACAAAAAAAATCAATCAGCTGCCAACAAAGCAACAAAAACAATGTGCAGATTGGTTTTCTGCAGGGATCAAATAATGTTTATTTGTGAACAGTGGGGCCACTGTGGTTCTGTACAAATACAACCACTAGTTATAAGGTTGCTGGTTCAATGCTTTTAGACTAGATCTTACAACCCACACTTGTAAGTTGCTTTGGGTACGAGTGCTAATGATCGCCTGCTGCTGAAGGTAAAGGCAGTGTGATAATGTTCATTTGTCTGTACCGTTAGCAAAAATATCTCATGAACAAGCAAACAGTTTTTAAAGAAACTTTCAGAAAGTAATCATTGCGTTGACATCTACAGCTGATTAACTTGTAAACTCAACCTGATTCAAGATGGCCACTATAGCTGAGCTAATTGGGCTATAACTCAGTCAACTGCACAGATATTGAGCTAGGATTTGGTGTGGTAGTAACCACATGCCAAATTTATATTCCGTCCTAATCTATTAGAATCAATACCAATATCTTATAAACCACTAGACAAGTTTTAATGAAACTTTCCGAAAATAATCAATGAATGTTCATCTACAAATGACGAATGTCACAGTCAACTGATCTTAGAAAACACAAAAGTAGCTAAAACTCAGCCAGTTGTAGAGATATTGAGCTAAAATTTGGTGTGGCAATAGCTGACCATATTTCCCAAAACATACTTTGTGCAAAACACATTGTGCAGCATTTTTGCTTAAAACTTTATCAATAACTGTTCCAGTCAAGCTTGTTTGTTTGTTAGCAAAATATCTTATGAACCACTGGATGGATGTCAATGAAAATCTCGGATAGTAATTATTGGCTGTGCACATACAACTGGTTAACTTTTGTAGTCAACCCAATTCAAGATGGCTGCTGCAGCTAATCAAACTTAGCCTGCACCTTAATAAATTTTACAAATACTGAGCTAAAATTTGGTGAGGTACTAGCTGAGAGTCATTCACGACACATACTCCAAGAGCTAACAGATCATGTGAGATCACAAATGATCAAGATTAAACCAAAAAAGCTATAACTAAGTCATTTCACAGCATAAAATTCTTTCAGTCTAAAACTTGGGCATGAAAGGAGGAAGGCAATAAACATTCTTTTAAGGAATGCTAGGACTTAAATTCTAAAAATATTTGTTCACATTTTTTTCTTTCTTCTAGCTCTGTGTTACTGCAAATGCAAAAGACAAATATTCCGAAAAGAAGTCCCTTGAAGGAGGTCAGGTGACAAATCTGCTGCGTGTTAACGAAACACATATTTGTGTTTAACTAGATGCACTTCAGAGACCAGTGGGATAAGGAGGAGCAGAAAACTGAGGCCCAATGAAGATTATTTAGTACACCAAATCCAGCCGAATACGTTGTGTTATAGTTTTCTCAGTTTAAGCTTCTTTCGAGGCTTGGGGCACATGGCGCACTCAATCCCCATAATTATCATAAACTAGCCAATTTTATGAAAGATAGTAAAATGTTTTCAGTGGAAGAAGTCAGTGCCTCGTGGCCTCGGGCATCTCAGCTTCACAAAAACATACTTTCTGAAACCAAATTATAGTTTTGTTTTCTTCAAAGTGCTCTAAAATAGAGTCTAGGTCAAACTTTACAGTTTCATTTGATATGTGGACACATCAAACGCTACACATATATTGGGAATTATTTTTCCATTGTAGAAAATGTTGAAGAAACATTTCTGTAATTCAAACAACCAGAGACAGAAAATATAAAATAATTATTTTAAAATGGTCTGAGCCGGAAACAAGGTGACAAAAAAAAGCTGTTTGCTTATTTGTTCAGCCATGATGACAGTAATCCTGAGTTCACTGTGTGAATTGTTGATCTGAAAAGAAAGACAGATGAATAACATTGTATTATCTCTAGCAGTTAACCTTTCATTTATTTATTTATTTTTTTACAGCATGTAAACACAACAGGAAGTGGTTATAAATTACTCGTCCTTGCACATAAAATTTTTAAACTGGCATGTGCGTGAGCGCTTCCTGCCACTGGTTAGACAGCTATTTTTACACCTGTTGTCAAAGTCTCTGGGGTTCTCATCTCCGACCTCATCAGAACTGCAACCTGTGACTTGTCTTCATAGTCTGTGTGGAGGAAAGCAGTCAGCCTCTCTTCAATACACACTTGTCAATCAAGTTGATGGACAGGAGAGGTAAACATTTCACTGCCCATTTACTCATGTGCAGGTCATACGTGGGTCAAACTAGCTGTCTTTTGTTAGTTGCAACATGTAGGTCCTCATAGTTAACATAAAGAATAAACAGGATGAATACTGAGAATTTGTTACTCTGTATGACACAGGGCAGGCCAGAGAACATTCATTATTAAAAAAAAACATTAATATGGTACATCCATGAATTACTTTAGTAAAGTTGTTTAATTTGCATGTTTACAAATGTTGCATTAAATACTTTGGGTCAAACAGAAACAGCTGCACAATAAACCTGCATCTATCTGTACATTGAGCTACAAAAGCTTATCATTAACAATGCAAAACCCACCTTTTTCAATATTTATCCAAATACACAGACAGCTATTTATGCTAATATGACTGAGCTCACACATTCTGTTTAAATGTGATGCTTTGTCTAAACTTGGCTAATGGTTATTTAAACCATTTCAGAATTAAGCTTTTCTTTGAAATGAGTTGAGGTTATCTCTTAACCTTAACGCTTTAAACTCTATGAAGTACTTGCTTCAAATTGCTTTCTCCTAACTGCCTAATCATTGTCCCAAAGAGGAAAAATGATTTTTTTTTCTGCTGTGCTACATCTAATTCATTCACATGTATAAATTGACTTTGCTTAGTTTAGAGCACAGTAAAAATTATTTTGTTTGATTTGGATTTTTTTTTTTTATCTTAAATCAAAACAAATTAAGTTATTTTTATTTTTGTATAACTGCATTGTCTCTCCTATTAGGTAAAGTAAATAAAGTTTTGAAAACAAATTTTCGAACTGTTCTCAGTTTAAGACTGAGTAAACATCATATAGCATGATTTTTCCCAACTCACAACAGATTCTCGTCCACAGTCTGTCCGATCTGCTCATTTGCTCAGTTCCCCAGCTGTCTCAAACCATTTCTTTCCACTTTGTGAATTGCTCTAAAGTGAGAGGTTCACTATTTACTTGACTGGTATCTCAATTTCACAACTGGCTTGTCTCAAACACATAAACTATTCAGCTAGCTCTCCCCCCCCATGTGTTACAATCCTCCATGTACAAGAGCAAGAGGGGTGACTCAACTCAAATTTAACTAATCCCTTTAATTAACTTAAGTATTGTGCTTGAGCATAATTTTGTGGTACTTGTACTAGAAGTTCAATTTTGTGCTTATTTAAACTTCCACTACACTTCAGTGGGAAGTGTAGCAATTATAACCCGCTACATTCATCTAAACTTAGTTGCATTTAAATGGGCAACACAGTATGATAAGCTTTTTTTTAAAAAAACAACAACATGTGGTTATTGACTAAATGAGTGGTTTCTAATTGTTTTGTTGTTGCACAGTCAAGGTGAAGATCAAAGCCTGCTTTAAAAATGTATGGTTTTCTTCTGAAATTTCTGTATTTTTTTAATTCAGTAAATATACAGTGTCTATACAACACATGTCTCCCATTTATCACCTTATGATCTCGCAGGTTTACTGATAAATTACAGGGTTTTAAACGATTTCTCCATCCAGCAGCTCTAAAAGTATAACTTTCTGCTCAGCCACTGCTGCTAAGTTAATGTAAGTGTGATCAAAACATAACATTTGCTTTATTCGATTAGGTACATTTTGTGTATACACACTGGTAAATTTACTCAGATAAAAGACTTGAATACTCTGCACACATAGTCCATCACTGTCTGAAGGCCATAAATACACAATTTCATTTCAGACATAAATCCAGCAAACATGGTGCTTTTGTTTTTTCTTCCGCTCTGCTGCAAAAAAAAAATCTCTGCTTTCTCAAGCCAAGCATTTTTTTGTTTATTCCATTTTCATTGACAAGTTTTGTTAACTATAAAGAGTTCCTGAAATCTCCTGAGTGCATGTAGAGGCTGGTTATGTGCATATAAGAGCAATGCTGGTCCTTCAAGGCAGAGCGTGATGTGCATTTAGTTCCAGTCAAGCATATAAAGAATAAAAGAGGTTGTTTTGTTCCACAAAATCTCACTGGGTTTGGCGTTATGGACAAACAATAAACAGAGATCTGAATCTGGTCACTGCATTGCTCTTTTTACATATCACTTTATATTCCTTCACCATCCACAGCTCATCCTGGGTCAAATTTCAGGTGTTTTCTAACTGAAATACATCAAGTCAGCTCTAAATGAATGATATCTTACAGTTTGTGTGAAACTGTTTTTTGTATCCACATTAGAGTCTAATTGTTTCTTGTTAAATCTTGGTAATATTTCATGTCTTTCCAATTTCAGCATTTCATTTTATAAAATGTTATCTCTAAATTCTTTTTTGAAGTGTACCGTACAAATGCACTTGGTTAAAAGATTTTGAGGTCGGCGTGAATCAAACAGCTCTTTAAAAAGTCTTTCAGTTAGTTACAGTTCAGTTAATTAGCCATTAGTCTCTTCATTTCTGAATCTCTCCTTCCAGTCATATTAACATACCACAGTCTACACCAAGACTTCAACAAAAAAAACCAATGCTGTGAAGCTGAATTTAATTATCACCCTCAGCCGAAGGCAAAAGGGCAACCATGTTTTTGCCCATTTTTTTTGTGTATGCATGTGTTTGTTTGCCTGTCATGTCAGCAAAGTATCTCATAAAACATTAGACAAATTTTAATTAAACTTTTCCATAAGGTGAAGTTTGGGCTTACATCCATAAGTGATTACCTTTTGAAGTCTACTCATTTCAATATGGCCTCCACAGCCAACTGCCAGTAAAACAACATTAAAGTGGTTATAAGTCAGTCAATTTTTAGCTGAACATTATCCCCAACACATACATTGAGCATGACACATTGTGCCAGATTTGTGTTTAAAACATTGGCCATAACTGTTGGAGTCAACTTTTTTGTCTGTTTGCTAAAATTTAATTAATCACTGGATGGAGTTTAGTTAAATTTTCAGAGAAAGTAACCTTTTGATGTACATAAACAACTGATTAACTTTTGAAGTCAACCCAAATCAAGATGGCCTCCACAGCTAATCAATCTTAGCTAAGGGTGGCAGTGGCTCAGGAGGTAGGGGTTTGTCCTGTAACTGAAGGGTTGCTGGTTCATCTGTTTCAGTCATTGTGTCCTTGGGCAAGACACTTCACCTGCTTTGCCTACATCAGAGGGTTCGGTGGCGCCGGTGTCATGGCAGCCTCACTTCTGTCAGCCTGCCCCAGGGCAGATGTGGCTACAATGTAGTTTACCACCATCAGTGTGTGAATGTGTGAATGACTGATTGTGGTGTAAAGCGCTTTGGGGATTGGACTAGATAAAGTGCTATACAAGTGCAAGCCATTTACCATTTAACACAAACATGGCTATACCAAGTGATTTATTCAGATATTGAGCTACTGTTTGGTGTGGTAGTAGCTGAGAATCATTCACAGCACATACTCGAAGCACTTAAAGATGTGAGATATCAAAATATTGCATGAGGTTGGGCATAATGTTATTTTCAAGGTTTGCAAAAAAATCCCTACAACTCCATCATTTTTCAACATAATATGATCTTAGATTAAAAACTCTGTCATGAAAGGCAGCAGCCAATATGCTTTCCATTAAATAATTCTACATCTTTAATTTGGTCATGTTTTCTTTTCAGATGCTCTATACAAGTTGTTGTGGACCCATAAAATATCTAAAACAAATAAAAAACCACTTAGTTAGCTGGAGCAGATAGTAAGTGTTTTATAAAACAGCTACAGTAGACTTATGTGGTGCCTCTGATGTTTCATTTTGTCGAGTGGTAAAAAGTAAAAAATCTTTCTGTGCTAGACTGAGGCAGAGTGTGCAGAAAGTGTAGCTGCAGTCTCCTGAACACAAGCCAGAGCACACATCCACAGACATCTGGCAGCAGATGTCACAGCATTGGTCAAAGCAATATCTCCAATCTTCACACATACAATTGCAGAAACTGGCCTGTCTGCATCCCTCTTTACTTTGTAGGCAGGAGTTGCAAGGCTTGCAAGACTGTAGCCCCATGGGAGAATCTGTCTGGCTGTTAAAAAACACACAAGACACCAGAAGATGAGATATTGGAAGAAATCACTGTCTGGAAAAATGGTCTCCTTTTCAAGTCCAGAACTGGAAGAAAGGATGTAACAAAAGGAATTAGAAGAAGAAGAAGAAGAAGAAAAAGAAGAAGAAGAAGAAGAAAAGATGTTGGTAATTGGCTGTCAGCCTGTCATGAACACAGAGTAAGTTTGCTGTTTCAAGTTGCGTCCGAAGTTCTTGCCATCTGCAGTATTTGTTCTCAGAATAGTTTGACCAACTTTCAAATGCACTGGTTGATATCATACTCTGCCCCCCGAGGCTTTACTCCAGTCATCATTTCTGACGTTCATGAGACGAGGGATGAAGTCAGCCTGAACAGAGAGAAAATATCCCCTTTTGAAATAGCATGACATCCTTAAATGTAACTCTAAACAGAGTTTTTCTCTGTTCTTCCTCAGTCAGAATGTTTGTGACCAGAATAGAAGCATTTTTTATTATGACTGTGAAATTACACAAAGAGGCTCTCTCTCAGGCCTGCGTGTCATGGGACCTACAAGATAGGGACTGTGGTAAGTAAGAATAATGAACCATGTGGAGCAAACGAGGAAACAATTATTTTATTACAACCACAGCTATAACCACGTTAGTCGATATTAGTACTCCAAATCTTTGCAACGGTTTTGAACAAAACTTATTTGCTTGTACTAAGATGTTTTATGACCAAAACATTTATTAGATGAATGGTTCAGCACACTTGTACAACTGCCTTAATGAAAAAAAAATAAATGTGTCAGGAGGGAAAATTGTGTTTCCCTGAAATATTTTAGACGGATGGAGTTTGGATTAATGGAAGTACTGAAATCAGGTGGGAGGTGTGTTGCAAAAAGACAAGTTTATGTGAGTGACAGCACGGGTAGATGCATTGGGAAAATTTGATACTACAGAGTTGGAACACAAAGTAACTTCATAAAAACTGGTTTAGGTTTGTGGTATTTCCAAAATATAGCAACAAAATAGCAAGTTATTTTCCCATTTCACAGACTTCTCATGAGGCACACAAAGTTTTGCCTAGTTATGCTACAAAATAGATTTTTAAAAGAGCCCCCTGTCTGTCTGCACACTGTATCTTGCAGACCAATGTGTTTCCAGTAAATATTTGGACTTGGATGACTACTGGCAGTCAAGGAGCAAAGAAATCCTCCACCACAGAGCACGTTTTTACTTGAAGAGAGAGAGAGAAAAAAGCTTTTTTAAGATCAGAGAGACCTGCTTCAGACTGAGTGCAGGTAATTTTGTGAAAGTCAATTCTCTTCTGGCTGTGGATCTGTCTTCTCATCTTCTCTGTAAATTCTAGGAGCTTCCCTTCTGTATACTCTGGCAAAGAAATAAGGATGGCCATCAAATTTAAAGGCTTATCTAAACAGTTGAAAAATCATCCCTGGCATGTCCCCCCAAAATAGATAAAACAATAATGATAATAATGTTAGCAGTTTCTCTAAGTGTATCATTAAAAGAAATGGTCTGATTACTATCAGCAAGACTTCCTTTGTAGACTTCATAAACCATTCTTGCAAATAGAGGAAGACACAACTCAGAAAAGAAGCAAAACATAAGCAAAAAGGTCCAGAAGAGATCATTTCCATAATGTAGTCAGGCACTTATGGCAATCAGAGCCCGTGTATTCCAAATACAAACACTTCTACTTTGTCGTGGGTGATTGCCCCTTATTATTACACGGACGCTCTTACAGTTGCTCGTTATTGCATTGTGGCTGTATGTGGTTCTGATTGCAATGTTTTTACATTGTTTCTATCACACTTTTATCAGTTTTGGTTCGTCTTTGTCTCTGAAAATGGTACAAGAATGGTTACCATTTCTGCTAATGTTTCTCAGTTGTTTATAATACGCATGAGCAGAATCTACTTTAATTGCTAGATTCTTAAATTTCTAGATGATGATATATACTCACGGGCCATTTTATTGGGTACACATTGCTAGTACTGGGTTGGACCCCCTTTTGCCTTTAGACTTGCCTTAATTCTCCATGGCAAAGATTCAACAAAGTGTTGGAAACATTTTTCAGAGATTTCAGTTCATATTGACTTAATAACATCCCATGGTGCTGCATATTTCTCAGCTACATAGTCATTATGTGAATCTCCCATTCAACAGGTGCTCAGTTGGATTGAGATCTGGTGACTGTGGAGGCCATTGGAGTCCATTGAATTGAGTCTTGTCCAATCTTTGTGAGCCTGTGTAAAATGTAGCCTCAATTTTCTGTTTCTGTGGTGGAGAGTGAGGCAAACCCAATGCGCAGACTCATAGCACCAGGAGAAAAACACTAATTTATTTAAAATAAGAAAACAAAACAAAAAGCTGATGTGGCAACAAAACTAAACTAAATACAAAACTTTAACAAAATCCAAAACGAAGCAAACACGAGAGGCAAGACATGAGCGGAACCAGACAACACATGAAAGCGACAACAGACCAGTAAGTAAGTGGAAGAGATGACCAGGTTTTAAATGCAGAAGTTAATTAGGGGAAGTGGACACAGATGAGTGATTACAAAACTTGGGGCAGGTGTAGATGGGTGTGGCATCGTCCACGACCCCCACTGAGACACTGGAAGGTGGCGCGTCGTCGATGTTTAAATGCACTGAGTTGTTGCCATGTGACTGGCTGATTAGCTACTGGTGTTAACAATCAGTTGAACAGGTGGACCTAATAAAGTGTCCGGTGAGAGTAACTTTTCATGCGTTTTAAATTGTTCAGTTCTTTTGATTTTGAGCAATTGGATAAATTAGATGTATTGGATTGTGATATTCTGATGAGCATTTAGCCACATTGGCATTACAAGTAGGTCTTAGGTTAAAGGCAAGAATCACTAAGGATTAAAACTTTGTTGCTGCACTTTAGCTATCTTTAGAAATCCTTTATCTGATGTCTGTTCAGATAGGGAGCTGGCATTTGCCAAATGCAAAGTTCACTAAACAGGGTACAAGTCAAGTCCGAGAGGTGACAAATAAAAGGAGGTAAGCTACTGCAGGAAAGTCGCTCATACATTGAAACCCAGCTGCCGTCACACTGATTGGATTGGTAATGCATCCTGGCAGAGTGGTGATGTTTGAGACTAGCCTTTATAGGTGAGGTGTTTGTGGATTAGCTGCAGCCAGAGTCTGACACAAATACACCTGAGATCACTTTTGTAACCGAGCAGAGGGAGGAAACAGAGGACTGGAGACAGGAAGACATGTGGACTCTGACAACAGTGTTGGTTTGTACAGTTTGACAGTGATCCAAGGTGGGATAATTCATGGATCAACAGCAGAGTATTGTTTGGGTTTGCTGTCAGAACTGTGAAGGCTCAATCTCATATCTTACTTATACTACAGTAAATCACAGTTTGTAGTGTTTTTATCTGAAATGACTGATCAAAGTTAGAATCACTTTCTTTGATTTTGTGGTTTTATGTAATCTTATTAAGTCCTCAAATGTCTTTGAAAACTAATTACTTTTCATCAAAAAAATAGTTATGATATGATTAAAAAAGCTCCTGAGGAAACAGACTGTTCCTATATTTTTACTTACATATTGTATCCTCACAGGAGCAACACTCATCACAGTTAATCAAGGACAGAGAACAGGCTACATCTGTTCACATGGTGGCTCTCCTGACATTTTATTATTTTCCTTCCTCCTCCCTCTCTGTCATTTCATCTGTTTCACTCTGTTCCTCCTTTTTTTATTTTTATTTTTCACTTGCACACCTTCCCTCTTGTTCCCTCTAACACAAATGTCAGTGGGCTGAATGTGACAGGTGAATGACAGGGAAGTAGATTTGACCTTGACGGCTCTGAGAGCAAAGTGACGGCAATAAAAAGACTGTGGTGAGCTATTGTTGGCCCTGGGGCACCCATTAATGAATGACGTAAAACAGTTGTGAGAGTTGGCGGGGGAGAAGAATCACGGTGGGTGCGGGGGAGGGGAATGATGGAAGGTGGGTGACAGGGACCCACGCACGGCCATCACCTGGGTTGAGCTCAGCCAGCACACTCCACACAAGGTTCCCACATTCCCCACACGCAGACGGTCACATCCAGACATTGACGCGCTCGCGAGTTGTCAGAAAACCACATCCAAACACTCACCATCTGATGACATTCAGTCGAAAGGGTGTTTCCAGTGCGGGAGAATAAATTACTGCCAATTTCATGTCATTATTCCCCAAGTAGGCCCCTTCACACTTGCACATCTCACTCAAGCATCGATCACGCACAGATAAAAACCAGAGGACTGTTCGGCTTGATCTCCTCCTGCTGCTGAGCAACCTGTTAGGAAATTGTTGTGTGAAAATGGGGCTGCTAGTCATGTTCTGTTCAAAGCACCAAAAGAACAGCACAGGTTTGGTTTCTTAATGTGTTTGTCTTTTCAGATGATATCGGGATAATTATATATAATGAATTGAGGTGATAAGTGTCAAAGCACTAATGGAATGCAGTACTTAACCCTCATAATCACTATGTGCCCTTCACTTAGTGTCAGGATAATCATATTACTGCTGCTGACACTGTCTTCACTTCCAGAAACTAACCTCTACACATGACACTGTCACCATGTTTGTTCGATGTCAACAAATGCATTAATGCACAATGTCCAAGCTCCACAGCTTTGACGCTGAGCATCACAGTGTTTTTTATGGTGCCTACAATGTGCTTCTGCAGCCTGCCTGGCCAGTTTGGGTCAAGATAAGCTACGAGTAAGAGTTTAAACAGTAAAATCAGTGAGAGATTTACAGAACCTGTCGAGGAAGGCGTAGCAGAGCTGCATGAATTACAGCGGTTCAGGGAGGGGGTGGGAAACAGGCAATTCCTGCATGTCACTGGGATTGGTAAAAGTCTCATATTTTTTTTTGCCCAAAACTCCACATTTCACAGCCTCCTGCATCTCTACATCACTTCTATTAAATAGGTGTGGAGTGAGACCAAAATGGCAGGTAAAATGGTGCAGTTACTGGTGTCAGAAAAAAGAAAAAGACGCAAGAGAAGAAAAAAAAAGATTGTAAAATAGGGGAGGCTTAGTGGGTAATTGTAGTAATTTTGTGCACATACTTCACATTTATTTGAAGTGTCTGTGCACGTTTTCCTCATTCAGTGGTGTGGTGTTTAAGATGTGTGTGTACTTTTGTATTTCATCAGAAAACTTTGTTGTTGTAGAACACTATTTATTTGTTCTAAAAAATATGATTTTTATATAAGATATATAGTTGCTCAGGGGTTTTGCCACTTGAATCCCATGCATTTTTCAAAACTTCTCTGGAGGTCTTATTCTTTGAGTTTGTGGCCAAATATTTGTGGAAAATCCTGTTTCCTGTCAGTCTCTCTTGTAACATGCGTTTGCATTTGCATGCTAATTATGTTTAACTGCATACTAACTATAGCATATCTATGTGGTCAGAATTAAACTGTCTCTTCAACCTGTAGTCATTCAAAGAGCTATCAACACCAGATAAGATATTAATTGTTCTCAGAACCTCACTTTAAAAAATCTTAACTATCCGTTTTTATGTGTCATTTTGAAAGTTAGCAATTAGGCTCAAGTAACACACTTGTAGATTTAAGTACTTGCTGGCCATGGAAAGTGTGTTGGTGTTATTGTCCCCAAATAAACCATCAAATTGAAAGAAAAATGATAAAAGGTTGCTTTCATAAAATACTGCTTTTTTAAAAATCTTTTTATACCTGGACATCTCAAGGACATTCTGGCCACATGGAGTTGTGAAAGACCTTTGTCCTTGTGGTTACTGCACAAGTACAGCTCAGAGAAAAATAAAAGATAAATGAAAACATGGCTGTTTAATTATCCTAATTTAAACTGGTACACCGTGTTCACAGGGGTCCTTACTTTCTACCAGCTCAGGAGTCACTGAGTACTTTTCTGCAAACTTCACTCTGGAAAATATTTTAGGCAAAACTCTCAAGCAACTTAGATATTGATAGTAACTTCATTTAAAAAAATCCATGCACACGATTTAGATTTTTTTTAATATTCCTTTTGGAAAAAGAATCCAAGATTTCCAACTTATCTGTGAGTTCCTAATGAGATGACTTATGGACTGTAATTTTAAATATTGAGTAGGGAGCCTGCTTGTTCCAAACATTTAAAACTATGTTTTTATCTTCTGTTATTTTATCATTTCAGCTCAGACAACAGTGTTTCCCTGATCTGTCAGCTCTAGACTGACTCACATTTGTATCCTCACCTGTGAAGTATGGAGTGGAGCTGATAGTGAGAGCTGCACCAGAGAGGTGCAGTGACAGGCTTGTTATAATGACTAATATCATCTGTTGCACTTTCAATTTCTGTTCAAAGTGATGAGCAAATGTCCAGACTGTGCCAAGGGACTGTGTCATCAAGATGTCTGTTTGAAGGAGAGCTCCTGCTATTTGACAGGCCTGTGGGCTGTTTCTTTCTCACAACCAGTGAGGCAAAGAGATCAATTATGATTGTACTCCACGGCAAAAAAGTCAAGCTGCATGATTCACTTGATAATGTGGGTCGACATGGAGATCAGCTGAGCCTTGTGAGGCAGCTCGTACTAATGAAGCACAAAATAACAGCTGCTTTTGCTCATGACTTTTTATGATGCCCTTTCCCTTTCACAGAGCAACATATTGTTCTGAACGTGGTTTTATTTAAAACAGTTTTGGTTTTGAAATGTTGAACAATATTGTTTTAATACTCAGAAATATAAATGCAGAAAAAGAAAATTAAAAAGCAAGGACATCCTCTTGTGTTGTGTTTGGCTCATAAAATACTGAATCCTCAAGTCAAAAAACCTGATGAACCACAGGATGGATCTTAATGAAACGTTCAACAAGTGTTCATTGAAGGTACATCTACAAAGGATTCACTTTTGGAGTCAATCCAAACTAAGATGGCCACCACAGCTAATTGAATTTAGACCCCCCCCACCCCCAAAATGGCTATAACTCAGTTTACAGGTATTGCAGTAGAATTTGACGTGACAGTGGCTGAAAGTCATTCACAACACATAGCTTGACATCCTTTAAAATTGCATGAGCTTGTGCATTAACAATTATTTTCAAGGTTTGACCAAAGCGGCTATACCTCTGTCATTTCTCCACATTAAATGATCATAGCCTGAAAGTAAGTGGCAACTGTTACCGTACACCCGAATGTGCCAGACATTAAAATCTGAGAATTAAAAAAAACACAGATACAGCTTTTCCATCAAAAGGAATCTCAGCAGAAAAAAATCTTAGTTACTAAAAAGCCCCAAAAAAACAGATTGAAATTGTGCTCCTTCCTTCAGTATGGCTGCAGTTCTGCTGTCTGTGTGTTTGGGAGGATTGCACAGTCGACTGCAGTTTGCTTGGCTCTTTGTGCCTTCCTCTGCCCATTCATCAAAAGGACCAGTGGTCTTGTGAGTAAGAAGATTTATATACTGTGGAAGAGAGGTGGAGAATTAGCACAGATTTATGAGCACGGGCTGCTGTGGCACGGCACTGGCAGCTGCTGTTTGACATTTGAACAGAGAATGTGAAAGAACATTGGAGACGAGGAAACAGGAAATTGAAATAACAGAGAGGTGGAGGAGGACTGAAGAATAAATGAGATACAAGCCAGTCCAATAAAACAATAATAATAAAAAAAGAGGAAGGAAAAATGTCATGCAATTGGGAAAGCTAATTTCTGGCTAATATGGCAAAAGTGACAAGAAATCAAACCTGCATGCTTTAAAAAAAATCTGCTGTGATGTATGAAATCTGGAGGATAAACTTTAAACAATGCACTTCAGATTAAATTTTATGATTAATACTAATCTGTGGAGGGAGGCGTTTAATGATGCAAATCTTTCCATGAATCAATTGATGCTTTAACTCATCTACCCATCGTGGAGTACTCAGCAGAGGATTGTACGACAGTCGTGTGCAGAGGACAGTGTTTGTGTACTTTCTCCACATTATCTATTATGAGCGGTAAAGATTCAAAGGGTTCGATCTGAGCCTGAGCCCAAACCTGAAAGAACCTGCTGATCTTATCCATAAAAGAACAACTTCCTCCTTCCACTCTGCACTGTCATATCTCACACTTGCAGGAGCATCTCAGTTATTCTCAATGAAACTGGAGGTCAAAATGTGGATACACAGCACAACAAATGAAGTGTTGTCCAGAAAGTAAACAAAAACACCTGTCAGGGAGCAAAAATCAGTCTGTCTTTGAGAAAATCCCAGACAGAACTAATGCCCAAAAGGAGATTTTTTTGTTTGGTTGGTTTTTTTCTTCTGCCTTTTCTTTCAGAACCATGGCAGTATTGTTTTTTGAGTTTTGGATTTAGGAGAAATGAGACCTTTTAATCCAGAGACAAACTTAAAAGGTAGTTTTACCTTTCAGCATTAAACATAAAGTTGTTTTCATCACTCTAAATTCAGATTCATTTGGTATCCTTGAACTGTAAACTGTAACTATAACAGAAGTTTGATCTGCTGAAAAGGTTGGATAAACCATCAGTAATTAATAATATCAACTGAGTAGGAAATGACGTGTTTCCACTAGAAGAATAATTTAATAATAAGAAATATTTTTCTAACAATACAGGCAAACAAACATGCACACACACTCACTTGCAAAAACATTATTACCCTTTATCTTTAAGGAGGAGGGCAATAAAAATACATCAAATCTATTAAAAGAAAGGAAAAACAGAAAGTGGTTTATTTCAATTTGTTGCCAGCAGCCCAAATGGAAACATATGGGAAGGTTAGTTGTTGTTTTGGCCCTAGAAACAGTAGACAGACTTCTCTCACACAGAGAGAAGTCTCACCTGAATTTAAATGGTGGCCTTGTTGTAAGATCAGACAGAGGTAAAAAAAAAAAAGAAACAAACAAACAAGAAAAAAACAGCACAGAGATGGCTTTTTTGGCTCTGGCATGTATGCAGTCACATCTAGTCAAGGTGAAGTATCGCAGTGAACTGCACAGGGCAGCGGTCACTTGGCCTCGAGGCACTGCGTCCACATCCAAACTGAGCCCAAATCTGACTCACAGTCAGTGTTCAGCTTCCATTAGTCTGCTCTTCACTTGCACTCTGTCAACTGACTTCATTGTGACTGTCCTTCCTGTTAGCTACGTGTGAGTCCATACACAAAGCCGGCTTCACTCAGCTCGGATCAGCCTCTTTCACGTCTTGTTTTGACTCCATGGTAAGAGCATCTGGAGTCACTGCCAGGTTGTTATGGTGGATAAAGCTGGAGCTAAAGCAGGCTTGGAGCCAGCAAAAGGTCTTTATCATTGCATCCTACATGCTTGGTTTAACTAAAAGAACAAAACAAATAAAAGAAGAAGGTTTTTATTTTTCCCTGCCACTGTGTGATAAATGTTCAAATACACTCAAATAAAATCACTGTGATGAAACATGGTTTTCCTCTATGCTTTTATCTGATTTGACAAAAAGTTCTTGTTTATTTTACTGCAGTACATTTGTCTCCTTTTCGTGATGATGCAGTAAATACATTCAGTTTCAGATGACTCGATCTTACAGGAAAAGATACAGTGTTGTATCTGTTTCTAAGTAGGCTATTTATTTACTGTGTGCATTTGATCGAGGAAAAGTAAACATAAGAAATAATGATAAATTTGACTCTGCTGTGAGTTGATTGTGATCTCTCAACAGCTGTAAATCCCAAGCTCAAACACAAAAGCTGTGCTTTTGGGAACAAAGATAAGGAGTCAGTGGTAAACTATAGAAGATGCTGAAGCACACAGGCATTCTGCTGGACGTTTGGGAGGCTGTACAGACCAGTGGA
>JAOXNZ010000021.1:9221530-9235100 GCA_028566095.1 Kryptolebias brasiliensis | reverse complement strand
ATGCTTATTTATTGCCTGCAACCAAAAGGCTAAGGGGAAGGACTATGTTTTTGCCTGTGTGTGTGTGTGTGTGTGTGCCTGTCTGTCTGTTAATAAAATATCTCATGAACCACTAGACAGGTTTTATTGAAACTTGCAGAAAGTTAATATTACATGTAATTGTATATCTGAAAAACCTTTGAAGTCAACACAGTTCAATATGGCTGCCACAGCCTACTGATATTTAAAAACAAAAAGTGGTTAAAACTCAGGCAATTTTGGAAATATTGATCAAATTTTTGGTGCAGTAGTAGCTGAGACTGATCCCCAAACAAATTCTGAGTGCTAATAGATCGTTCTACAAAACCAATGGATGGATTTTAAAAAAGCTTTCAGGAAATAATCATTGAATTTACCTCTACAACTGAATAACATTTAAAGCCAACCCAGTTCAAGGTGGCCGCCACAGCACATCCACATTATTCAACTCAAAAATGTCTATAACTCAGACAATTTTACAGATATTGAGCAAAAACTTAAGGGGGTAGTAGCTGAGCGTCATTAACAACACATACTCTAAATGTGAGCTCTTGTGATATTGCATGATGTGGCCCATAATGTTATTTTCAAGGTTTGAGCAAAACTGCCACAACTTTGTCCTTTCTCAACATAAGATGATCTTAGTTAGATGATCTCTGACATGAAAGGTGGTGGGCAACATGCATTCCTTCAGTTAGTGCGAGGCTTTTAATCATGACATATGTATTTCTGTGTTGATAGAAAGGCAGTCTATTAAATGTGTTTTCTGCTCCAGAGAGCCAACAGCTGATGAAATTTGGACTAAGTGCTCATTTTCTTTGCAGTGTGGCTCATGCCAGGAAAGCCCAGTGAGCGTTTTGCCTGGCCTCAGGTGAAACAGTGGCAGCTTCCATATCTGACTCCTTATGTGTCTTCAGTGCCTGCCTCAAACGTCTGGCTGGTTGGCTGTTTTTTTCTTTTTTTCTTCTTCCCTTTTCTTTTTCTTCTTGCTGCCAAATGCTGTCGACACATGTTTATTCATGCTGCCACAAGATGGAACATGTCACAGCTGAATGAAAAAGGCCTAAATTTGTGGAAAAATAAACAGTATTTGATTTGGAAAAATACAAAAAAATGATTGTGTGTAAGAGTGACAAATGATTACAATCAACCCTATTGTTAAAGAACAAAGGGGCTGCTGCGTTGTCAGTGGGTTTTTTTTTAGCTTCAGGAAGGCTTTAATTGGCTCAGTTGAGCAGCAAAACTGTGTTTATAGTTCATAATGGAAATGTAATCAAATTAACTGCAGGGTTTTGGCATTCTCTCTTTGCCTAGTGATTGCCATTTGCCCATAGGGCTCTATAATGACTATTTGCATGGGGCAAAGAGTTCTGTCTCACCATATGTGTGCCACGCTGATGTCTGCATATTTGGATAGCTGGCTGAAATTATTACAAAGTTTTTTTTTTTGTTTTGTTTTGTTTTGTTTCACTGTTCTGATGTTAAACACTTATTTCAGCTCCTGTTGAGAGTTCTGTACGCTGAAGTTGCTTGAAAATGAGTAGCACAAACCATTCCACAAAATAAAACATGCTTTTCAAACTGATTCTTTGCCCACAAAGAGCCCTTTTTGTCTCACTGAGTGAAAAATATAGTTTGAGTAAGGTATGCTGAAATTTGATTTTTCAGTAATAACAGCATCAATTTTGTGGGCAATTTCTCCTTTTGGTGCCAATTTTAATCACATAGCTGAGAGTGGTTTTGTTATATCTACTTGTTTACTGATGAGAGCAAGCGGAGTGGCGCTGCAGGCGGAAACATACAAATTTCTCACATATTAATTCTCCTGGCTAAACGTCTAATCAATCTGACACAGAGCTTGGAGGCACTTCAACTATCAGGAATTAAAACATGTCTCAGAGGAAGCCCTGAGCTGGGACAAAAACTGAAAGCCGTTATGACCTTGGCCATTGTATGGAGGAGAATATGAAGAGGCGCTATTTGTTTATTTTTGCCTAATATGATTTTGACCAATACAGAGCAAAGATGTTTTCGTCAGTGTCCTTAAAATGAGCATTTTTTAAAATGCCTTCAAAAATTGTGCTTTCGCTTTCATCCATGGGAATGAGAGATTGAACTCGAGAGGCATTCGGAACCAAACACATGTCTTTGAGCCCCCAAGCTGTTCCATGTAAACATTTAAACAACACAAAGGCAACTCAAGGAAAACTGTGGTGAGAAACAATGCTTTTCACAACATAATGTGCTCACTGAATCTCTGCTCACATCCAGTGTGGCCCTCCTGGGGACCGCTGAGTGTATTCTTGTGTTGTGAATAAAATGGCAAAAGAGACAAGAAGGGGAGAAATTGAGGTGGTGGTGGGGCCAGCCTTTTTATCTATCTGTCCTATAAAAAACAAGTGGTCGTACAAATCCATTTCTCTTTGTACACTCACATGAATAAATCCTCTTTCTGTTCCATTCTTGTCCTGACCTCAAATCAAAACAGTTGCACCACTGTGACTCACTTCAGTAAGTGATAAACACGGCAATACTTCAGCTAAACTTGATATAAAACAAAAAAGGAGTTAAAAGCCTGACATTTCTTAAAAGAATGCATATCACCAGCCACCTTTCATGTCATAGTTTTAAACTAAGATCATTGTATGCTGAGAAGGAATTGAGTTATAGGCATTTTGGTTAAACTGTAGTGCTCAGAGAATGTACTAAGGATGACTCTCACTACTATCATGCCAAATTTAGCTCAATATCTGTAAAATTGACTGAGTTAGAGCTATTTTTTGTGGGCTAAGTTCGATTATTTGTGATGGCCATCTTGAATTGGGTCGACTCCAAATGTTAATGCAGTTTAGATGTATATGCAATAATTTCTTTCTGAGTTATACTAAAAGTTTAACTAAAGTTTGTTTAGCAGTTCATGAGATACGTATAATGCTACCAACCAGAGAGTGTTGACTCGAACAGTTAATCCCAAGGTGTTAAGCAGAGCTGTTGTGCAATGTGTAGCACTCAAAGTATGTGTTGAGGATAATGCTCAGCAACCACTACACCAAATCTTTGCTCAATAGCTGCAAAATTAGTTGAGTTATAGTCATTTTTGTGCTTCCAAAGGTCATTTGGCTGTGGTGGCCACCTTGAATTAAATTGACTTCAAAAGTTAATCAGTTGTAGAGATACATCTAATGATTACTTTCTGAGAGCTTTATCAAAATGTCCAGTGGCTTTTGAAATATTTTGCTAACAGACAGACACAGTTGACTCCAGCTGTTAATAGCAAATTTTTAAAACAGAGTATGTGTTGGGAATGACTTTCAGGTACTAACACACATTTTTAGCTCAAAATCTGTACAATTGGCTGAGTATAGACATTTTTGTGTTTGCTAAGGTTGCTTAGTTGTGGCAACCACCTTGATTTCAACTGCTATTCTGTTGTAGATGTACATCCAATGATTACATTCTGAGAGTTTCATTAAAGTCTGTCCTCTGGTTCATGACATATTTTGCTAAAGATACAGACCAAAAAAACACACAAAAACATCATCGCCTTTTGCCTTCAAAACTGAATGAAGACAAACCTCATAACATATGAAGCTAAAGAAGACAGGAATGATTCAACTTTTTTTTCTGCACTAAAGGTAGTTAGAGGTCAGCAGGTGACTCCAGTCCTAAATACTTCTGTTTTACAAGCAAGCTATTGTGTGAAAATCTGCAAGGTTGAGGTTGCCCAACTGAGGTTGGCAGCAGGCCTGCCAGACCCTCTGGGGGGCGAGGAGGGGGTAGCCAAAAGCCTCTAGCTGCCTCTCAGTACTTTGTGTTCTGTATTGATTACAACTTGAGCTGATTCTCATCTCCCATTGTCCTGCTCTCAAACACATGGGACTTAATATCATGTTCGGTTTTGTTTCCAAGCACCAGCCATCTTCCTCTTCCTCTTGTAGTTAGGAGCTTAACACCCCTCCCCCCTCCACCCCACCCCAACCCCCTTCCCCACCAATCCTGTCACAGTTTGACACCACTCCACCTTCACTACAAACAAATGTGCAGCAGAGATACCAGGGGATATCAGTGTGATTGGTAAAGCGCCGAACATGCCAAAGCATCAGCTGAGATAAATCTAAAGAAATTCATACCAACAGTCTCATTCAGGAGGGCTTTTGTGTTTGTTGATAAGGCTGGTGTATGCATGGCAGCGTCGAGCAGGTTGTCATTGAGACACGGCAGCACTTCGGCGTACACAGATCTTTGATCACTGTCCTTGCCTGTAACGTCAGCAGCGTGTCAGTTAAGAAGTGTGATGATGACGGGAGCTGACAATGGCACTGCAGGCTTCTTCTTCTGTGGCTCATGTCATATTTGGATTACCTTTCCTTGGCCTCTTTGCACAAGCTATAAAAGTGCTTAAGGTTAAAGACTAAAAGCATATGATGGAGTTCAGCCTGAGACAAAGACTGCTTCTCTCTTTTTACTTGGAGATGCCTACAGTTTATATTTGTCTATTTTTTATTTTTTTCTTAATCATCTTTGACTGTCAGTGCCATATTGTATATGATTGCACTGAATGACAACATAGTTGACTACATACTTAGATTTTAATTTAGGTTCCAGAAAAGATGACCGTTAATAAATAAATAAGTTAAATGAAACATCTAATAAAGAAGTAGTTTTAAGGTGAACCTGAATGATACAAATTATAGAAGCATACAGCACAAACAAAAATCAATACAGCCTACCAGCTCTTACTGAAATCAGGAAATTGAGAAACTTTTGGCATTCATTCTTGTACCTGCCTGCTTACAAGATTAATAATCACGAATTCCAGGAGAGCCTGCGTGTGACAATGAAGCATGAATTTGCCAATACGCAAATCAAGTCTGCCATGAGTGTTTTTGCATGGAATGATTTAGGATCAGTTTGGGGGAGCTCCTTGGAGGTTAAGTGGGAAATCTTTGGCGCATTGCACCTCTCAAAGCAAACCAATGCTGACAAGGATGAAAGAGATCCCGTGCAGATAGATTTGCCTACTTATTCGAATTTCAAAGGCAGCTTGAAAGAGAAATCCAATAAAACTTCCCTTATTGCTTTAATACATGCTAGCACATGCACAAACATGAAAAGCAATGTGTACATATGCTAATATGCAAACACGGTTTCCTATTCTGACGCATGCATCTTCACAAATGCATGCAGATAGTTTCATTATTTCTAAATAGAGATTTTTAAAAAGAACAAACCAGTGTTTGAATATAGCTTTTGTCACAACTATAATGAAAGTGGGGCACATCTACAGCATCTCATGTTGACAGTCAGAAACAGCTTTTTTTCATTGTAAAACATCATGTTCTGATGGCCCTTGGTGCTAAATAGTTTCCAATTGAACCTGTCTTTGCTATGTCATCATTATGGCCAACTTCAGTGATGCGGAAGAAAAGGGGGAACAAAAAAAAAAAAGAAATCAATGTACAAGTGTTGATGGTGGGCCTACGTGAGGTATTGACAGGGGAAAGGAAGAAGAGCGCCACAGCACCGGGGCAGAGACTGCTGTAGTGTACAGAGCAGAAATCCTAAATTCTGTGCAGATCCAATAGTAGCTAGGAAACAGCTGACAGTAAAATGGGGGGGATCAAAAGGATTAGTGTGCCCAGATTGAGCCCAAACAGTAACCCTTCCACTTCTCTCCCTGCCAGCCTTTTTCTACATTTACCCCTTTATAGCAGTGATTTGCCTGGTTGTTACACACAACCAAACATGCTGTGGGCTCTCTTTCTGCTTTCTTTGGTTAAAAAAATACATTTGTGTTATAAAAAGGTCACCTTTTATTTCAAGACAAGTAAGCTGAATGTGGAAAGATGCCACCACCAGTACACATACACACATTCCCAAAAAATACAAATGCTTACATACAAGTAATCCAGACAAAATAAAGACATTGCATCTGAAGGAAGAGGATGCACCTGTCAGATGCAATCAGTTCTGCCTTTTGTGATCTGAGTGAGATTTCCTGTCACTGGTACTTGAGACATGGCCTGTTTAATTCTGCAGGGGGCTCCCGTGTCCCAAATGCTTCGGTCACTGTCTCCTCTTGTCACAGAGCCCGAGTAAAGTAACCAAACAAACGAGCCCAGGCGTCCCCTGTTAGGGACATGTACTGCAGCACACGAGGAGGTCTTCTGACAACGATGGCCCCCGCAGTCTCCAGATGGAAGATGCTGCAGACACGTGAAGTCACTCTGGGCTGACACAGAGTTTTACTCCAGAGACTAAAGCCAAATTAAATCTACATCACATATGACACACAGTTCATATGATAGTTCAAAACAGATTTGTGATGCCTGAATTATTCAAAAGCATTATGGTAAAGGCACTGTTGGGTATATTCTCTGTAGGGATACATTATGGCTGCAGCTCCTCTAACTTGTGGTGATCTTGTAGGGACCTCAGGCAGCGTTTCATCATTACTGTCCTCAAATCTTTCCCAAAGTGCTGGTCAAAATATTTCAATTTACATTTCTGTGTGTGTGTGAAAAGAAGGCCTTTCAAAGAGTAATTCACTAGTTCTATGAAAGATAATGTTGGAGCACATCTGTTGTAACCGTGGTGGACATGCTCTGCGCCTATGGGGACTGCAGAAATTGGAGAGTCATATCATTTTAATGAAGTTGCTCTGGCCAATGTTTAACTTCACGGAATTCAATTAAAAACTCTTATTTCTACTTCTGCAATCACTCAAGGGGTTGTCATCATTAGATTATACGGGGGCAAATTGCGAGGAGAAATGACTCTGGTGCTGATAATAAATATTTATCCCTCCATATAGAGAAAAAGAGTACCCTTTTCAGGTAGAGAAACAATAAAGATGCTGTAAGAATATAATTAAATTTGAAGGCTATGTAAAGATTAGAGGAAGAATATAAATCTCAGAATAGATCTTGGCCCTGCAGAACTCCAACAACCTGTATAAATGTTCAGATTTTATAGCTGAAGGTCCTTTATTGCATTACATGTTAAAGTGGATCCAGCACTCATTTTGCCCTTAATGTATTAGTGAGGAATAGTGACTAAAAAAGACACAAGACAAATGATAAAGTCAGCACAAGGCCGGTCTTACTGCAGAGTTGACACATGTAGACTCAAAGGGTGGTAGTATTTAAAAGCTTTAATCACATCACCGCTCCATAGCCCAATGTGGCATTCCGCTCTGCATCATTGAAAGCTTGTTTTATTAATGTTGTCCAGAGTGAAGTACAGCAGGGTTGCTTTGTGTTCTTGATTTAAAGTGGGGTGGAGCAGAAACAATGGGCATGAAAAAATCATGGCGAGGCTGTAAGAAGAAACCACAAAATGGGCCAATGAAGAAGTGGATGTGCACTACAAAGAAAAGCATTCACATTGAATATATCATTTTTATGTAATAACTATACATTAGCTGAAAATGTACAGTCATGGCAGTCCTAGAAAATAAGTGGGATTTTCTCAGTATCACTCTGCAAAGACTGGAGTTATGCTGGTCGACTCTCTGAAATTAATAGAATTAGTTTATCATGTGCTTTATGTGACACATATGAGCCAATAAAGTCAAAGTCGGTGCACAGGCGGGTGAAGGTACATTTTGCCTGAGTCTGTTGCCTAATTGCTCTCATTAGCGCCTCACATTCACATCACTTATTCTGCACAATTAACCGACTGACTCCAAGATGTTATGAGGCAGGATATTGTGCTGGGTCAAGGGAAAAAAAGTAGTAATTAATTCTCCTCTAAATTAATTATTTCATATTTCAAAGGATGGTACAATTGTATTTTTGTTATGACTCCCTGAGGGGTGACCAGTAAAGGTTTTTTTCTTCCCTTTTTTTTACTGCATATCATGTAGAAATGAGAAACTGCGCAGAGTTGATGGAAATCAGGAGCCATTGTTGTTTGACAGAAGCCACCTTTGCAGTGATTGCCTCTGTTATTAATTTGTGAGATGAGAGGAGGCAGGCTTCTCCAAACCTCTGATGGTTACGTGCGGCATTAAAGAACTGCTGCTATGAATGACACTCAGGACTAATGAATATGAATACATTTATAAAAATAGGCACAGGCTTCCCTCTCAGTACAGATTGGGAGTGACAGTCACATTGACTGGGCATGGCTGATGAGAGATGGAACTGCTGCCCCTGGAGATTGAGGATGTTGCAGTGATCAAACGAACAACCCGCACAAACACACCACACGCAATCATTCGTAGGCGAATGCCACAGCATGCTCTAAAGGCTCCAGCGTTAAAAAAGACATGACATTGTTTACTTATTGACCACTAATAAGATAACCAGGTGTTTAACTTATCAAAAAAAGTGGTTCAAAGTATCCATCATAGCTAATTTCTTCATTTGTAGATGATGTCACTGCAAAATGATCATTTAATATTATCTGTGGAATATTGAGCAGATGGGAGCTTTGAAAGAGGATTTATTTTAATTTGGAAAATCCACAGGTGTTCAATTGTTAGCTAGTGATTTATGCTGCACAAACACATTTACATTGCTTGTCAGCCGACTTATAGATTGTTTCCTGTGGAAGCAATGTGCTGTAATTTATTGTCATTAACACACAATTCATTCTGTTTAGAGTGACTTCAGGGACACGAAGATGCATTAATTTATCTCTGTAGTATTAGTTTGGTATTTAAGCACAGACATTATCATACATTGCAATTAATAATAAACCATGTTGACTGAATGATTTTATTTTTTATTATATTTTGTCTACAGCTACAGGGTAAGGAGGAGTGCTTTTATCTCTGGGGTTTGCTTTGTTGCAGCAGGTGTTTGAAACCATTTGCAGAAATATGCACTATAAAATAGCTTTCATCTCAATTTCCATTTTCGCCATCAATCAGTTTTCTCATGTGGGGCACATCACCCAGGCTTGTCTCTCTAAAGGTACACTCATTTTTTTCCTGTTTATTAACACCAAACACACTGACTTGTCATCCCACCCTATACAGCCATCACAGGAGTTTCTGTCACTGCCGGTGTTCCCACAGAGAAGGTAAAAAAAATAATATGCAAATGTGTTCATCTGTTTCCCTCTGTAGGTGATGATCTTAATTGATTAATTGAAGATTTGATTAGCTGCAGATTAATAATTCAAGATGTTATTTGCCACGCTGTAAAGTTCAGGTGTGGCAGCGTGACTGTTTCCTCCTCTTCCAAATTTTCCAGAAGAGTTAACCTCCTTATTTTTCTCTAAGTTGAAACACAAGCAGGACCAATTCCTCAAAGTTCTGTGAAGGACTTTGATTGAGATGAGTGGAATATTCATTGCCTCCGACAAGCGTAACCTTGGTGAGTGTGCTCTGGCAGCCACTTGAGGAGCAGAGCACACAGCTTGCTCTGGTCGTTGGGCATGACTGACACCATGGTGCTAACCTTGAGCCAGGTTCCCGTAAAGCTGTGGCTCAGTATTTAAGGTCCAAAGAAAACCCATTGAGCATCTGACTGAACTGGGTTAGATAGCTTTAATGGATGCAATCCATTAAACATTATTAATTAACAGCTGAACCAACCTTGAAGGCACCAACAAAACTGAAGAGTGTTTCTTCTTCTTCAACCTTTTTTTATTTGCCCCCTACCTTCCAAAACACATTAATTATCCTGCTATTTACTTTGCATTATGTTTCATGTTTACATATTTTGTCCTAATATAACAATTACTTTAAAATGATAGAGAATAAGGAATCAAAAAGAAAAGCAATCTCAAGAAAATGCATATTTCCTCCCAGGATGCTGATCACATCTCTGCTTTGTTGAAATGACTAAGTTGTTTACTTGTGTTGGAATATCTGTGTTTATGACAGTAGCATCTTGTATTTGTGCTTTTGACATTCAGTCATATAAATTAATGAGGAAAAAAAGAGGAGGAAAAAAAGACAATGTTGAAGGTGTCTATGCATCAAATTTGTCAGATTTCACCTCTTATAACACTGAGCCCCAGGGATTCTGTTTGATTTCCTCCTGATTCAGCAAGGCTGCCTTTTCTTCAGAAGAAAATTTAGCATGAGCTCTTCCTGGGGGTCAGGGGCCAATTCAGCATTATTGAATAATAAATAAACAGAAATGTGTTTTCAGCCGAACTGATCCCTGTTGTTTCTTCTCCTCTCACTTTCCGGGGCGGACAGACGGGCAGCTGGAGCCTTGTATTCTCTGTAATGGGCTGTATATATGCAGGGTTTCATATTTCAATCACTGCCACGGCAGTAGAAATTGCTGCTTTAAGATTAAGTTGAAATTGGAAAGTGGCTATCGTGTCTGCATGAGGAAACACATTTGAATTTGAGGAGAAAAGGTGCTTCACAGCTTCATCTGGACGGCAAAGCGACTGGTTCTTCAGAGCAGGCTTTAAGGTGGAGCCACAAGTGCGTCGTCCACTTTCAAACCTCCAGCCAGATGTTTTTTTTAGTGGAAGTTGACATTAGAGATGTGAAATTTGAGGAAGTATTTAATAATAGCCCCATGATCAATGATTCATCACTGAAAATATTAATGAGCCATAAATGATGTATTGGATTCTGATGAGGTAGATTTACAATCATATTGTTAAATGTCACAAGTGCTCATTCATGGTAATAAGGTATTCGTAATGATTAATGCTTTGTGTTTGGCCATAAAAACGATGGAAATGGATATGCCACTGCATATTCACTCGCTTTTTCTAGAAACACTGGAAGACTGTCCAGCATTGTGAGTTTTACCTTTCGCTTCCTGCTGTCATTTACATCTCTTACTCACACAGTCTCCTCTCCCTGCTACATTAACTGAATATTCATTATGTGGCTAATGGTGGCGCCTTTGAAGAGGAATGATCATATTTAATTTTCTCGCCTGAGAAGGAACAGAGTCAGTGAGAAGGGAGTGTAGGAGAAAAGTGTATGGGAAAGATAAAAGGGAGGGAGGGAGAAAATTACATCAAGTCTTGAATGGAGCGGCACTGGGGCATGGAGTTTATGGACAGTCAGTGGTGGGGAGATGGAAGGAGATGAGATGAGTCTACAGATTACAATAAGATCATATCAGTCTATCTTTCTGATAGTATTGATTGACCTGCACCTGTATCATCACAGCTCCTCCATTTCTAAATGCAAACAATATATGAGAGTACATTGTCCTGACCTCCACAAAGTGTAATCCAGACTGGGAAGAAAAGAGTCATTTTCTTAACTTTTTTCACTCTTGGCAAGAAAGAATCAGATTATACAAATAAATAAATAAAAATCAACCAGTGGCCGCAATGGTATTTCTTCGCTCTAGCAGCTGCAGTCCCTGGCTGTGTTTATCGCTTTATCGATTGCCATCACAAGGCAGTAATTTGCCAGGACTTGCAGGGACATGATTAAAGATCCGCTAGCGATGCATGGTGGCTCTAGTTGGTGCTGGGATGTCATGTTGATGAACACACGCTGACATACCTACACAGACACTGACACACTGGTAAGCAGGGACTGGCCTGGGGGGTGGTGGGTGTACGTTCCTGTCATAGACATCAATGGCTTTAAATCTCCTGAGCTAACCTTTTAATGCTCTCAGATCCTTATGGCTGGCTGGATAATTGATTGTGTTTGGTCTAATGGGATTAGGAGGCAGCAGAGGCCTTGGGTTGGACACGGAGGCAGTAATGCCAACAATGGTGGTGAACTGGAAGATGGCAGATAGCTGAAATGAATATAAAGTGTGCAAGGAATTGAGGAACAGGTTTGCGTATGAGAAAGACAGTAAAAAAAAAGGGTGACAAAAGCAGCTGATTTTAAAATGACTGAAAAGATAAAAAAGGGTGAAAAGATAGCTGCAGGTTTGCTTCTCAGTCCGTCTCTAATTAGATGTATGAGAAAACCAGAGAGCTGATGGTATCCCCAAGTGAAAAGCTTGTTAGCGTAAGAGATGCTATCTGCTGGCTATTGGTTTTGGCCATCTTTTGCTCACTTGGTGAGTCACAGGGTCTGTGGTATGCAGTGAGACGAAAGCGGCACGAAAATGAGAGCCAAGGTGGGAAGGCACTTCCCCCTTCTTCCACTGTGGACAAGGTCTGTCCTATCCTAACATTTCAACAGCCACTTTTTTTTTACCTCCATCCAGTTGTATCAGAGTATGTTTGAACGTGTCAGGCTACTAGTCTCCTTTTGTGTTTGAATTATTTTTAACTTCCTTCCACATTTGGGATAAGATGAAATTAGAAGTTTGTGTGGGAGAGTGGTGAGAGATGATCCTGCAGCTAGTAAAATTTTCTGAAGTTTTCACTAACTACTTCACACCCAGTGTACAGCAGCTATGAGCTATGAGCCTGGAATCCATCAGTGCCAAGTTTTTAGTTTTTATGTAGCTCCCTTTCCAACTGGGTTGTATACAGCCAGGCAGTAACTCACAGTATAGGGGTTAACAGGGTCTGTCATTGCTGGATTGCTGGCTCTATTCATAAGTCCAGCCAGCCAGATCATGCCACAGATCCAGGTTTTGTCTCTCGTGAATAGAGGCTGCTGCAGCCCACCGGCCCTTTATACTGGGCCACGTTTTCACTTGGGATCAGAATATGCCAGGTCAGGATAATTTTTGCCATTTTGCCAGCTTCCTCTGGCACAAGCAGTGAAGCTAAAATGTGTCATTGTGAGTATGTGTTTAAGTGTGCATCTGTGTCGGCAGTAGTGTTGGTTAATGACAGACAAAGAGTGAGAAGAGAGCGTAACAGAGAACAGCAGGAGGGCATGAGATAAATTTGGTCTGCACAGAGTCAGCTATGAGTGCCTGACTGTGCTCTGAGAGAGAATGTAGAACTACATAAAAAAATCGTTCCGTGTTTGCAAGGTTGAGAAAATGTGTCACTCTGACCTGGCTGTCTGTCTATTGTTGTCGATGAGATGACAGGTGAGGGGTTGCCATGGTTACCTCAAGTAGGACTAGGGTTGGAATGAGTGTTTTTTTGTGCAACGGCGTTACAATTTCACACTTAGAAATTTTTTACGCCTCACATGTCCTAGTTTTGTTTAGGTGATGAGTGATACTGAAACACCATATGGGTGCAGCAGGTGTTACTAGTAGGTGAGTGCCAGTCTGTGCACATAGTGGGTGTTGGAAAGAGTTATCAGTCAGCTCCTTTCCCAATCTGTGGAGACTTCCTGGGGAGCTGTGTGTCCTTACAAGGGCCAGATGCTGCCTTGGTGTTCTCGGCTTCCCTCTTCCCTCTCTTCCCTCGTTCCCAAGCCCACATCAAATACATGCAGCCCATTTTCCCCAAAAGCTCTAAATCTCTTTAATTCCATCATCTGTTGCCCATTGAGGGCTGCAATTTAGTCTCTTACGCAGAATTTTAGTATGCTATTAAAACATTTTTAAGGTTGGTGGCCAGGCCCTGTAGCAGAGTGGAGGGCTGTCAGCCGTGTGTGTTACTCTGTCGAACCTCTGTCATACTGTCCCCAGAAAAAAACCTTTAACTATTAGGAAATACATTGGTGTAGATTCTCAGTCATCCAGGACATGGTAAATCCAAAAAAGGTTAAAAACAAAAACAACTGGACTTCTATTCT
>JAOXNZ010000021.1:9173128-9189798 GCA_028566095.1 Kryptolebias brasiliensis | reverse complement strand
TGCCAAAACAACAAAAAATAAATTAAATAAAACTGGCTTCATAAATCAGCCGTTATTCAGCTGCCATGATTTCGAAACATCAGCATCAGGAATTGAAAAAAAACCAAATTGCCTAATTTGGATTTCTTATTTAATGCATTTCCATAGGATTTGTTTTTAAGTGTTTCACACCAGGGGTGTACCAGGAAAGGCAAATAGATGAACTCTTGTCAGACGAGAGGAAATACGGATGGGCCTCCATATTCCCCAACGGTCTCTCAAAGCAGGTGGCCTTCATTTACATCCCCCACGAGCTCACCTCCTCCCTCTTCCATGTCCGTTTATCTGTTACAATGGCTGCCTGTGGAAATCAGATGGCTGTCAAATCGCCCTGGTGCTGTACAATGTTCTGTTTGTGCTCTGGCACACATACGTGAACTTTAACTCACAGAGAGCTTTGAAGAGCCTTGTTTTAAAGAGACTTTCCCAGTTTATTATTGCTCTATGATAACCTCCATCCATACATTCATGCGCTGTTTGGCAGAGGCCCTAAAATTCAGTAGTTTGTATAAAGTGATGGAATGTAGACATTAAAATTCGATCTCCTGCCTAAACCATTTCCAGAATAAGCATTTGGGTTATCTAGCTAGCTTTTCACACACACCATTTAACATGAATGTATGTCAGGGTAGAGAAGACAGAGCTGTGGCAGTCTGAAACATGTGACAGGTGCTTGTAGGATTTGATTGAACAGACTGAAGATACAGGATAACAGTAGGATTTTGTGAGTCCTGCCTGTCAGGAACTCAGCTGTGCTAGTGTAAAAAATAGTCTCTCCTTTCTGCAGCTCTGTATCTACCATCCAGCGTTACATCAAGTCACTCATGCTTTGTTATAGTTTAGAGCATTTACCTTTTAAGTGGAATGCCATTTAAGCTGTGTTTCAGGTGCCCAGTTAAACATTTCAATTAATGTAGCATCCTTAGCGTGGGTGATATAAAAGCAGCACAATGACAAATGCTTCTGTTTGTCATGCTGATGATGACCAATTGCACTTGTGTTTTTTATGTGCCCATTAGGTACCTGATCCCCTCGCTAGACCGACTGCATGCTGGCCACTACCGCTGCATTGTGAGAAACCGAGTGGGTGCTATAATGCAGTGCAGCACAGAAGTGCAGGTTGCCTGTAAGTGATGGGCTTTTTGCATGTTTCTGACAAATTACAGAATAGATACATAGAATGCAAATCAGTTTAAAATTAAATTATTATTATCATTATTATTATTATGAAAGCAATCATTCTTTATTTCTGAGGTATTTTTTCCCTCTCCTTCATTTATTTTTTATATCTCCTAGACATGGGTGGTTTTGTGGAGGGGGTGAGATCTCAAACTGTATCCCAGGGCGAGGGTGCTCTCATCCATGCACCGCAGATACAGAGCTTCCCGAAGCCCCAGATCACTTGGTTCAGAGATGGGCAAAAGATTCCCTCAAGCAGCCGCATGTAAGTCTACTTTCACCCCAGCTTGGCTCCTATGGTTTGAGCAAAGGGTTCATGTGAGTTTGACCCGTGTGCATGTGCTTGTCTGAGCAAATGCGTTCATATAGGAGTTGTTCTGAGCTGCTGAAACAGGATTTCTTTTTACTTCACAGAGCTCTAAAGAAGCTCAATACTGCTCACAGATTTTCTCCAATTCCCCCCCTCACGCCATGAGTGAAGTTTAGCAGAATGGTTGATGAGGGAATGTTGGCGCTAGCCTTGTGTTCATCACTGAATCACCTCTCAGTGATAAAGCGGGTTATTATATCCCCCCTATTGACTTTACAGACGGAATGATTGAAGGGTAGAGATGGATCTGGCAGCAGGGGAACCAATTAGACAAAATTCGACAAAAGGCTTCAATTGATGATATGATTGAGTGACAGCTTTCACCCCGGTTGGGTTTGTGAGTGTGTGTTTTTGTGTGTATCCATGCAGTTGTGCACATGGTATGAGTCCGTCTGAGTTTGGGTATACATTAGGAGTTCATCAGGTCACTGTATGTCTACACGGGCTATTCTCAGTCTGTGAGTCAGTGTGTGGTACCTTTATTTTTGTTTGTCGGATTCCTGTCTGTTTAGATATGCAATTTTCCTGAGGCGACACTGTGAAGGTAATCACCTGAGATTAATTTTACCTTTCTGACAAATAGAAGTAGGCAGTCCATAAGTCCTCAGACACCACCTTCTCATTTATTATTCAACAGTCAGCTGTACTATGTCATTGCTGTTATGAAGACTTTCACCCTGAGTGTATGCTCCTGCTTCAGATATAGATTGGTGTGTTGTGTTTTTATTTTTATTTTTTTGCTTTTTCATAAAATCTTTAAAAAGTAGAAAAGAACTCTGAAGGAAATTGCAGTATATGTATATATACGTATATATATATACGTATATATATACATATATTGCAGTAATTTTTTTTTTTTTACAAAAGATCTGCTAACTACGCCTCTGACTTTTTACAAACAGTGAAGCAGTGAAAGTTTGTTCTGTAATGATGTGAAGCACTGAAAGGACACTCAGCATTTAGTGCTTGTTTGCTTCATATCAAGCCACATTCACTAGTGTGTGTTTGTGTGTATTTTGTTGTTTGTCTGTTTATTTAAGTGTCTGTGAGCCGCAGCTCCTAATTGTCCAGGAATGTTTATTCCACACCGATCAAGCAGATGGTGGCAGATATACGAAGAGCCTAATCGGGCCGCATGCTTAGCGTCAACTTTCATTTAATAGGCCCTTCACAAACATCTTGGACTATCAGCTTAACCAGCATCACTCATCGCAGGGGCTGTTAACCCACAGACACAGAAAGAATAAGAAAGGATGTTTTCACTTTTTGGAAACAATTTTACGAACATTAACAGGTGCAGTTTCGAAACACTGATTTCTTGAATTTTAGAGGTTTGGTAAAATTACTCTAAATGCAATTAGCTTGAGACAAGTAAAAAGTCAGTTTCAAGAGCAAGCAACACACTTCCTCCAAGATAATAAACAATAATGATGATGATAATACAGTATAATGATTTTAGATCATTTTGCTGAGTTTTATCTGCTTGCTAATCTGCTTAACTTCTTTTCACTCCTACTTGGAATGTTTGCACAGACCTTCTGATGACAGCTTAAATCTTACAAATATACTTAAAATAAAGATTATCAGTTATGCAATGCTGTCGCAGGACTAGTTGATTTGTCTTAGTATCAGCAGACAAAAGGACATATTATCAAACAACCAGCTGCTTCCATGAGCAAAACCCAAACAGCTGAAATGTGCACATATCCCACTGATTATTATCGCCTTCTGCCAAAGGCAAGGGTGAAGGTGGAGCGATAATGTTGAATGTGTGTGTGGGGGGGAGTGCGGGGTGTGTGGGTGTGTGTGTGTGTATGTGTGTGCGTCAAGTCTTTGATTCAGAATAAAATTCTAAAATCTACAGCTGATTACCTTTTGAAGTCTACCCGATTCAAGGTGGCCACCACAGCTAATCAGTCTTAGAAAATACAAGAAAGGCTATAATTGAGTCAATTTTATAGATATTGAGCTAAAATTTGCTGTGGTAGTAGCTGTCAGTCATTTGCAACAAATGCACCAAGCACTAACAGATTATGTGAGATCATGCAATATTGCACGAGACTGAGCATATCATTTTCAAGGTTTGATCAAAACAGCTATAACATTTCTCAACATAAGATGATAGTAGTCTAAGATTCTGGCATGAATGGCAATGGTTGATATGCAGTCCTTCAAGGAACACTAGGCCTTTCAATTAGAAATGAAATTGATTAAATTAATTTTTACTCTGCTTACAAAATAGTACTCAGAATTTTTAGCCATTTCTTTTAGACTCTTTGGTAGATTGTAGATGGAAGTGCTCATAAAATTATCTTTGTATGCTGCTTTTTAGATATAATTTATGTGCATGCTGTTGTGTCAGTTTACCCTCAGGACTTATTGACTGTAAGAAACAAGTATCTACTAATTTAATGATCTGACTGGGTCTATGTGTGAGTTTATGTGAGTGTGTATAGTTAGTTTTGGATACAAATTCTGGAATACAGCAGTTGGTTGTGCGTCTGTTTAATTGTAACTCGAACGAGTGGATCTAATTTCGAAACAGACCCATTCAGGAGATTTGTTGGTCTTATTATCGGGCTGCAGTTCAGTAAGTGCTGTAGGAGCTGATTTAGAGAACATTCATGTTCAAACATAAAAGACAAAAGTGCATTTTTTTAAATGCATTTGTTTTTTGTTGTCAGTGCCATCACTCTGGACAACACCCTGGTCATCCTGTCTACAGTGGCCCCGGATGCAGGGCGTTATTACGCCCAAGCAGTCAATGATAAGAATGGGGAGAACAAAACCAGCCAGCCCATCACTCTCACAGTGGAGAGTAAGTAAACAAAAAAAACACACACTCACAGTTGTATTTAAGCAACAGAAGTCTTCGCCCACACGAGTGAAGGACTCGGCTAACTAGCAGATTGTTTGTGTCACCAGCAGACTAGAACAACAAGCTGCTGCAAAATGTCATTTTAAAATATAATTTTTAAATGTGTCTCAGTTCAACCCAGACAAAGCATCTTTACAACAGGTGGCTCTGCTGCAGACAATAGGAACAGAAATAGCTCCCTCTATTGGTGGTCTCTTTCATAATTTTCAACAAACTTTACAACTATTTGCAGCAGAAAAGTTGACCTCCTCTTCAGCATTTTCTGTTCTTTTCTCTGGCTCCAGCTGTACGTTTGAGGTCGTCTCGGGTCACGGGTCGTCTTTTACAGAGAGCTGAAGTGTCATCTCTGAAAGGCTGGATGTAGAGTCCCATGCGGTGGACCTTTGGTTTCACCACTCCTGATAATAATACTGAGCGAATGATTTAAAGAAAAACACACACCCACGCAACACATCTGATACAAAAGTTAAGCTCACTTTCAAAACAAATATGCTCCCTGCTTAAATTCAAATTTAGCACTGGCGGACGAAGCGTGGTGAATAAATCAATCTATTAGAGTCTGGCTGATTATTTCTCATCCTCCCACCTAGACTGTCACCATTTATCTAAACAAAGCCACACAAATTCTCCCACCTTCTCTTCTCTAACTTACTTTCATCTAAACAAACTCCATCTCCTCTCTGCTCATATTGACACACCATTAATGCAAGAACCTGTATGACTTAATTATCCTAACCCCCTTTAAAATTTGTAATATTTATGTGATAGGGGATGTTTGCGTATTGAGTGAAGATTTTAAGCCGCACATTATTTAAAAACACCTTTCTGCATCTGTGTTTCAGATCTTTAATGCAGTGTTTGTGAGTCAGAGCTCAATGTGCATGACACAGCAATCTGCAGGGACCAGATATCACTGAATTCCACCAAATCCGACCTTGCAGATCACAGTTGTGTTTTTGCATCTGAAAGTCAATAAGATTTTCAGAGCTGCATTTGTTCATTTTAGCAATTCTGCGCAGAGAAGAAATGAAAAAAGACAGTAGAGGGAGCATTGTGTTCTTAAGGGAGCATACAAATGAGACAACGCTGAGTGTAGCAAGAAAAAAAGCACATTTGCTAATGCTTCAAGCAGGAAAACACCTTAAGTTTTGTTTTATTCTGTAGAGTGTGAAATGTAAGAGAGACAACTTGGGTTTACATTTGTTTTTGGACAGCAACATATGTAAACAATGCTGTGACATTAGTAGTGAGCATTTGTTATGCAGGTCACTGTGCTGTTTAATTTCTGCATTTAATTAGATGATTACACAGTTGAGGTATTCTGAACACCGGGAGTTTATGAACTGCAATACATTAATTAGTTTCTGGAAGGGAACAGTCGTGTCTATGAAAAAGAAAAAGAGCCATATTCTAACTTTTTCTTTGCATCATTTGGAACCAGATCATGTTTTCAGTCAAATATTACATGGATCAATAAAACTTGAAAAACTTCAAGTAAAGTTAAAAATGCAATACTCAATATGTGTAAGCTGGACTTGTTCACAGAAGAAACACCTTTAATGAGACTAAATCAAAAGTATAATGAATAATTCATTATAAAGTATAGGTAAAGCTATTTCTAAGCTACAATGAGCTTTTAATCTGAGAAAATTAGTTTGCTTGAAGCTCTAGGTAGAAGATTTTCTATCAATCATTTCTCATCTTCACTTCTCTAAACCCCACGCCAATCAAATGTTCTATAAAATCCAACATATTAATTAGGCTCTAAAACCACTTAGATCAACCAAATACTGTAATCTTACATTCCAGCCAACAACTTCTGACCCAAGTGATTTAGATTTTTTTCACCAATCTCCTGGACTGAGGCGCCGTGTTTAATTTCTCCTCTTTTGATGAAAAACATTTCTGCCTGGATTTATTGGTCTTTACGGCGCTGATTAATAATAATGTCAACAAATACCTCGATGTGATGCTTGTGCCGCCATAATGAAATGATGTAATGAGGAAAGTCTGGGATAAATTTACCCTCTCAGGCAGCTGCTGCGTTGCAGAATGCATCTATTTACATTTATATTGTTGGGTCGTATGACGCCTGCAGCACAGATTTTATTGCTTGTCTGTGTCTCTGACTTGATTTCACACTTCAGAAACTAATTGCTGTGTTTTTTCTATCAAACATTTTGACAAATAGTTTATTTAGAGTTATATTTAAGCTGCCATTCAGAATGATCACGTAATTCCCCCCTTCAAATTAAGGTAAGTTTAGAGGTTAATTTAAATGTGTTGATTGTGAAATGTTAAATAAAGTCTGAAAATGAGACTGAAAATGTTTGATTTGTTTGGTTTTTTCTCCTGTCATGTTTTGGGCTGTAAATTAACTACCTGAAGCTTTTTGCATTCAAATCAGTGGTTGAAGAGTTAACATCATATTTGAATAAAAAAAAAAAATCACGCCTTCAAGTAAAATAGGTTTAACGGTATGTATTGAAATGAGCTGGAGACCTGAATGCAGAAATCTATTGGGAGCTTAACCAAACATCAGTAATAAGGCACAGAAGGTCTGCTTCAACATTTAGTCAGTGTTTGTAGAGAAAGCCTGGTCGTAACACTGTTGAGCTTCAAAATGGAGCGATGAAAGGATGAGATTTACAATGAGGTGGCTCAAAATAACATTACTAATAATAAAAAGTTGATTAGGAACCTTATTAACCTGAGCTCGCCCTGAAAATTGAGCCCCTACAAACACACTGCTGCGCAACACAGAAAAGCAACACACCGCAAACGTGCAATCGCTCAAACACATACCAGTTTGCGGGCCCACAGCCGTCCTCCGGGGAGGTGGGGGAAAATGAGATCAGATTCAGAGAGAGATCACTGATTGAGGGCAGTGAATCGATGGATGGCTGGAGGCTCCGTGAAACCAGTGAGTGATGGTGCTGCATTTAATCGCCTTTTGTGTTTGTCTCAATTATGTTACATAATGGCTTCTAACACCTGCTCTAACACCTTGCACAGGAAAATGTTGTGTGGAACAGAGAAGGGATTCAAAGTCAAGACAGGGGTGTTAATAGTTGGGTTACAGAAAGCTGGCTACCTGCTGCTGATAGTGACAGACTGTCAGTCTCTTTGTGGGGATCTGGTCATGCTCAGTTGGCTGTATCAGGCAGATGCAGAGGCTAAATCAGAGACTAGTCTGCTGTTATAGATTGCTTTAACTTTTTTTTTATGTTTCTGTGTATGTAATAGATGTAGGAGGACCTGCAGACCCCATTGCCCCCTCCATCATTGTTGCCCCAAAGAACACCACTGTAACAGTGGGGAGAAACGACGCCATCATGGAGTGTGTTGCAAATGCAAGGTATGTAATCAGTGGAGTTTGGTTTGAGAGAAATGACACAGACAGATAGCCACACATTATCAAATCATTCTCACCTTCTTTTCAACTACAAAATCTGATATTTTGTGATTTAAATGAATCCAGAAACCTTTTGTTTGAACATGATCGAAAAGTGTTTTGCACGTCTCCCGTTTTGTACCTCTCCTCCATTCTTCCCTTTGATTCAAGGCTTTGCTCTGTTCTGCCTATCTCACACAATCCAAGCCCTGAATTCTGGCTATTATCTCCAATTCAAAGGCTTAATCAGAATGACAGATGTATCACATTTCACCCTCAACGCTCTTTAACCTTGAAACAGCATATAATTTTGTATTAAAGCACCGTTCTCTATCTCTTGCTCTCTCTTTTTCTCCTTTTCATCTTTTTTTTTCCTGTCCTCATCCAGACCCCTCGTTAAAATGAGTATTACTTGGAGAAAAGACGGGGTAGTGGTCAGTACGGGGATTCGAGATTTTGGCCGTAGATTGGTCAAAAGTTTGCCTACAGTCAGAGACAGCGGCTACTATGAGTGTGAGGCGTCGCTTCGCAGCAGCAGCGTCCCCTCAGTCACCGCCGGGGCCTACCTGCATGTTCTTGGTAATTAAAGCACAACTGACACTTCAACACAGCTCAGAGCCGCTGAATATTGCCTCAGCAGGCTCACCCTCATGTTGAGACAGTTTTGAGAGAGAGCGTGCGCTGCCACAAGTCATTTTCCCCATGTTGTATTTGACAGAAAGAGGTCTGACTTTTTGGTTGATTTTAAAAGGCTTTAATGGAGCACTGACTGCCTGTTTTTTGCCTCAAACAGAATATCCCCTGTTCATAAAAGAGCCACCAAGTCACATTACTGCAGAAATGGAGAAGGTGGTGGATATTCCTTGTCAGGCACGAGGTGTGTTATTTTTGTCTTTCTCTGTACTAATGCATGAGGAAAAGAGCAAGAAAGCTTTAAAAAATGACAAAAAAAGGGACTCAAGGGTCACTGTGATGAGGTAAATCCTCCCCTCTCACTGCAGGAACACCGCAGCCAGACATAGTGTGGTATAAAGATGCAGTGCCCATCAGCCCGGTGAAGATCCCCAGGTACAAGGTGTTGGTGGGAGGCAGCCTGCAGATCAACGGCCTCCTGCCAGATGATACAGGGATGTTTCAGTGCTTCGCTCGCAATCTTGCAGGAGAGATCCAGACAAACACCTACCTAGCTGTTACAAGTATGTTACCATAGAAAAAGAACTTTTTGTGTTTACCTCATTTATGCAGCTTGTCTTCCCTTTTCTGGTTCCTTTTATTTCCTAAATTCGGAAATCTGCTCCTCCTGTCTCATTTCTAATCTTCTTTTGTCCCTTCCCTCCAACACCCATCTGTCTTTAAAGCTCTTTGCAGTGACAGATTTGTCACCTTGGAAGCTTGAGCAATTATTGCCTGTTTTTTGAATTGGAGAATGAGCAGGAGACCCAGGGAGAGATGAAGGCGCCATGTTAGTCTTAGAGCTGTCGTTGAGAATGAGACCTGACAGCTGCCCCTTTTGTCAAGTCTATTAAGCTCTCAACTGCTGCCTGCTTTATTAGGGGGAAAGCTGTTTATGTCTCTCATTATCACCTCTGTCTCACCTGATTTTGCTCGAACGTATGCATGTTTCTTTGTGTGTGTCTGTGTGTGCGTGTGTGTGTGTGACTGATCCCACTCAGGTATTGCTCCCAACATCACTGCTGGCCCCTCTGACAGCGCAGTGATTGATGGCATGTCAGTCATTCTGCATTGTGAGACCTCAGGAGCTCCGCGCCCAGCCATCACCTGGCAGAAAGGTGCGTGGGCTAACAGCATGAGTTTTTTTGTTGAAGAGTGGGGGGAGTGGGCAGTGGGGGGTTATTATGCTGCATTTTTTACTTGCCAAAGTTAGACAAGGGCTCCGGAAAAGATTCAGAATATAAATGTTCTCCAGACAAGCTTTTTCTCTTTATTTTTTTTTTGCTGCACTGTTTTCCCTCCTGTTTGTTTTCCCTGACATTTCTCCAATGCCCTAATCACTCTTTTCCCTGGCCGACCACCTACCCCCCCACCTTTGTCCTCCTTCGAATGCCATCAATCACTTCCGCCCTTCCCTGCAGGTGAACGTGTGTTGGCCAGCGGCTCGGTCCAGCTGCCCAGGTTCACCCTGCTGGAGTCGGGCAGTCTGCTCATCAGCCCCTCCCACCTGTCTGATGCTGGTACCTACACCTGCATGGCCAGTAACTCGAGGGGGATTGATGAGGCCTCAGCTGACCTGGTGGTTTGGGGTAAGATTAACAGAAATTAACTCTCACTGCTTTTAAGATACTGCATATTACCTGAAAAAACAACCTTTCAAACATCGAAATGAAATGAAGAAGTCGTTTTGCAATTCATCACTTTGTAGAAACAGTTCATACTGTCTGTAGCCTGTTTCGTAGGGTCATTGGCAGCATATTCTTGTGATAGTCAGTGAGGTAAAACATGTACGGTATTCATTGTGAATAAATTCAAACTATCAGTCCTTGAACAGCTTACAAAACAACCACTGGAAATACTGCGATGGCATTCAGAGAGAGACACAGAGTGAAAAATGAGACCCAACATGAAGTCTTTGAGTAAGAGTGTCTGGTAAATTTTTTATTCACAGCACGTACACGCATCAGTAAACCACCACAAGACCAGAGTGTCATCAAAGGAACAAAGGCTGTTATGACCTGTGGTGTGACCCATGATCCCAGTGTCACTGTGAGGTAAAAATGTTGGAATTCCTTTATATTCACTTATAATCAGAGCTTGGCTGTGAGTTATAGATTTAATTACTGCTCAACAATGAAAGATGAAGGTAGATGGTTATGTTTTTGTCTGTGTCTGTGTGTATGCATGTGTTTGTGTGTGTCGGTTGGCAAAATATCTCATGAACCACTGAGCGAATTTTAATAAAACTTGCAGACAGTAATCATTGGATGTACATCTACAATTGATTAACTTTTGGAGTCAACCTGGCACAGGATGGCTGGCACAGCCAGCTAAACTTACAAAACACAGAATTGGCTATAATGTAGTCAATTTTACAGATATTGAGCTAGAATTGGGTGTGGTTTTAGCTGAGACCAATCTACAACACATATTGTGAGTGCTACAGAATATGCAAGATTTTTGTTTAAATTTTTGCCATTATATATTTGGAATCAACTTTGTCTGTCTGTTAGCAAAATATCTCTAGAGCCACTGGATAGATTTTAATGAAACTTTCTGGAAATAATCTATGACTAATCATCTATTACCGATTAGCTTTTAAAGCCAACCCCATTCAGGATGGTTGCCACTGCCAACGTAGCTTAGCAAACACAAAAATAGCTATAACTCACCAGATTTTATAGATATTGAGTAAAAAAATGGTGTGGCCATAGCTGAGAGTCATACCCAATACATACTCCAAGCAATACATATTGTGCAAGATCTTTGTTTAAAAATTAGCATTAATTGTTTGAGTCAATCATGTTTGTAGTTACCAAATTAGCTTGTGTATCACTGGACAGTGAAAGTTTTTAATGAAACTTTTAGAAAGTAATACTTGGATGTAAATCTGCAACTGATTATCTGTGGATTCAATCCAGTTCAAGATGACTCCCACAGTTAATCAACATTAGCCACCACAAAAATGGCTATAATGTAGTCAGTTTTACAGAAATTCAGCTAAAATTTCATGTGGTAGAAGCTAAGCATCATTTACAACACATACTGTACATCTTCTGATATCTCAGGAAATTATGCATAACATTATTCACAAGGTTTGACCAAAACAACTACAACTACGTCATTTTCATTTTAAGATGACCTTGGTCTAAATTTTTGGCATTAAAGGCAGCAGGTGATATGCATTCCTTCAAGGGAGGCTAGGCCTTTAATTAGTTTATGATATCTGCGGAAGATCTTGTACAGTTAATCCCTGGAAAGCCTCCTATGAGGAGAATTTGAAACACTTGAATTCAGACGGAGGAATTAGTTCCTGGGCTTCTCTCTTTTCTGAGACAGACTTGTGCACGGCAGAGAGCATGCACAAGTCTGTCTCAGAGGGAGTCAAATGTCGTCTTCGGAGCCCAGTGATTAGAGTGCCTGTCACCTGTGGGCCTACGACATTGATCAGATTGCAGGGTAAACAGATGAGTATGTAAACAGCGTAATAACCTCTGACAGCGCCTTTAATTAAATGCAACTCAGAGGAGATTAGCCAGGGAGCCCAAATAGTTGCAATTAATCACAGTTGCTTTCTAGCATGTGCTTGCCCATGTGCATGTGTGTGAGTGATCATGTGTAAGGTGTAAGACATGGCTGGAGTGCATGGATGACTGTCTGCTGTATGTGTGTCAAAAAGAGAGGGATGTTTCTCAGATTCACAACACTTTATTATCCTCTTCACAAGGCTTTTCATCAGTGTCAGCAGCTTCTGTGTTTGGCGTATGAACTGACACAAGGCAAACACATTTACTGTCACAACACTCTGGAGTAAAGAGTGTTGTGTAAAATGTGAGCGTTTGTATGTAAATGTGTGTGTGTGTGTTCTGCTCTATGTGCTTATAAGATCTTGCACAAACCTGCAGGTATGTGTGGGAGAAAAGCGGCTCGGTGATTGACGTGAACACGTCGCCACGCCTGCGTCTGGATCCTGATGGGACTCTGCACATCTCCCAGACGTGGTCAGGTGACATTGGAACATATACCTGCAGGGTAACATCCGTGGGTGGCAATGACTCCCGCAGCGCCCACCTCCGAGTCAGGTCTGCGCATTTCACTCACGCTCCCACCTGTCTTATCTTGACATCTGCGTTTTTTTCCATTTCATGTTTCAGTCTGAGGAGAGTGTGATAGATGGTTGTTTTCTCCACTGTTGTGGGTTTATGACTACTCTCCTCTCTAATCGATCAAACACCTCTAATATTTACAATGCGAGGCTCTCAGTTTGTCTGTTTAATTCTGTTATTTGGCACCTCTCCTGTCTGGATTATTTGTTCCTGGTCTCATGCAAACACTCATATGTACATACAGGCAACTACCTCATGCTCCAGAGAACCCAGTGGCAGTTCTGAGTAACACAGAAAAAAGGGCCATCAACCTCACATGGGCTCAGGCTTTCGACGGCAACAGCCCCCTGATTCGTTACATCCTGGAGGTCTCAGAAAACAGTGAGTTTTTCACAAATAAACACTAGCAAAGGAAAGTGTTTTTTTGTTTCCTGATAGTAATTTTAAAGCCATCTTTTTATTTTTCCTCCACTGATGCACTAATTTGCTGCTCCTCTTATTATATTACATCTATATTGTTTCCCTTAAATTGGCAGTTGCATCCTTTCATGCCTTCTGCAATCAGTATAACTCAATTGCCTCGCTTGTGTGCTTCCTTATGAATGATCAGGGGAACCGAATTGAGTTCACGTCCAATGCTCTTATCTTCTTCTTCACTAGATAAAATCAAAGAAGTTGGAATGTTTTCACCCACAGAGAGTAAATTGTTCAACCATTTCTCATTTAAGCCTAGGCTAACCCAGAAAATGACAACTCATTAGAAGGAAAATGAATCTGAGGATGCAGATGGGATCTGGGCTTTAGATAATTGAATTGCAATCTGATATTTAGAGGGTGAGCATGCAAAATAAATGACTTGTTTCTGTTGGTATAGTTGTAATATTATCATGGAAAATGAAACAATACTGCAATAATAGGAAGAAATAGTGCTGAATTTAAATGCCAGTTTGCCTGTGCTGGAGAGTGAGGAAAAGACCGTTTTAACATCTGTTCTTGTGTCTTCTGTCTTAGACGCTCCTTGGACGGTGCTGCTGGCTAACATTGAGCCTGAGTTCACTGGGGTCGTTGTTGGTGGTCTAATCCCGGCACGTTCCTATCAGTTCCGCCTGTGTGCCGTCAACGATGTAGGCAGAGGCCAGTTCAGCAAGGAGACCGATCGGTGGGTGGTGTTTTGTCTGATTTTTTTTTATCCTGCTGTTGTTAAAAGTATTTGCTTGTAGTTCATGTAACCTAATGTGGCCATGAAAAAAGCCTTGCAATCAGAGGGCTTTTATTGCTCTGGAACAAGCTGTTCCCCTGGTCTCATCTTGGCAGTTCAATAGAAAATCCTGTAAGACTACTTTTTGGTTTTCACTCCTGTGGGATTGAGGGGAAGATGAGCCAGCTTTGGGAAGGGCCTTTTTTAGGATAAAAATATGAATGAGCTGAAATTTTGCTTTGTGAAGTCTTGATGGGTGCGGTGACCCAGCTTCATCTCTGTCCTTCATATTAACTGTCATTGCCATACTTCATGAGTAAAATACACAGAGGCTTTAAGCGGATGAGCTCAACACAGACTCGGATCACCACAGAATTAACTTTAATAGCAAAATCAAACAGCTGTATTCATAAAAGCCGAACCCAAACACAGTCTACGTTTATTGAAATCCACCTATACACACAGCTGAGATTGTCCATGTCAACATTTGCTTTTATTTTTCTTTTTTTTTTTATACACCTGCAGCAAAGAACTAAGTGAAAAGCAACCATGACCATTCATGGAGCTTTTCCACCACAAATTCATTCACTGAATTGTTCTGCGAATCTGCCCAAACCAGAGTGCACCGTAGGAGGTGCGTCAGTGAGAGCAAGACTCTTTTCTGAGGCATCTTTCTGGCACACCTCTTTGATCCTAAACACTCTGCTTTATCTCCTCCAGAGGGCTTCTCCAGCACGTTGGGAAAAAATCAAGATGTCATCTTAAATTGACTTAAAAGGAAAGTCTTCATGGATCTCTCTTTCTTGTTCTTTTATATCTTTCTCTCCATCGCACTGCTCCCATTTTCCACCGAGTCGTCTTTGATCTCTTCTTTGCCACAGCAAGCTGTCCCTCTGCGGACAGTAGTATAGAGACTATGTTTTGGGTGAAAAAAACACAACCACCCTTTCCCAATTTTCCCTTATGGTGTGCTAAAAAAGAAAAAAAAATACAAAAGGCAGGCTTTATTGTGATCTGATGTCTATGATGAAATGGGATTGAAATATGCAGAAACTTGTGATAATTAATGCATGGCTTCATTCCTTGTCTCATCTTTTACCTTTCTGTCTTCTTTTGCTTTCTTTCTGCTGCAGACTGACTCTCCCCGAGGAGCCTCCCAGTGCACCCCCTCAGACTGTCATCGCAAGTGGACGCACCAATCAGTCCATCATGATCCAGTGGCAGCCCCCACCAGAGAGCCACCAGAACGGCCCTCTTCAGGGCTACATCATCAGGTAAGCAGGCTATAACGATCTGCTTTTTTTTTTCTTCTTTTATTGAGGTTGGGTGCCTGTTTCAGTCCGTGCTACTCGAATGTAATAATACCTGCTATGTCAGCTCTGTTTCTTTGGCTCCATTTTGTCTCGTTCCTGCTCACTGCTACTGCAGAATAATTGGTGCCAATTAAAAGCATCCTCTCCCTTCATCTGTTGTCACCTCTCATTTTGTAACAATTTTATAACTGTTTCGTTTTTTTTTTTTGTTTTGTTTTGTTTTTTTTCTTCAGCCCTCCCTTTCCATTGTGAGAGAAATACTGTCCTAATATTGTTGTCTCTCTGTATTGTCCCTGTCTTTCTCTATCTCCCGTCCCTCTATTAATTGCTGTCACTCCCTCCCACTGCTGTCAGGTACTGTCTGTCAGGGCTTCCAGTCGACTGTCAGATAAAAAACATCACTAACCCGGACCAGAGCAGCCTGATCCTGGAGGACCTCATCATCTGGACGAACTATGAGATTGAAGTAGCCGCCTACAATGGAGCAGGCAGGGGCACCTACAGCCACAAAGTCACTGAGTGGACTCTGCAAGGAGGTGAGAGCAACAGAGCAGGATTTATATGGTATACTGTAATAGAAGTAAAAGACTGCCTACAAGTGTCAAAAGGGTCCATTTTCAATTTACCCTGTGCTAAGGTGGGTTTTGCTTAATGTTAAAGCCTGCAGCATAAGATGAAGAGGTGATGTATTAATCTGTTCTTAATAAGAAGGTCACAGTTTGCACAGAGCTGCGAGGTGATGAAAACATTCCTTGTAGCACTTTTTTTTTTGCAAATATAGGCTGTTATGTGTCATAAGAGGAGGCTTCAGTACTGGATTTCTTTTTGTTTTATTTCCAACCTTTAGCATTTCAGCTGTCTGTTTTGCAAGTGTGTGTTTAAATCATCTGAAGTCTTTCTCCTCATGTTTTTTTTTTTTACTTCATGATTTAGATTTTTTTTTCCGCTTTAACTATTTGTGTAAGTTATTTGTTCAGTTTTTTTATGGAATGCACATTCTTTTTTGACCTTTATTTGTACCAAGACGTCAAATATAAATTAAAGGCCTAGCATTTCTTGAAGGAATGCGTATCGCCTGTCGATTACTTTCTGAAAGTTTTATTAAAATCCATCCAGTAGTTCATGAGCTGTTTTGCTAACAGACAATCAGGGTTGACTCCAACAGTTAATGCTAAAGTTTTAAGCAAAGATTTTATGCAACAAGTAGCACTTCTAGTATGTGTTGTAAAATACTCCCATCTCCAAGCACACTAAATCTTTGCACCATATCTGTAAAACTGGCTGAATTAGAGCTATTTTTGTGTTTTCTAAGGTGAGCTGGCTGTGGCGGCCACCTCAGTTTGGGTTGTCTCTACAAGGTATTCAGTTGTAGCTATACATTCAATTTTTACTTCCTGCAAGTTTTATTAGTATTTATCCACACACATACACACACTTATACACGGGCAAAAACATTATTGTCCACTTTTGCCTTTAGGCGGAAGGCAATAAAAAGTCAAACTCAATGGTGTATTTTATCTT
>JAOXNZ010000021.1:9144768-9164119 GCA_028566095.1 Kryptolebias brasiliensis | reverse complement strand
TCTGCTCTTTTATCTTAACTCTCAGGTTACAATGCTGCAATGCATTTTCTCCTTGCAGATTTGAGTAAACACAAGCGCTATGAGATCCGTCTTAGTGTGTATAACGCTGTGGGGGAGGGTCCAAGCAGTGCTCCACAGGAAGTATTTGTCGGAGAGGCGGGTATGTTTCGTTTCTCAATTAGTAGCATCTGTGTGAGTCTACTTATACCTCTAATCTTTATTGCCTAAGTGTTGAACAAATAACAGATTCAACCATGATTAGTTTTTCTATTTAAACAACTCTTCATTTTTCTAGTCCCAACAGCCCCACCTCAAAATGTGGTGGTCCAGTCTTCAACAGCTACTCAGTTAGATGTTACATGGGATCCACCTCCTCTGGATGCTCAGAATGGAGACATACAAGGTTACAAGGTATCCAGAATGTACCAATTTAAACTAAACTTACATTTTGTTTTTCATATTTGTAAATTTTTATTGAAATTTTATATGAATTCTGCATCCAGTCCTCTTTTTTTTGTTTGCTTGTTTCTCTTTAGATTTACTTCTGGGAGTTCCAGCTGCAAAATGAGACAGAGCGAGTGCGAACTCTGTTCCTGCCAGAGCTCGGAGTGAAGCTTAAAAACCTGACAGGCTACACCACCTACATGATCAGTGTGGCAGCCTTTAACGCTGCAGGGGATGGGCCCCGATCCCTGCCCACCAGAGGGCGCACTCAGCAAGCAGGTGCAAATTCCAGATGTGGATAAGATTCCTCAAAAAAAAGACCGTTGGCATTTATTTTGCATCAAAAAACATTTTTCTGCCTGATACTTTTTTAATCCCTTACTAACTTCCCACAGTTTGTTTTATTTTTTCCCATCTTCTGAGTGATACTTTCTTTTATTATTTACCTGTTTCTCACGTTTGCAATAAGTTGTGCATGAAGGTTAATCAGTCACAAAATTAGATTCACCATCTTAAGTTGCTATAAAACAGCATACTAAAGTGCTTCATGTTTTCAGAAAAAAAATAAAACTTGTTTTTTGACAAGGAATTTAGTTTTGTCATTTGAGATATAGCATGAGAGATAAGGCTCCTTTAGTATGAGCCACAGGGGTTCAAAGCGGACAAGTTAGAAATACAAAGTGTGAGGGACAAATATGGAAACGAGTTATTTGGTCACAATTGCACATGGGAGAGTTCCTCCTCGATGAGTTCAGCACAAAAGTAGTTTACAGTATAAATGCCAGTTTTTTTCTGCCCCCTTGAAGGCTATGACATTAGCAAAGGATATACAGTGCTGAGGACTTAAAAACACAAGCAGAAATTTTGGCTCTTTGCACTGCAGAATACTGGGAAATGGGCCAACACAAGCTTTTGTGATGTTTTTATGCAGAATTATGGCTAAATCCTGACACTGAGCTGAATCTGGGTCGGGTCAGCAGACAGAATTCTCACAGCTCTTGTTGAAGGTCAAAAAGTGATTTCGGCAAACTTTTCTGTCAAATTTTTCTGGTAATAGTGTCCTATGCCCAAAGCATTTGTGCAACATTCTTCATTATTTTTTTTTTAATCAAACCTATTTTACAAAACAGGAGTTTGCATGTTGTCCTTGTGCACGCATGAATTTTCTCTGGTTAATTTTCTCCCACAGATCAAAAAACATGCATGTTAGGTTAAGTGGTAACTCTAAATTGTCCCTAGGTTAGAATGTAAATGGTTGTTTCTGGCCCTGTGATGGACCTGTGACCTGTCCGGGCTGTCCCCTGCCTCTTGCACTGTGGCAGGTGGAGACAGGCACCTGCATCTGAGTGATGTGTTGTACTTAGTATTTGTTGTGCACAATGTCACACCAAATTTTACCTTAATACCTGTAAGAGTGGTTGGTTTATAGACATTTGTGTGCTTTCTAAGGTTAGTTGGTTGTAGGGCCAACTTGAATTGTTCCAGAAATTAGTCTGTTTTTGTTTCGTTGAAGTCCATCCAGTAGTTCATGTGATATTTTGCTAACAGTATTAGTATTTATTACTTTGCCTTCACCTTTGCCTTTGGTGTTGGGTGATAAAGATAATTTTCACTAAATCCTACAAAAATAATATTTATGAACAAGATTTTGAATCAAGGATCAGGCGCAGTTTTGTGGCTGTGTGTCCTGCTCATATGGTACTTTGCATCTGATAGATCCAGCTGTCATCACAATCACATTTTAATCTCTTTTCTTCACTTAAAGCACCAACTGCTCCCAGCTTCATTCACTTCAGTGAGCTGACCACCACCTCGGTCAATGTGTCCTGGGGTGAGCCCAAGCAGGCCAACGGTATCATTGAGGGCTACCGCCTGGTTTATGAGCCCTGCACTCCAGTTGATGGTGAGAAACTCTGCCTGCAGCCTTACTATTCTCTCGTTTCTTGACAGTTCTCAGACAGTGATTTAGAGCCTCTAACCTCCTAACCATATTCTTTTTTAACTCCTGCTGCTTTAGCTTGTGTTCTAATTTGTTGCAGATGGGCATAGGCCCTGCAGTAACATATATGGCAAGGTTGATAAATTATACTGGAATGCTCTGGTGAGACTTTGCACAGCTTCCACTCTCACTGAGAGAAACATGGTTAATAGCTGGCTAAGTGTTGCTGCCTTGACCAGATTGTTGAGAAATTGAGAGCAGATGAGGAATGCTGAACTGAGGCTGCTGAGGTCTCTGGGCTAGCAGGCACCAAGCAAAATGAACAAAGCAATAAACACATAAATATCAGCTGGTCTATTCCTGTCTACACAGCCAAAAGGAAACAAAATTATGTTTTGCTTTTTTTGTGCAAAGATATCTATGTCACCAGTTGCTTGTTTGGTCGTGTGTGTGTCTATTTCTGCTCCTATGCACAAAGCCTGGCTATTTGTCACTTGTAGAAAGCAATATCTAGAGTCTTAGTGTTTCCTGTACAGACTCCTCTCCTCGCACTCCAGGTGTCAGTAAGATAGTGACTGTAGATGTGAAGGGCAGCGCTCCTTTGTGGATGAAGATCAAAGACCTGGCTGATGGCGTCACCTATAACTTTCGCATCCGGGCTAAAACGCTCACTTATGGTCCAGAGATTGAGGCCAACATCACCACCGGGCCTGGAGAAGGTAGGATTCTATAAAGCTGCAATGGTGATTTTTCTCTTTTATGTCACGTTGCAGGTTTTGTATGAGATGTTATTTATTATTTTTATCTTCTCAGGAGCCCCAGGCCCTCCTGGAGAACCCTTTATTTCACGACACGGCGCTGCCCTCACACTGCACTGGATGAGTGGGGATCAAGGTCGTGCACCCATTACGCGATATGTGATTGAGGCCAGACCTTCTGGTGAGCCAAATGTTCTTGAGTTTCCTCATTTTAGGTAGTCTGGCCAACATACTGCTCTTTTATGTGTACATTTTCTCATTTTGTCCTTACAGATGAAGGATTGTGGGATATTCTTATCAAAGACATTCCCAAAGAAGTGACATCCTACACACTTAATCTGGACATGCTACGAGAAGGAGTTACTTATGACTTTCGAGTAATTGCCGTCAATGATTATGGCTATGGGTCTCCCAGTGCCCCTTCCCCTTCTATATCAGGTTAATTGTTCTTTGAAATTAGGATCTTGTACAATGATGTGTTTTTTTATAGAGTGTTTGATGTATTTAAGTGTTAATATTCTTCAAATGTTGTCTTTTCAGCTCAGAAAGTGTCTCCCTTCTACGAGGAGTGGTGGTTCTTAGTCGTTATTGCCTTGGTTGGCCTCATCTTCATCCTCCTTCTGATTTTCATCCTCATCATTCGAGGCCAGAGTAAGAAATACACCAAAAAAGCCGACTCAGGTAGGAAAAAAATCCTGATTGTCCTAAAGGGATAGTCTGGTCATTTTTGAAGTTATGTTCTGTCAAATAGTTATCAGCAGTTAGTACCTTATCAGCCGTGACATCAGTCACAGAACATAGTATGAAAAAAAGTCTTTGTCCAGGCTAGGTTAATAGCTAGCCGAATGAAAGTCCATTTTTTCTGTGCTATTAAACAGTTCTTTTTTTTTTAAAAAAACATACTGGTATGAAAGAACACTTTATTATCTAATATTAAACATCTACACTTTTGAATGACATTGTATGTTTAGTTTGTCCATGTTATCTCAACCGAACAACATGTGTTTTTACGCAAACGTATGTGTGCTGAGCATAGACCATTTAAACGTCGTGTCCTGATGCTGCTGAATGTCTCAGTATGCTGGGAGATCTAAAACAGCGCTTTGGTTGGCTAGTCATCAGCCTTGCCTGGAGGAAGACTTCTGCCCCTTTCTTTATAGTCTGTTTTCTGTGATTGATGGCACAACTGAAAAGGTACTAACTATTGATAACTATTTAACAGAGCATTACCTAAAAAGTGACCAGAGTGTCCTTTAAACATTTTCAGTCAGTCTGTTTGTGCAGCTTAAGATGTCGGTGCAATTATTTTCTTCTTGGACAAATCTGCAGAAAATTGAGCTTAAATGATTGTGTGTCTGGAGTCCATTTTATAGAACACAAGTGTGAAGACACACACAATTAAACAAATTATCTAGATTTTCCAACATTGTCTGGCTGACAGGGGAAAGATGAGAGTAAAGGTTATCGCTGAAGTAGACAAATATTATCGTTCGACTCGAATTGCAGTGAGGATCAATAGCAGGATAAATGGCTTGGCAGAAGCTTTAATGCTGGGGCCATTAATTAGATTGAGAGTAATTATATAACCACAGCACAAGTGGCTCCCATAGCATTGTATTTAGGGGGGGAATTTGCAAGGCTGTCAATTAAACCAGTGGAGACCACTGCTCCCAGAAACCCATTTTTCACATTAGAGGACGTTTATCAGTGTTAGTAGACTTTTTATTGTTATTGTTAATTAGTAATGGTCTGTCAGTAATAATATTATAAATCCAGGGCTCAATTCTTGGCAGATTCCAGTCATGCAGCAGCGTGAAGTTTGTTGTAGAAATGGAACAGTAGTAAGGCAGAAAAGACAGATTTAAAACAGATTTTTAGTGTAACTCTTGCCAGTGGGAATGTAAAAAACAGAGCTTGGTAAGAAAAATATAAGGCAGGACTATTTTTATTAGAACACAAATAGTGTAGTCTAGTATTTTAGTTTCTCACAACTTCTCCCAAATTTTTGTAGCTGTGAGATAAAGTTCGACCTCATGAACCCGTGATTGGATGTACTGTATTTGTAGACCACTCTGCCTGTCTGTTAGCAAAATATGTCACGATCAACTAGACAGATTCTATTAAAATGTTTTGAAACTAATCATTGGGTGTACATCTTCAACTGATTAACCTTTTGGAGTAAACCCAATTCAATATGGCTGTCATAGCCAACTCATCACAGTAAACACAATATTGGTTATAATTTAGTCAGTTTTACGGAAATTGAGCTAAAAGTTTGTGTGGTTTGAGCTGAGAGTCATTCACAACACATACTCATCACACAAGATTGAACATAACGTTAATTTTAAGGTTTGACCAAAATGTCCACAACTCCATCATTTTTCAGCATAAGATGATTTTAGTCTAAAGCTTTGGTATGAAAGGCAGCAGGTGATGTGGGCCTTCAAAAAATGCTAGGCTTTTAATATATAAAATGTTGTTTACTTATCCTTAAAGTGATAGTTCAGATCTTTTGAAGTTCTGTAGAAAGTTCATAAACAAATAATATCTTACCTGTACTAGATAGTGCTGCTTTGTTTTTTGTCTGATGAATGTTTGTTAATGTGGAGAATATATTAAAATCTGGGACATGTACAAAGTTTGAAACTTAAAATTGTTTTTAGATTTGATTGGAGATTAAAAACCATTCATTTCACCCCTGTCCAGGCAATCACTCTAACTGCACTGCACTGCCACTGACCCACGGAGAAATGGTACGCCTCGATGAGGGACGTTTCCCAGCCTTGGAGCTTAACAACAGACGCCTTTCTGGGAAAACCTCCTTCTGCCGCAAAAATGGCATCTACACCCGGTGAGTTTGCCATCTGTGCTGCTCACTGTTGTGGTATTCAACTGAGCATTACATTTATTTTCTTTTGTCCAGTTCCAAAAAAAATCTTGTTTCTGTTTCATGTTGGATGTCTTACTGATAATACTGTCAAGAATTTATCATGTGCTGTCAGTCTTAAGGAGTCCAGTAGCTGATTTGATCCTTCCTTTCCTCTTAACTCATTTATATTCTGTTTGTGGAGGCCCAAAACTCTATAAAGGGACAGCACAATACCAGCTGATTAGTATTCAAGAGCATCTGCCTGTGCTCTTTGTCTGTCTATCTCGGCTTTAAACGGAGTGCTTGTGGGTCAGAGCTGGTTATTTCTCTTTGGCCTTTAGCCTCTGCTGCGGCGCTGTGAAAGTTATCACAACATTAAGTACTGTCAGCAGGACGTTGGTGGTCTGACTCTTTGCTAATGTTGAGGTAAACATTAGATAAGAGGAATGTCACAAACTGCAGCATGAGAAACTTGTGTACAGACAGAGGTCATGGTCAGATGAATAATCAATTGTCTGTGTTGCAGGTTCAGAGTCTGTGTCTTGTCATGGCACAAAAAAAGCTGTTTTTATGCACATTAGTGCGCACATTGTGGTGGAATGTTCTGGGGGAGTTGCATAAAAATGTTCTCTGTGTCCAAAGAGGCCAAGAAAAGCATCAAAAGACCTCGAGCAGCTGCTTCTCTTTGAAGAAGTCAAATCTGGTCCCATACTGTTTGCTAATGAAGGAGAAGGTGTGAGCAGGCTCCCTATGGGATGTTTGAAAGGATGAAGAAAAGAAGGATAAATTAGACAGATGAGGCGAGGGGGAAAATACAGTGCTCCTAAATAATTCAAAGAGTATGATCAACAGCCCCTCCTCTGCTGTATCCACATGGCTGCATCCTTTTAATGTCTGTCAGCGTCTGCCCTCTCACATCATCCCCTTTAACCTTAAGGAGACACGCGTCTGTTGTGTCAACTGCTTTATGGCCGTTGTCATGTTGTGTCTTCGAAGCTCGCTCTTGACACTCGCAGTAATTTTGCTCCCGTGTGTGCATCCTCGGCACATATTAAATTTTATTTCAGAAGTTGTCAAGGTTGTCTGCTTTATGCCTTAATATTCCACTTGACAGCACAGCGTTTTACGCTTGTCTGCTCTGCTCCTACACACAGCAATTTTTCATTTCACATCGTTTAAACATTTACTTTCGTGCCATTGCTGCTTTAACCAACTGAGCAAACTCTTCTAATACCCCACCCCCCCTTCTTTTTTTTTTTTTACAAGTTGATGCAATGTTTGGAGGTCTTAATGAAATGTCTGTGATGTGCTTTGGTCTGAATACAACAGGATTACAGTACCAAAGTCCTCTTAAAACTGTCATTTGAGCTATTTTCTTTAGAACTGATTTGAGGGGTGCAGTGACACTCTTGACTCCACTTCTCGCTGCTCTTCTGCGGGCCTTTTGAGATGGCAGTATTCACACAAATGAGCCTTTCCCTGCAAATGAGCCTTCAGTATTCATCAGTACAAAACAGTGTGAACAGAGTACAGATCAGCACTGAGAAAATTGTACAAAAAAATGTTGTATTGTCATTTCTTTGGTCTACATTTTCATTATGGATAAATGTCAATGATTTACATTTTTGAGTCATGTGGTGAAACTGGTCCAAGATAATAAAAAACTGTGAGTGTGTGTGGGTGGGTGGGGGGCTGTAAACACCTAAGTATATGCTATCAAGCAGAAAATAGTGAATTTTTCAACTGTAATGCTGTGCTTTTTTGTAGCTCTGTGACATGAAGGTAGTTTACTTTTAGGCCTCTTAAAGTTCTGTTCATTTTCAGCAGACCTTCAACATAGCATCGGTCATTATTTACAGAAGGAAAAAAATGGATTAATTGTCTGTGCAGATGTTTCTCTTCGCTTCACTTCATGGACTTAATGACTGGAGCCAGAAGAAGTGAGGGGTCTTTTTTACTTGGCTTGAAGCTCATATAAAACCTACTCGTGAAGCTTATTTACCCATTTTCTTTGTTTGTTTTGTTTTGTTTGTTGCCTGCTCAGTACTGACCCTTTGCAAAGATTAGAGGGAAAGAGCAAAGAATTAGAACAATTTTATTCCCCTCCTTGATTTATGCAGCTTTCAGGAATCTACTTATACCCCATTATGTGCTTTTCTGAATTAATTTATCATTTGTATTTTATTTTTCATGATTCTGCACTGAATATATTATGCTTCCTATTAAAAAAAATCATTGTGGGTGTAAAGCTATTTAAATTCTTCAAACTTTCCTGCAGACTTTCTTTGGTTATCTGTATGTTGTCAGCCACTGGAATAAAAGAGATTTTTTTATTATTCTTTGCTCACATTTGCTTTCCAAAAAGCAAGAGATCCAAAAAGCTTGTTTAATTTTCCCTTTTTGCATTTTTAGAACTCTTGCTCACTTTTCCCTCTGTGCTTTCTTTCCATCTGTTCAGGTCTCCTCCAAGACCCAGTCCTGGAAGTCTGCACTACTCAGATGAGGATGTCAGTACCAAATATAATGACCTGATTCCAGCAGAGAGCAGCAGTCTGACTGAAAAACCCTCTGAGATATCTGACTCTCAGGTAAGCAGTGAGTCTGGCTCACAGCCGATACCCAATTCCTTGTCTTGAATAGGCAATGAACCCACATAAAAAAGTAAAATTCATCTGACTGAACTTCTCAAAGTGACAAAGTCATCAAGAGCAAAAGTGTAACATTAAAAAAGGTTAATTCCACTTTATCTTACTTTTATCTTACCCACGGTCTGCCATATTGATAACCTCCTTTTTTTGTTGTAGTAACTGCTTTAAAAATGAAACATTTGTATGATTATAAAGCAGCTTTTCTGGTGTTAAATAAATGTCAAGTGACAATTTGGTCACTAGACCATCATCAGACAAACAATTTCAAGAATTACAAATATTGTCTTTGATTGGGAGTTGTCTTAAGATTCCAACCAAATGACGTTAAATTCTACAGACCATTCATCTTATTGACACCAGATAAATAATGACATTTTGCAAGTCAGTTTTACACAGTTGGATCATTTACAAACTAACTGACCTCTGTAAGAATAGCTCAGTTATAGCTGATATATCTGAATCTTTCAACATGGACATGGACATAAGGAAAGGCTCTTCTCATGTCCCATGTGTGCTTTAATATCATCAAAAAATTGTGGAAAACCTAGAATTGCTCAAAAAGTTGGGAGTGATGAGGGTTACAGAAGGGTAAAAAAGGCAGAGAAGCGGGTTGTTGCACATTCTGAGCACGTCTCCCCCCACCTCTACCTTTGCTCAGGGTCTTCCTGACTAATTTATCTGCTACCTGCACAGTCAAAACATTGTTCAAGACGGTTTGAACAAACAACGTCCTCCCCGAAGACACAACCCAGTGTTATTCTTCCCCTCTGCATTGCCTCCCACTGTTTACCTGCTGCTTGTCCAAATAAATGGTGCTTCAACATCTGCTAAGGCGTAGTATCTCAATAGACCTGCAGATGAGTAAGCATTTGTCAGGCACGCAATTGTGCCAAAAGCCTCTCAGAGAGTAAATTGCTGCTTTTTTTTCATTTGTGTTTCTCAGCGAGTACAATACATTAAAACAGCAGGATTCACCCACACAATCGTTCATAACTTACAAGACTGAAGCTTAATATTTCAAAAACGGCAAACTAATCCTGTCAACATGATCTCTGTCCAATTCTAGGGCTCTCTTGTGTACACTTATCATATGTGTGCGCCACAGAGTTATGGGTGAGCTCCAGTGTCTCTGACAGAGTCTCAATAGAAGTGATTATCTCCCCCACCTATAGAATATATCAGGCATTAATAGGTTTAGAGTTGTGAGTAGAGGTTTCATACTGAATTATATGATTCAGTACTGTGTGGTTTGTCAATGAACAGCTCAATAGTAGAAATAGAGTTTAGCCTTGATTTGAAAGCATGAAAATGTAGCTGGCATTACTGTTAAAGTGTCTTCTGTTTGCTGTGACTGACTCACAGGGCAGCGACAGCGAATATGAAATGGATCAGAGCCGGCAGAAGACCCACTCCTTTGTCAACCACTATATCAGCGACCCCACCTACTACAACTCATGGCGGAGGCAGCAGAAAGGCGTCTCTCGTCCACCGGCGTACGGCTACTCCCAGCCCGAGCCCCTGGTGGAGCAGGAGTCCCGACCGCACCCGCCACCTGTGCCCCCGCTCCCCCCTCTCCTCCCACAGAGCGCCCCATCCCCACAGCCACAGGCCCAGGGCACTCTGTTCAGGCCAAAGGGAAGCCGGACTCCCACCCCTTCCCTGCTGTCCTCGGAACCCCCCAGCCAGCACAGCACTCTCTACCGGCCCCCCAGCAGCCTGGGCTGTGCCGCTCAGGCACCTACGGCAGGTTTCTCCTCCTTTGTTTGACACACAGCTCTCCTTCGAGTAACAACAGGAACTTGAAGACGAGTCTTTGATTTTATTTTTTTTTATTATGATTATTTTATATTTATTTTGCTCTCTCTTTTTTTTTTATATTTTGTTGTCATGATGACTGAGTTTTGGCTCAACATTATAGGCATTGCAGGCATCTTAAATAGTGCTTTCTCCTCTGTGAAGAGTGTGTGTGTATGACTGTGTTTAGCACGTTTGGTTGGTTAATCACTGTAATCTGTATTTCATGAAAAGACAATCATTTGAGGATTTTTTGCGTTATGCATAGTTTAATTAATTTGATGGATGTAAACAAGGATAAACAGAGCTAAGGGCTCTGTGAAAAAAAGAGAAATCCTTGATTTTAAAAAGGTGTATTTTGGTTTATCATGAGAGCTTTATCAAAAACAACCACCTTAGATTCCTATACAGGATGGACCACCTTCTGAAACTGGACAAATAACAAGGACAACGTGATGGAGTTGGTGATGCTTCACAAAAGGATGAAACGAGAGCGAGGAATGGACTCTGATTTGGAGAGAGGCATTGTCGGTCCACTGTGGCCCCCGGCTGCCTTCGGGTTCCCCTCTCTGCTCCCTGCTGGAGCTGCAGTTTGTATTTACTATATGTACTTGTCTCATATTGTTTACCAGATATTTATATCAATCAGCTTCAAGCTCCAAATTTTCCGAACATCACTAGTGACAATGTTATGAATCACATTAAAGCATTGTGGCACCTTTATAGTAGTCTGAGGATGTTGATTGTTTGCTGGTGCACAAGTCTGAATATAAATCAACTTTCATAATGTGCAATGTTCTTTAATCTTACTCACAGGAAATGACTGAGGACCAAATGCACAAATGATAGCATAACATTATAGCCACACATTAGATATGTATGCTACAAAAAGCAAAGAAGTACAAATATAACTCACCTTCTTCAGTTTAACAAGTTAAAAAAAGATGTGCAAATGTGCACTAAAAGTTTTAAAATAATAGCTTAGCTAAAATTTCTATTTTTTCCTCATGTCTACTTTTTTATAGATTTGTTTTGTAGAAAAGTGGCCTGAAAAGACCAATTTTGAAACGAGTCTTCTGTGAACACAAATATCTCAAACCACAGCAGCTTGTGTTGTAGATTTTACAGCCTGAGTTTATTTGAAAGTTCAATGGTTATTTAAAATATTTTTTTTAAAACAACAACAAAACAAAGGTTCAAAAATGTAAATGAAGATTGTCACAATATCTGTGTGTGTTTAACATGTTGCAGCTTAGCAAGGCATTTTTTTGATTTTTTTTTTTTTTTTTTGCTATGAGGAAAATATTCATGCAGTATGTTGTGTTAATTTGCACCAATTTTGCACATGCTGGTTCATCACAACCGTTCCATGGGACATTGCTGTGCTGGAATTGAACCCAAAGTGAATAAAACAGTCTTGAAATGTGCAGTGTGAACATGCGTGCAATGAAGGAAACATTATGAGCATTTTCATGGTAGCTGCTTTAAAAATATTTATATTTCATGGGGACTTTTCTTCATGAATCATCAGAACATTTTTGAATGTGACGGAATATTACAGAGAATAATGTATTCATGGGCAAATTAGTCAGGGGGTTTAGAAAGCTGACATATGAGAGGATTATTAGAGCTTTACAGCTGTTGGATAAACAATAGTTTTAAAGCAAACAGAAACCGTATCAGACTCTGCAGACAACCATTTTACAGGGTCAGTCCTCGGCAGACCTTTTTTGCATCGTCGGGGAATATATAAAGGGATTTCTGACACTTGATCCCACAGTGCAGGACTGACCTGATTCTTTCAGCAGCAGCAGAGACATGATTTGGATGCATAAGAGCACGAGTTCCAGGGAAGAATTAGAAAAAGAGCCTGATCTGGTGCAAGCATGCAGAAGACCTGGGGGAGGATGGGGGCCACAGGTGCCGGGATAATCTCCTTATTTCAGGCCAGGAGACATTGATTTTATACATGACATGCAAATAGGTGTAAGTGCAATGTAAACGTGCATTCAAGAGAAAAAATATGCTGGAGCACATTTAATTTTAATAATCCTATGTCTGATAAAGAGGGTAGATCATCATCATTATGTAAATAACATTATTTTTCATTTATTGAAGGACCCTTTCGTGACGTAAAAATCTCAATTCTAACATTTTATTTAGGAAAAGTCTGAACAACCAAAATGCATCTGTTGTTCGTGGAGACATTAAAATGCTACGACACACTCTGAAGCTCAATTTTGCAAACTAAATATTACATTTTTGACATTTACTTTTTTTACTACCTAAATGTATGCTAATTCCTTCACCAAACACATCCATAACTGTTCATCTTCAGACAGGGACAGAAACCCATCGCTCACTCACATTCACCCACATAAAGAGACACAGAGAAATCCTCACATCAACAAATCTGTCACATTTTTGCATTTCATTTCGCTGTCTCCTCATGGGATCCATTTAATGTGTCCTAATTCTGACTGTGTTTGTTGAAATGCATCAGAGCACATTTTCCTACCACAGCTAACTTGTCTTGACTGGTGTCTTGAAAAATAAGGACGCATTAATGATGGAGAGCAAACATAGGAATTTGAATTAATAGCATTTTAAACAGGGTGGATAAGCTTTCTTTAAATGTAAACATTTGTATTATAAATTCTGCCTTCTAAAATCAGTAAATGTCAAACAATCAGATTGCATCAGGTTATCACTTTTAAGTCATTGAATGAATTTTACAAGATTTAATCATTTTTGCAGAGCTGGGCAGTCAATCTGGCAACGTGATCAATTAAATTGTGCTCCCTATGCTTGATCTGTGGCATTGTATTTGCCCTTATGGAGAACTTAGAATACTTAAAAGAAAGCCTACAGTGGAGAGTGAATTGGTTCCTTTACTAATCAGAAGGTCTAAAGCCATACATTTTCCCGTACATGTGTTTAAACAGTCTTTGGGATGATCCTAAAACCTGTAACCATCACAGATATGATAGGTCTATAGCATCCCTTGAAGAAATGCATATCATCTGCTGCCGTTCTTGCCAGAGTTTCAAACAAAAAACTTTTTATGATAAGCCCAGAGCTTAAAGGCAATTGGTCAAACCTTGTAAATGAAGTTATAGGCAATCTTACATGATATTGGGAGATCTTGCAAGATGTGTTAGCGCTTTGTTCTGGACGACTGTTTGCTACTGCTACACCAAATTTAGCTCAGTATCTGTGAATTTAACTAAGTTATAGACATGTTCTGTGTTTCCTTTTCTTTTAAAACAAAACTTGAAAAAACCTCATCAAGCACAGAGAAAAGAAAAGCACGTTCTGACAAAACATTGATGAGATTCTCTTCAAAACATTCACATTTACCTCTAATGGCTTTTGAGACAAAGGAGCAGTCAAAGCTGTCAAAGAAAGAAAAGAAAACGTAACACTCTTAAAATATTGATTTCCTTTTGAGGATAAAATTTGCCAACTTGAAAACTGCTTTGATTCACTAGAAATTGCACACATATTCTTTAAAGAATAATGTACTTTACTTCTTTACATTCAATTGACACTTTTGTTTGTGTTAATGTAAAACCAGCAACCATTATTTATGTAATTTCATTTTTCTTCTCGCAGTGAGCCCTGAATGTATTAAATTATATATATTTTGAATATTTTGTATATTTTTATGTTACATATGATCTAATTTCCTATTGTAACCTGATTTTATTACGCATGCTGTGGGAGAGTTAAATCATCTTCCTATGAGCACATTTAATATTTATCGTAAGAGTACGTTAGATGTTCATGAAGAGAGCAGTTTAGCTGAAGCATTCAAGGAAAGGTCATGCCAAAAAAATAACCTAAACTCTGAATCAAGGTTGAGTTTGAACAAAAGGCCACTGTGATCAAATTCTCATCATACAGAATCTTTTTCTCCCATCATCTGCTGGGATGGAGCATTCTGGGAACAAAGCCAAAAAGAGAAAGTCATGTGTGATGAACAAAGGGGGAGTATGAAGAACAGCATGGATTGATAAAATTACATGACTGAAAAATTGATTTGGCGAACAGAAGTGTACAGAAGAGTCATTTTGCCTAGGTAGACTGGCTTTTACTCTGATACAGAGTGCTTTTTTCTGACCTTAGGGTGAATATGCGGCCAATCGGGAGTGGAACTTGGCTGCTTCCTGCTCATTTCCATTGCAAAAGGTGCTAATGGTTGGTTCACTGACTCGGAGCAGCTGATCAACCTGAAATACACACAATCACAAAGTCATTCATTAAAGTCTGTTGGGTTTCCAGGCATTGGTCAAAGTGCATAAGCCAATAAATAAAAAGGAAGTATAAAGAAAATTCACTGAAGCATTAGTTCAGTTGTTTTTAAAGTGGAATTAAGGTAATGAACAATTAATATCTTACCTGTTGTAGATAGCTCTTTGAACAGCCTCAGTTTGGAGAAACTGTGTTTAATTCTGATCAGATTAACAAGCTAACAACTAGTGCTAGTGGTTTTGAAGTGTATTGTTGCTATACTAAAACAACTAAATAAAATCATGGCTGTTTTGCGAATGCTTTACAAACCGTTACATTTCCATCAGTTTCACGTTACACGATCACTTACATAGAATTCTATGGTTAGTTGCAAGCGCAATAACTGCTAACTGCAGCAGCAGCTGGCTGTAGCACATCTGGTGCAGCCTAGGGCAAATTTCAGCAAGAATACTATAATATTTCCACCAAAATAATTATGTAATGCAATACCGACAGTGGCGCAAATGAATAGTGTTCACATAACAGCTCAGCCAACAAACTAAACCAAAAGTGTAGAGGTTTAATATCAGCTACTGTAGGGTTCTTTCACGCCAGCATGTTGTTTTTGAGAAAGAGTTGTTTTATAAACCTGTAAAACAATTTAAAAACAGGCCCTTATTTGACTATCCTTTAGCTTAGCCTGGACAGAGATTTCTGCCCTGTTGGACAAAAATCACCAGACTATCCCTTTGAATAGTTTAACATATTCCTGACTGATAGCCTTATAATGGAACTGTTCATGTTTGTACGTGGTTTGACAGCTTCAGTGCCTCCTCTTCAAGTGGAGGAAGCGGTCCTGGTTTCCTGTGATGTCGGCCTACGTGACGCACATGACGTGTTTCTCAGACGGAGCGGCCTCCTGCGTCTTTAAGGAGACTCGGAAGGAGGGCGTGATCACTCGCGCTCCTCCAGCAGGAGGCTTTGTGGCGAGTTTCTGCGCTTCAACCTGAAGCACAGCCTGAGAGGATGCGGCGGCAGCAGCTGTAGTGTTATTCCAGCAGCACAAAGGCTGAGCTGAGGGCGCACAAAGAGCCGATCTGAGCGCCTCACATCTGCTTCTGTTTGACGAACGAACCACCCCCATTATTATTGTTATTATCATCGACCTGCTGCTGGGGGCCTGGAGCTGCAGCCGGCTTCTATGAATGGGATGCTTGGTAGGTCTGCATGCTTTTGTCTTTAGACTTCCATATACAGCCTCATACATTATAATTAACCTGTTGTTTTTTAGCTTTTTTAATCATTTCTGTCTCTGCTCAGTGCTTCAGCTGAGTGTAAAAACATCATGTAGCTGCTGACAGTCACCTATCATTGTCCTACAATGACCCACCCAGATTTTATTGTAATATGATCAAGCCAGTTAGGTTTAACCATTCTGGGTTATAAGCTTTTGCTCGAAAAACGGCTTTTTATTGTGTTTTTGCTCAATGATTTGGAGGACGTAGTTTTCAGAAATTAAACCCCTATATTTATTTATACAATATGTTTGCATTTAATTCTTTTGGATTAACTTCTTTTCTTAGTCTTTTTATTCCCCCAATGGGGCTGATTTAAGACCTTGTTAAACTTCAGTTTACGTCAGAATAAAACCAGAAACATGTTTCATAAGACTGGTTTCCTGTGCAGCTCTCCCAGCAGTGATATTTAGAGAAACGCTTGAGTAAACTTTAGGTAGTTGGAACTAAATTTGACATGTGTTCACTTGATGATGGTGGTCATTTATAAAGCAGCAAAGGAGTATAAAATTCTCACATTTTAGACCTATTTTTGACCCCACAGGTTGAGCATGCGTTCTGTTTGTCCCTGTTTCAACTGATTACTTCCTGCTGAGTTTGTTGACAGACTCAACAGTGATATTATAAAGAGACTGAGGCTCAGGTTTGTAAGTCATCACTTCATCACTAACACTCTTAGACTTGTTCGAGGAGAGCTTGTCTTCAGTATGTGTTTGTGGGACAAATTCAGTTTTGTTTTTGCAGGTCTAAATGTGACATTTGACCCATCTTAGCCCAAACCTGCTGGGGCATGGTGAGATGTCACGTTGTGCTGCTCACCTGAAAAGTGTGATGGATTTACGCAAACAAGCAAGCAGCATCACTGAGATGAATGTGCCATTGGTTTAGCCTGTTTACTTTTTTCTTAAAAGTGCCTCAGGAATGCCTTTCAGTGGAGGTGAGACATTTTAACCAGCTCACTCAAGTTCTGCTTTGTGTTTTATAAATGACAAAGCATCCAGTTGCAAAGAGAAGTGCCAGAAGGTAAAAGTTATTCCTTCTTGTGGTGTCGGACTTTGTGCCAACCACTCGTTCCTTTTTTTAATTTTTTCGGCTGCAGCACAGCACAAACAGCCTTTGCGGCCTCATATCCCAAGAAACTCAACCTGACCATAATTGTGTTTAGAGAAGTGTGCAAATAATTGCTGTTTACCATTTAATTTGGACATAATCAACATTTCAAAATGCTCCTGTGGTCGAGGTGGAGTGAAACTAGGCTAGTTGTGGCCACTTGGTGTGTGTACCCGTTTAAACATGTTTGCAGTTTCCGTGCTTATTTGAGGCGATGTGTGTGTCCCGTCTAGCCCCTTCACATTCCAGGAAATACCAGTATAAACTGTTTTTTTTTTTTAACTTGCAATCTCTGTTTGAAAGATGATCTTGAGCTATGGCTCATTGCAGAAACTAGACCTATATGTTAAGTCTAAAGTTATTTAATTAGTTTCTGTTAGTGGTCTGTAAAATCACCAATTCATATAATATCTAAAACTTCAATTTATTCAGTACTCACAAATAATTATTTGTAGAGTTTGATTTTTGACAGAAGACAACAATTTAATTTTGTTTTTATTGTCCTTGTCATCCAAACATCCCTTTCTAAGAGTGCCTCCTGTGTCTTCTCTTTGAATACTGTTTGTTCCTGTGTCTTTTGTTTGGCTGCATTGTTTTCTGGTCTTATTCAGCATGCTGCTTCGTGACCCTGTCTGCTTGGGTTTGTTAGTTTGAGGAAATGTTTATTCTCCAATGCCATCCTGTTTCCTTGCTGCAAGATGTAGACAGAGTTCATATTTGTGAAACAATGACAAAGTCTTATTATAGTTCCGTTAACCATTTTAGTCCTGCATCTATTTTACAAAAAAACATCCACATTGTAATGTTTTTCTAGTAATTCCATTGTACATTTTGAGCCAATTAACAATGCACTATGATTTTCTCATGAGCAGCACAACAGTTTCAGTTTTGTGCTTGTCCTAGTGGAAAGGAAAATTGATTTATTGACCAATTTATGCCCATCTCACCTATAGCAGGTGACAATATATCCCTTTTCAGCTCATTAGTATTAGGCTGTTACTGGTTTATTTATTGCCTTACAGACTCAAACAATCACCAAATAGTTTAGCAAGGTGGAAATTTGTACCATGTCAGGTGCTGAACTGGATGGTTTTATGGCACAGTAAATCTGCTAAGTGCTGCACACTTGTTAGATGATGTCAGAAATTCTCTGTCAAATCCTTTTGTTGTCTTTAGTGTACCGGCCTCTACAGTTACCTCCAGGTCAAAGTTCACGGCTGAACTGTGGAGCAAGCCCAGATCACATAGATCAGTTTAGGTGCCAATGAACCTTTATGTGAAAGATTACTGTGACTTCCACCAGCAGTGTCTGGGAATTGGTTTGACTTTGAGAGATTTAACATGGTAGGATTTCAGTATTTGTTGTAATGTTTACTTTTATTTGTCATTTTATATCATTATTATATGGTTTGGGGAACAATTTTAAAAATGCATAAATTGCTAAATTCAAGTTGATGCTTCTTTTGCTGCCACTTAAACTTGTTTGCAGTTTTGTGGAGTGTGATGGGAACATACCCTGGCCCTGTGAACTGCTTTCAGCGTGACACCACACTTGAGGAATCACAGCTTCAGAGAATGACACATTAAAAACAAAAACAGAAGGTGCAATGTCACAGTTTGTCAGAGTCCAATATGGACAGATCACGTGGCTGTAAATAGTTGTAAGAGTTTGTTGGAACTAAACAAAGCATCAGAAACAAAAACCAGCAGGGAAAAATGTTTTAACTGCTTTTTTCCAGCTTCACCAAAGATAGGTCACCTTTAGATTTGCTCAAGTATTGTATTGACAAAATAAGTTTCTTGGTGGTATAAAGACAATCACTTCTAAATATGAACAACTGAACCATAAAAGTTATGCTTGCATCACCCGTGTTTTGTTTTTGTTTTTTTTCTTCAAAATTGACAAACACGCAAGTTGTGAAAGTGTTGTTTTACTTTCCTTTTTTTTTGCCTATCAATGGGATCTTGCAAATCCAGCTGCTTTGCTCAGTCAGCTGGTTGCCCCCTTACTGACACAATTTGCTATACACATTTGCTTTTTATTGTAAAAATGTATTTCTGCATAAATAAAAACCAAACAGAAATAAAACTATTTTTTTGAAGCTTCATTTTCAGCTTCCTGTCAGTCTGTGCTTGACTGACACTGTAATTATGACTCTCTCCTACTTTAAAAGCAGGCAAGATCCCCCAGTCTCTTAATTTCTCTGCGTTCTTTTAATTAAAGATCACTCTTTTTTTTTTTTTTGCGGAGTGTTTTTGTT
>JAOXNZ010000021.1:9123990-9134278 GCA_028566095.1 Kryptolebias brasiliensis | reverse complement strand
CCTGTTTTTTTTGTTTGTTTTGTTTTTTTTAAATCCAGGAGAAAAATATCCTTTTTTTTTGTCTGTTTGTTTGAAGTTTGGATCAAAAAGAGGACACAGCCAGCATTAGATGCAAGCGCATTAAGGCAAGATCGCTGTTTTCTTTTTTGCAAGTTGCACCGTCATTGCAGCTTGACTCTGCCTCTTGCATCATTAAATCCATGAGGCTTACTTGGCGCTGATTGATTTGACTGCCTTAACTGAAACTGACAGATGTGCCAAATTATAATTTTCAGGCCAAAAGTCATTTCATATGTGAAACTCACTTTTAGGAGAGCCTGTCCAATGTGTGTTTTATTTTCACTTGTTTCTCTGTTTAATCACTGTTGAAGATTTAGACTTGTAGGGTAAAGAAAAGAAAAATAACGATTTTTAAAGTACCATATGCTTCAAGAAAATAAGAGGTGACTAAGTTTGCTTAACTGGATATTTACCACTGACACACTACACAATATTTTCTGGTAGTTTCAAAAGTTTGTGGGAATGAGAGGATGTTTTTTTTCTTTTCTGTGTTTATTATGCTTCACTGTTGTCATCTTCACTGTGTATCTCCAATTTTTTTCCGTATTATCAAAATTAACCTATATTTTTCAATAAAAGAATCTTGAGTATCTTTGCCGTTGTAAACTTTATTGTAGTTCTGTGCGAGTGTGTCAAGAGTTTATGAAGTGCCACTCAGTCAGCGGCCCTAACAAAGAAAATCCTGGAGTGCTGCCTCATGTTTCCTGTCTCTATTCTTTGGCTCTCCCTGAAGAGGGAGGGAGGAAGGAAGGAAGGAAGGAAGCAATAGAGGCCTTAGTGGATAATTTTTTTTTTTTTTTTTAAGTGCGCAACATGAAAATGATGTGATGACTCATGATAAAATGTGGGGTGGGGTGGGGGCTCTAAAGAAAGTCTTTAAAGTCTGTTTTCATCAAAGATGCGCTAAGGCTGGCGGATGGATACTTCTCACAAAGCACCACTGATAAACATGGGTGACAGGTAATTCTTCTCACCCCGCCGGTTGGAAGATGGATGAGTCTAACATTCAACTCAGATCATGATCCTACTCATCATCATGGACTCAAAACTGTTCTGTCACTTCTGATTTTCCAAACCATCCTTTGGCTTCACACACTATAGTGAAGCCTCTTGCAGCTTGGTTAAAGTTCAGCTTATTATGCTTTTTTAACGCCACTGCAGACAGTTCAAGGTCTCTCACCTCCCATTGCTCCATGTTAAAGCGGCATGCTGTTTCACTCTTCTTTGGGTTGTTGATTCAGTCTTTTGTCTTTACTTTAGATAAATCTAAAATGTTTTTCAGTTTGTCATAGTCACATTATTTCAGTGTCCAATCTGCCAGAAGGCTAGAAAAAGTCATTATTCTTACACTTGTGGTAAAACAGGCCATTTATATTGATTGTTGTGGTCAATAAAAACCAGTGGTGGTATTGATCCTCCTTTTCTCTGCCTGTATAACGTCATTATTCTTCTAATACAATGTTGGATTTTTTTGTTTTTCTTTGGGAAGAAATATATTCAATATCTTTATATTTTGCCTTTGATTCTAAAAATCTTGCTTTTAAATCACTACTTGTAATGGAATGCATATTTATCTGGTGTGTCGTTGCCTTGTGTTCACCTCCAGGAGCCAAACATCTAATAGAAAGCTGGTCACTTACTGCCATCTAGTGGTTTTGTGTGGCTATAATCTGGTATTGGGCGTGTCAGTGTAATTTTCATTCAAGTTTGAGGCTCTAGATTGAAAAAGAAAGCACTTCCTATTACTCTCAAAAACAATAGTAGTTTATTTTATTTTTGTGTCTTTGTTAATCCCATGTTTTTATGCTAAAAAGAGGAGAAAAGTATATGAAGGACCACTAAAGGCACATTTGAAGCATGAGTTAGCGTGGAACAAAACCTGTTTAAGTTGTCCCACACATTTTAAGTAGACATCAGAGACTCCTGATTTGTTCAGGAGATTCAACTCCCTCCCCCCATACAAAGCCATTGTAATTTGAGCCTTGCCTTGCAGCTGCTTCTCCCACTCAAACACCATGGACATAGTCCCATCTACTTCTGAGGTTGTCAGATGTCATTTCCTGTTGCTTTTAAGCTTTCTTTAAAAAACACAAAACAAACCCCAACAACAACAGATTTTCTTCCTGGAACCACCAAAGGGAGGCGCTCCGTATCTTCAGATTTCTAATGTCAGAAGCCCCTGTCTGGACCCACAGCTTTTTCCGCCAAATTCCATCAGCAGACTTGCACCTCTTCCAGGAGGCTAAAGGCATGCCGAAATCTGGAAAGTATTATACAACCTGCTGGTGGAGGGGTGTGGGGGTGAGGGGTTAAAACAGAAAGCGAGGGGAAGTAAAAAAATTGGGGGATGGGGGAGGAAAGGAACGAAATACAGATTTGTTCGTATATATATACCGCCCTCTGGCTTGGCTTCGTTTCTCTTTCCCACACACATATGTGAGCCCCCCTCAAAAATGTACAGACCACTCCCCAAACAACTACAGGATTTTCTTTTATTTTCATAGCAGCATTGCGCAACTCCTCTTTTTTTATGGAATATGAACAAACAGCCATTTTTCTTATGCAAAAAGGGGGAGAGATGGTGTGTGTGTGTGAGGAGTTGGCACAAAGCTTGAACATGAGGGCCATGGTCAAAAATCACCAGCTGTGTGATTGTGGTGGGCAGCAGGAAGAATAAAACTGGATGCTGTCCAGACCTCTTTTCCCATTCTTTGATTTATGGGTTTCAGACCAAATAAATGCATAACAAGGGCTTACCCAGAAGGAACGTATAGATAGAACTGAACCAAGATAAGGTTTTTAAAGGAACGGAAAATAATAAGATCTAGCATTTCTTAAAGGAATGCATCTCACCTGCCACCTTTCATGCCAGAGTTTTAGACCGAGATCATCTTATGTTGAGAAATCACAGAGTTATTGTTATTTTAGTCAAACCTTGAAAATAACATGATGCAAAATATCATGTAATATTCCAAAATCTTATGTGATCTCACATGATCTGTTAGTACTTGGGGTATGTGATGTGAATGCCTCTCAACTATTACCACACCAAATTTTAGCTCAGTATCTGAAAGATTTACTGAGGTATAGCCATTTTTGTGTAGTCCAAGTTCAATTAGCTGTGGTGGCCATCTTTAATTTATTGACTCCCAAGCTAATTGTGTAAATGTACCGCCAATAGTGTCAGTGATTCATGTGGTTTTATTTGTTTTGCTGTTGGTATGATAAACATGCCACACACACACACAGGCAAAAAACATGATTCCTCTACCTTAGCCTTCGAGGGCAGGCGATTTGAAAAAGAATTGCTTTGGGGGTCCTTGCTTTCAATCAAAATCTTTTCTGCTAAATAAAGTGACTGTATCAGTCATAAAACTTCTGATACATTTGAAATAAATAAAATTTGAACTTTTAGCCAGAGTAGCTTATCTTTGTTTTCTTCAAATGCTCTTCACCTCCCTTTTCTTTTTTTCTTTGAATCTGCCAAAGTCCACGTCGAACTAACAAACGTTCTCATTTGGAACTGTATTTATGTGTTTATACTTTTCAAAAGATAAGCTGACTTTCTCTTGCAGGAGAGCAGGGCGTAACACTATGAATATTGGTGGTAACAGGAGCAGAAAACATAAACATTTCAGTACCCAGCAATGACCTCTTGACCTTTAAAACCTGGATCTGCAGGGCCAGCAGCAGGAGACCACACACACACACACACACACACACACACTTGCCAGGGGGAGGAGCTGGGAGGATGCAAAACCTCTCTGATGTCCTTGCCCTGAAGAGCTTCAGATGCCTGAGCTGAGGGCTGTGAAGAATTAGACCAGCCTGCAACCATCAGTGCTGTCGTCCCTCTCAGGGATGTGTTTTTTTTTGTTTTGTTTTTTTGGTAGAAAAGTCAAAATGTGGGTTATGGCTGTCTCATACGGAAAAGTTATTTCCAAAGAAGCAGCTTCTGCTGTGCTCATTCTTCCTCCAGTCGTGCAACAAAAAGTTTCCTTCATAAATGCAGAGACTGTGTCATAACCTCTTTGGACTGCTCTCAAATCTTCAGTGTAAAAATATGTTTTTCCATTGAGCAGAACCACAGTCTAAATCTGCCTTATACTCCCCAGAATAAAGCTGTGTATTTAAAGCACGTGTCGTGTTCTTTTTTTTTTAAAACTGTATGAAACCTGCAATGAATGTGATCATCAACTTTTCAGTCATATTGTTTGAGATGAACTTTTGCCAATTTCTGTATTTGTAAATGTGACAGAAAAAGAGTTTTTTACCTTAAGGATAAAAACTACAATGATTCATTCTTTTATTTTCAATTCTGTCCTGCCTGTGATAACCCCGTCTCACTCTGACGAAGGTCCTGCAGCTATGTGGGACCCCAGGAGGTCTAGCCCCGGCCTGCACTCAGCCATGACCACAATGGATGGGGCTGGGGGCTCTGTTGGTCTCTACCCACTCATCTCTGCCAGATGCTGCCTCTTTTCCAAAGCCTGTCCATGGCTGGTTGACGCTGACGGAAGGAGAACACTCCACACGTTATACGCCCACACTGTCGAAGGTAGACCTCCATGAATAAGCCGCTGGGCTGCTGCTGATGACATGATGTATATTTGAAAGTATGAGATTCCGTAACTTTTGAGTTGTTCACATCTAAAAAAACAAGTTATTTGTTCATCTGTGAATGCAGCTCACTGGTGAGAACACTGTATTTGTCATTTAGCCAATGACTGATAAATAGTCCTCAGATGTTGATCACACAGAGGGACGACATCCTTGCCACTATGGACTTTGCGCCACCATTAAAAAGGCAGTATACATATACAATGCAGTCCTTGTTTGTCAGACAGTACATGCCCACAGCGGGGCAAAAATGGAAGTGGAAGATCACAAAGGGTCATTTCCCATAGGCCTGCTTTGAACTTTGACCTTTTAGTCCTCCTGCAGTTTAATCTTTTCTCTTGTCTGACTGACATGAATAATACCAGTACAAACTCCAAGATCTTTTTGTATCTTTTTGATCTCTTTTTGTACACATTTACTTACTTATCAGCTTCTTTTCAACTGTTTAAACAGACTTTTTGCATATGCTTGCATGTGCAAAATAACTTGGAGTATCTCTTCTTCACACTCATTTCAGCCCGTCACATCCTTCATTATATTTAAAAATTAAAGTCTGCAAGAGCAAAATTTGGATATCAAGGTGATGTTTTTTTCTCTTTTTCGCCAATAAGTTCAAAATCAGAATCAGTGTATACTTTATAGTACCCAAGGGGAAATTTGACATGGACTCACGGGTGTATATTACATAGTAGCAGCTGCCCAAACAGACAACAAATACACATACAATTCATTAAAAACAGCTAAAAAAAAACAACCTTAGCATCAGAAGTAATGTGTAGTTATACAGTTAAGCTGCTTTTGACATGACAAGCATTTTTAGGGATATTTCAAATATTTCTCATCTACAACAACTGGTTAAATGATATGAGTCCATGTCCAGTCTTTGTAAAATACTATGTCCACTCTCTTTATGGGATAAACTCATAGGGCTGGTATCAGCCCTGTGCAGCGGTACAGTCTTTCCATTACAGTCTGTCACCTTCCTGTTTTCATGCAAGCTGATGCACAAGCTCTGTGTCACTGGTGGAAACTCTGCAACAGCTTAAAGACTCGTTGACTTTCCCCAGATCTCAGTAGCATCATAAATCAGGGTGTGTTCAGAGACAGAAAACAACACACTGGTAAAGAATCCCAGAGCTCCATGTGGAGAGATGACTTTAAAACACACTGCTTTGGGTGTTGGTCATCCATTATACAAATCCGTCATCCAGTTTATGCTCCCCTCCCTCCATCTGGCCATGGGTCCCTCCGGACTGAGCTGGAAAGAAGAGGGGGGAAAAGTCCAGCCGAAGTTGGCTCTCTTCGTTGTCCTGCTGGCCAGACTTTGATTCTCCTCCTCTGAGTTTACTCAGCCAACCAGAGCTGAAAACACGGACACATGTCTATTTGTGTGTGCTTTGTTGGGTTGGGTGTGTTGTGGTTGTTTTATTTTCTGTGATTATTTAATGTTACAATCAAGCTGTATTTATATCTTTGCATCAATAAAACAAATGCAAGGCTATTTTATTTTTTATGCACTTGTCTTCGAAAGCAATCTGTGTAGCTAAAATAAACCAAATATACATCTATCAGTTGTCTGATCTCTGTAGAGTTACAGCCGTGGTAAATACAATCAGACTCCATATTTACATGCACGCCACAAAAATGTGTTCACTAAAATGTTTGATCATTTAAAAAACTCACATCTGCTGTCAGATTTTTTTTTTTTTTTTCTGGGTGGATTTTGACTTCAAAATTGAATCCACACTGTTTACAAAATGGTTAAAATGCTTTTCATGTGATGTAAAGGCGTGTCAGAAGATGCAGCTGAGCATGAGGCCATCTCCTGGATTTCCTGTATCATCCAACTAGCAGAGCGCCTAACATGGTAAGGCCTGGAAACACACACGCACACACACTCTCCACCCTCTCCACTCTCTTCATCTGTAGCTGTTTTTTGTGACTGACAGACAGCTAGCAGCTACATTCAAAGAACGTTGTTTGAGATTCAATTTCAAGCAAAGCACTGCCTCATTTACACCACAGTCTTTGCAAAAAAAATGTCATGCTGACAGCAGAAACCTCAAGCTTCATGGGAGTGGAGCTTTCTGTGTGAATTCAGGAATGCATGACTGTTTGCATGGATGTTTGACCGACAGTGAGCAGCAGCAAAGACGAGCAAATTATAAATCAGAGCAGAATGGAAGAAAAAGAATGAATGAGAATGAATGGGTAAGTAATAATCCAGATGAGTCTTTTATTTTTATGATTCTCTTGCTGCATGCTCCAGCTGCGCGGCAGCTTCCAGGCAAGGAAGTGTTAGAGGAGGAGTGTATGGGGTGGAAGCAGAGGGAGGTCACAGTGCTGCTGGCCCCTGGGATGGGAGGATTAGCTGGGAGGAGAGGGAAGACACTTGGCTGACTGTTAAAGCTCCATCTATCCATTCTCAATCTGTTAACTGAGCTCTTTATCAGCAACATGTGGCGTATCCAGAGCTCACCACAGTGTTGCCATTTTGCACACGATCAAACACTAACTCTTTCTTCCACATATGCACAGACAGACAGTGAAAGAGAGTCACCAATGGAGCCCTAGTGATATTTAGAGACCACTGAGAGTGCCTGGCCCCGCATGCTTGGGATGCCTTGGGTGTGACCAGGGTGGCCTGTGTGTCTCAGTCTGTTTCAGCTGCATGTTGTCTGCAGTCTGACCCATCAAACCTCTCTGAGTGAGGAAAGCCAGCCAGCTAGTGATTTAAGCAGACATCAAACTCTTTATAAACACGTGAATTAGCAACCTAAGGAAAAGATGTAACAGAAGGATGTGCAGGAATTTTCTGATCAGGAGTTGTCTCCAAAAAATTGGGCATTTTTGGTGGCTGATATTAATCATTTTGCAGTATGAGAATGATGTGATGGTGTTCTGTGGAGATGTTGCAAGTAACTACAGTGGGTTACAAAAGTAGTCATCCCTTATGGTAGGTTTTTCTGTTTGGTTGCTTAACAATGTGGAATCTAAATGGATTTTTAATTTGTTTCTAAGTGAGAAAATATTCCAGATCAATTAAGTAAAATATCTTAAGAAACCCAAAGATACTTCTTTGGTTTTCTGAAGGTAATGATTGGGACTATTTTATAAAGCTTTACACTGCCATCAGTTTTGAATGGCATGGTTATTCCAACAGAATTATTAGAATATTACTGACAAAGTGCCTCAGGCTGCACTGGCCTACAGCTGCTGTTGTCAATATTTGCATAACAAAATGATAGAATTCTATGTAAATAACTTTGTAATGCAAAACTGATGACAATAACTTAACAAAATAAAATTCACATGAAGTAGTGTGGACATTTTTTAGGCTGAAGTTGCTTTAAGATACTTTGGTCTCAGACTAGTTGTTAGTCAGCAAATCTCCAAACTGAGGTGCCACAACATGTAAGATATTAATTGTTCAAAACATTTTCTCTTCAAAGGTTTTGATTTATCTCTTTAACTGTGAAACAAGATTTGGTAATGAAACTGAAAGACACGACTGGTTGCAGCATTGTTTTTGATAGAGCCGTGAGGCAGAATTACTGTCATCGCAGAGTTTCCATTCTTCCATGAAGTTTCCAGTCATCCATTGTGTAACATTACTCTGCTGCAGTCAGTCTGTGGATTCTCAGGACTTTACCATCATGGCCTACTCCCTCTTCCCCCAAATCATGTGTGTAGTTTTTACAGACTGGAGATCTACAAACCCAACCATGACCTCAGAGAATTAAATATTCTGCTTGGAAACCCCCCCAGTATCCCCCCAGTGTGCCGTTTTAGCTCATCAGCTGCATTGTGATTGCAGTTTTCAGCGTGAGAAATAGCAGAAGCGAGGGAGTTTGTTTGCAACTGTTCCATAAACCTGCAGCTGTTGTGGGTGCAGTTAAAACATCAGAGGTATTTACATGATCCATTAGTTATCAAAAAAAAAAAAGACGATGGTTATAGAAGTTAAAACAAGGCTGAAACTGAACTCCAAAGCTCAGCGTAATGAGAGAGCAGGTAATTGTTTTGAAAGGGTAACTTTATAATGGAAAAAAATATAAAAACAATCCCTGTTTTCAATTAAGTCCTCCCGCCCCATACCCCCTTCCCCCCAAAAAACCTTGAAGAAGTAGAGTTCAGTTTAAGCTGCCAGGCTATGTTTTCTTCTCTGATTTCACCACTTGCCTGTTCCATATGAACAAGCGTGAGATTTAACATAACTTTCCACACTGTTTGTTGGTATTTAGGAGTACATCATTCTCATACCGCAGTCATTCTTTTCTAAAGTCTTTTTAACTGGGTTAGAAAAGATAAAAGAAAATGACAGTTCATCTACTGCATATAAAGAAAGCTTATTTTTCCTTTGCAACTTTTCTTCCTGACCACACCCTAGTTTTTTATTTTACCATGAAAGGGTGAAATTCATTACATGCAGAAACTCAGCAGAACACATGTTTTGAAACACTCATATGAGTGGGGGAACAGACTAAAGGCTCATCTGGAAGAACAATACATCCCATCATTCCCCAAGATTTTGGATCCAGAGGGAGGTTCAGCTGGAATGGGAGTGGGTGGGATTGTGAGACACAATTGCACAGGAGAATGCTGGAGGTGATATACATCAAGCTCTTTTTTCTGTCAAATTATGCTAACAAAAAGCAGCAATGGGGAGGATATTTTTTTTAGCTTATCTTACAGTTAGGTTTTAATCTAAAGGATCTGTTTTCATAAAGATTTTGGACATATCTTTCTTGATAAACTAAGACAGCTGGTTTCCTTGTGATTTATATTTTCCAGATATTACCCCATTATCAAACAACTTGAGTTATGCTGTGATAAATTACCCAGATTTCCCTTTGATGAAGTTTCAGTTTCCATTGGACCAGCTTTAAATGGTAAAATGGTAAATGGACTTGCACTTGTATAGTGCTTTATCTATTCCAAGGACCCCAAAGCGCTTCACACTACAATCAGTCATTCACCCATTCATTCACACACTGATGGTAGTAAGCTACATTGTAGCCACAGCTGCCCTGGGGCAGACTGACAGACGTGAGGTTGCCATTACACCGGCGCCACCAAGCCCCCTGACCACCACCAGTAGGCAAGGTAGGTGAAGTGTCTTGCTCAAGGACACAACGGCTGAGACGGACGGACCGGGGGTTTGAACCGGCAACCCTTTGGTTACAGGATGAACCCCTACCTCCTGAGACACTCCCGCCCCTTTACTGTTTGTGCTTTGTGGCATCACTGCTTGCATTAAAGGTACTAATTGCAAACTATGAAATCAAACATAAAAGAGGTTTTCCTGAACTATATCAGCTGGTGCAGTTTGAAAGAGTTAACTTTGGTAGTTTTCTAGATGTACTGAAGTGCAAAAGTTCTGAAATGTGGGTATGCACTCAGCATAAACAAAGCACTTCTGAGTGTAAATAAGTACCAATACATCCCAAACAGCTCTTCCAGGAACTTTGCCGTTATTGACCTATTTTCATCCTCTTCAGCTGTCTCTGTAGCTAATTAAACTCACTTAGTAGATGGCAGTTGTTCACAATTTTTTACATACAAATTATCATTATTACCTATTGATATGAGAAAAAAAAATTGTGAA